>CM060969.1:44125215-44510215 GCA_030765045.1 Tenodera sinensis
TTTTCTCGTCCGGAGTAAGTTTTAACCAACTCCCAACCATATAGATACATATGTTTGCAGCTCTCCAGCCGTATTAAGAAAGGGGTTTGTATGGGCATAAGCAGCACCTTTGGCCATCAACACGTGCTCCTCTGGAGCTATGGAAGAGTTTCACATCCTTGGAAGAACTACCCCTTTGTTGACGCTTTACAGCTCCTTGACCCTTTCCTTAAAACCAAGTTATACAACTCCAGGTTTTACAAAAAAAAATGGGACGTGTTTTATCCTCCATGTATTGTCCAGAAAGGGTAAACACTGAAGTTGCTCTCCCATTGTTCCGCCCAAGCAGCGCCCCATCCGCACTTTCTAATACCTGCATTTTTTCTCTCTTGCTCAACTTTTTCCAAAGGATGCAATAAAATAGAAAGCGTACAAGTTCTTCCTGAACCCTTTTCGTTAAGGTAGCTTGAAATTTAGAAAGTGGTGAGTATTACAACATTGAGAATCTTTTTCAGTCGTGCTCAAGTTGTTGAGGAAGTGCAAGGTTTTAAGATCCGATGTTGGGATACGTTTTTGCAGGGCCATGATGAATAAAAAAAAATACCAGACGTTCTCAGTGCAAAAAGAGTGAAAATAATATAGCTGAAGTGTGTGCCTACTTATGTTCTTAAGTGCGAAGTGAAATCCAATCAAATGTGAGTGTTCTGATTAGCTTACAATGGTTGTTATACGGTGAAATTATAGCACCATTCAAGATAATGACATTCGTACACAAAATAACAGTGCTCCAACATCGAAATAAATACTTCAGATGCAACTTCAAGACATCGAGAGCTTTGATATCCAGGTAAGTCCAGTGACTCATTAGAATAAAGGAAAATCTTTGGTTTTTAGAAAGTTTTATACAACAGATTCTGCATCACTGAACTACAGCAAAGCTTTGCATAATTTAAGAACACATCTCATAGGCTTAGTTTGAATAATGCAATGCTGGATTATTCTGTTTTCAATTACCCAACATGTGACGTGAGGTTTCTTCCAAATCCAATTTATTGATCAACATTTTTATTTCCAAGCAAATTTCGTATCTTAATTCACGTTTATAGGTAATTACTTTTAGTGAGGGACATTTAAGGACATTTCTTAACAGGGGCCCTAATGACCAAGTTGTCGACGGGCCCTTAAACCCAACACACTCACTCACTCATTTCTTAATATAACTAATAATGTTTTAATTTATTCACTTACGCTCATATTATATTCAACAATGCAGTGCAGCCAAATTAACTTTCTTGCTCCATTAAAGCAATGCAGCCAACAGTTTATCCGTAAATTACACTTACTGCATTATGTATTAATTAGTTAGCACAACTATTTCTAGTCTAAACATTAATTAAAACTAACCGCTATAAGCGATACAGAACAGTAAAGTTGCACTCAGAAAGCACAACATCCGTGTTCACAGCTTATCCTCATCAAACAAGGCAGGCCTGTATATCATTACAAAATGAATTTTATTAAGCCAATAAAATGTATAAATACTGCAAGAAAATGCAAGCTTCACTTCTTGCACTATAATAAATTTTGCTCTACTACAGGCTTGCAAGCGTAAATAAAAACGAGCGTTTTGGCAGAACTTCACGAAATGACTGTTCGCTACTTGCTTCCACATGTTGCTCCATAATTTATTGTTGCAATATTTTTAAATGAGAGTACAAGTTTTACGTGTGTTGGCTGCAGTGTGAGATACAATGGGGTCAGTATTCATCTACTTGCACATTTAACATATTTGAACCTCATGACTAGAAGAAACTGGCGTCACGCTCGAAATTTGTTTTATATTTATATATTACTAATTGGAAGTTCTAATCATTATTATAGAATACGTCTACAGTCTTTCGGTTGCTAAATATACTTTTTCATTATTTTGAACAAAGAAATTTTTCTTGGCTATTACTTTACTTTTTCTACCACGTTAGTGCTTAAGGCAGAGCGAGTATAATCATAGTTAGTCCAGGCATTCGATATCGAAATATCAGGTGAATATGTTTAAGGTCTTCTGGGTAAGAAATTTCAGAAAATGTACGTGTGCTTGGAGAGTGTCAGTAAGAAAAAAAGAGAGATGAAGAGAGAAATAGAAAGAGAGAAAAAGTGAAATTAGATAATAGATGCATCTATTAAATAGGATGTAAGTCGAAGATTTCAACCAAATTTCAATTATCCCAAACAACTCCTTACAATGAAAAAAGGCATACTTGTTATGTTTCAAAATTACAAACGATTTTTATTACATTCTCACTAGTTACAGATGCTAAAATGTGTAACTTGAATTTGGTGCAAATAGCTCACATTCACTTTCATTATAGAATTTAGCTTTTCCGAATTGAAGCCTAAATTGGTCACCATGAGTGAACTTTGAATAAATAATACAGTCCACTTCCTCTCTCTCTCTCTCTCTCTCTCTCTCTCTCTCTCTCTCTCTCTTTGACAAATAGGGGGTTATCGTTTCCGCAACCAAGTGGGTGGAGGAATCATATCTATGTGTGAATAACGTAATATGCAACAGATGCCCGGAAAATTGCATCGACTAGAGAAAGTTGAGTGTATGTCTCATTAGATCAGATTCACTCTCTTTCTCCTTCTCCCTCTATCTCTGTCCCTCATTACTGCTTTTTAACCAAATACTTGACATTCTAAAGTTGGTATACATTCCAGCTTCCATAAAGCCCACTTCATGGAATTCTATGCCTTATTAGCACTTACAAAACCTGGTAAACCTGAATAATTATTTCTTTGTGTGACGGTTAATTGAAAAGCATGTTTCACGTATAGCACTTTTTTACCTTTCTATACATTGCAGGCTACACAAATGGAAGATATTCACAATACAAACTCGTTATGTAAAGGAGTATGACAATTTTTTGTTCCTGTATAGATTTTATATATTAGCATTCTGTTTTTCTCTACTGCCATTTTTCTTTCCTTTTTGGTTGATTATCTGAGGTGGTAGGAGGTAAATATTACTAACGGAGACCAAAAAGAAAACAAAATAGTATGTAAACTTAAAAACAGCAGGCTACTACATAAGAATGGAATATTTCGAATGGCTCCAACAAAACGCATTAAAGTGTGGAGATGTGAAGTTTGGTTTTACAACCTAGTACAATAATTAATCTCTATAATGCTACTTTTCATTTTTTTTTTCTGTATCAAAATCAGGTTATGTAAACATTTGAAGCAACAGATGATTTTTTTTTCTCTTCACATTCACATTTGCAATAAATATAAAACGTCAATTACTAATAGGTATTTAATCCAAACACGTTACTTATTTCCAGTTTTTCTGTGAAACATCGCTATAATATTTCAGATTGTATATGGATAACGCAGCCAATTTTGCGGATAAGTAACACAAAAACGTTGTTCAACACATTATGCAATAATAAGAACAATTAAAATAATTGAACAGGCAATAAAATGAATCATAAACAATATTACTTTAAACTTCAATTATCTGGATTAACTGGGACCGAGATAATTGTCGGGATAATTTGACAAATCATAACAAAATGTTATTTCTTAAAAGAAGTTAAATTTGTGTACACTGCAGTTTTAATTTAATTAATGAAAACAATATTATTTATATTTTGTAATGTACCGTACTTATATAAAGTTTCGTTTTATCGTACTGTAAAAACTGTCGAACAATACCAACTTGGTTTAATTAAATAACTTTTCATACAAAAATGAATTTTTCTACAAAGCAAATCGGAAAGTTGGAGTTGGAACTCTACTGTATTTGAAAATGCTTATTCTAATCAGTTAAAGACAAATACACTGTCAGGTTAAATTATAGTTATAATTTTGTCATATCCATTATAAATTATTACAGGTGGTCTCTAATTATAATGGAAGTGGAGAAATGGTTCATTCATAGAAGAAAAAGCAATTCAATAATGTAAATACGAGTACTAAAATAATACTTACCCAGTGAAGCTTCAGCATACACTTCCACCACCAAGTCTGAAATGAAAACCAAGCTGTCTTAAAACTTCTTGTTAAACGAGGCAGAAAGAGAACAACTGAAATCACAAAGCCTTACATAACCTTACTCGATACCTTTTGCACTAATGCAAATATGTGCTGCTCATTGCTGAATAATATCAAGCGTTGTAGGCAATGCAGTTTGAACCTTGCTTCATTTGCGGACTCAATATTTATTAAGAGTAGTAAGTTTTCAGGTTCATTAGTACGTTCAAGAAAACATGACGCAGAGCGGTTGGAAGAAATGCTGTAACGCAATAACGAATGCTGCATCAGAACTGAGTTTGAAGGTTTTCTGTAAGGCCAATGATCTCCCATTATCTAGGCCAGTAGGTCGCACTGAGGTGTGAACCAAAACAGATAGTCTATCTGACAAGTGTATGTTCACTTCGCAGATCACATTTGGTAGTAAACTATGGCATTGATTTGTAGGAAAACTGTTAGAAGAGGAAAAAAATACAAGCGGACAATACCAAATTGGGCATATATTAAGTTACTGTTCATCAAAATATCTGAACCTGCACGCCTAACGTCCTTTATAAGTATCTATTATAGCAAGTTCTACTAACAACCACGTAGGGTTTACACACTATAATTTATTGGGGAAGTCAGTTCAGAAACCCCTTTTACTAGCAGAAAAATTTAATTTAATAGTCTTAAGTACCTGCATTTGCTTAAGAAAATGTATTTAGCAAGCCCCTATACCGCACATACAACGTTTTATTCAATACATTAATACAATTAAAAAAGTGAAGTATTTTTGTGAAAACTGTAGCAACATCAGGTCGACCGGTGTTCAGTTGTCTGCTTTCTGCTGTCCTCAAAATGGCGCAGAGTTAATTTGGTGGACGATCTACTTTACTGGCCCCAACAGACACTTTCAGCCCCCCTGTCGTAAACACCACCCCCTGTATAGCACCCTCCTTTATTCCATTACATTTAGTTCATTTTTTATCTTCTTTCATTCCCTTCTGTTTTCTGTTATTGCGAGATACTTTTATCTACTCTTCAGTATTTTCGTATGTACCTAAAACTAAAGAAAAGATAAGCATTTTCCATATGGGTATTGTCATTATCACTATGGTGCTAAGAATAAGTCGTGAAACTTTATTGCTCAAAAGTAGTCCTGGTCGCAGCGAAATGTGCATATTTGGGCATTTATTTACCCTGTGTATGACCTTTGGCCTAATATTTCTGAAAAGACTGAAAAGTGAAATTACTTTATGTTTTGGGACATCCCTTAGTACCACAATAGTTTCGACTTTCAAATCATCAAAGCCACATTGAAGGTGTTTAAGAAATAAAGTGCGCATTTTAATGTGAAATTTTATATTAAGACAGGTATCCACGTACGCAGAACGAATTTAGTAACTTGCACTGTTTGGGCCATCTCTCAGATTCTTATCGCCCTACGCGGTCTCGCAATGATTAATAACCAATGACACTGCTTGACAGTTGCAATACGCGGCTAGAGGCGTGGCGCTGTAATGAGATCAAGGAAAGGTGGGGGAGGGGGAAGGGTAGATAAACCTGGTCTTGTAGTGGTTTATCTACAAATTCTTAATGCCTATTATGGAAAAGGTTGCTCATGCTGCTTGAAATAAACAGCATTAATTGCTGTTTAACTTTGCCCTTAGAACCAACCAACAACCACCTTTACAGAAAACATAATGCAATGTTGAAAAATAAAAAAACGTTTAATCCTTCTACAAATTCTCCCTATATTTATATTAAAATTAGATTCCTATTAAACAAGTTTCTCTTTTACGTTATATTATAATACAGTGTATGCTTTCCAATGAAAGGTTTTCTTTTAATACCTATGTAATACCACCTTTCTTGGCTGATACTAAATTTAATTTCATTTCTGTGAATTTGTACAGTTTCTGAAATTTGTTGAACTGTGTCACTAGCTTGCCATAGACCAATAATATGGCCACGTGTAGCTTCTGGTCTGTACATGAAATGGAGAACATGAATAAACGTAAACAAAGGCCTACCTTAATCAAGTGCATGACCCCTTTTGCCTACTATAATTTATTACATGTGCATTTGGAAAATTATGCTAAAAGAATGTTGTGTTACACTGTTTATAGATTAAATGAAATATAATTTCGTTTTATTTTATTTATTTACTTTTAAAGAGAGTTTAATTCCTAAATTCTTACGTTCGCTAACTGTACCTAGTAGAAAGAGAAGGTTTCGAATTCCATTCGAAAATTGCAAATGGAAATACATGTTTTGAGACTCCCGAATCCGGAAAGGACATTTTAAGAGAAAATGTCCGCATGCGCACGTGTGTGTGAACACCATAGCTCAAAAAAGGAAAGGCCAGTAAATGACAAAATGGTACGTAAGTTCAGCGTCATCCAAAACTGCGACAAGACGATTTTCAAGACTTCCCTCAACTCAAACACTACATTATCAATTTTTTGAAATTTTTAACTCATAGAAATGATTGGCAACTTTGATTAAATTATTGTGTTTAAGATATTTACATCCGCAATAAATGAATGAATTTTTCTGCGAATAGGCTGTAAAGTCCTCTTCATTTCGACACATTACGTGTAATTTTCTAAAATAGTAAACATAAGAATATAGACAAGAGGATATCACACAAAAATGCGAACCTCTCGAAGGGAGAAAGGAGTGAAATTTCAGAAGTCCACAGTTTTGCCTGGATCTTTCTGAAAGTTTTACTGTGATTAAATTACTGTTAAGTTAATATGAATGCCAAATTTTATTTATGTATGAATACTTTTGTGCTATAAATTATTTCATTTTACTATATGAATTTATGGCATACTTAAAATCCTCCATGCGCCTCTAGATTTGAAAGTTTAATCTCTAAATTTAATACTTTTTAATAACAAAATTCGTTAAAAAATTATCTTGTCATGTAGGGTAAAGATGCCCGATTCCGTGATATCCCTAATACCGTGATATGAAGCTCTTTCCCATAATTATCACGGTATTGTGCTTTGTGACTTACAAGTTCTGAAGTATTCAACAGATAGTGGAAGTAAATCTTTTTCCAATTTAGTTATGCCAGCGCCCAGAGTGGAAACAGATAACTACAGAACGTGTTGTGAGGTGAACGTTTGTGGAACGCTTGAGATTTTCTCTGCATTGGGACCGTTGCTAAAGAAATGCTGAACTGTGAGATTAATATTAATGGAATCACTCTAATAATAGCTGGTAATATAGAAAAATTTTTAGGGAATCAATGTATGTTATTATTGTAGTTCTCTTACGCACATACGGATCTGGAACAACTTTCACGCTCCATGTTTTATTTTGGTGTTTTCTTCAAAACTGCCGCTTGCTTACACAAGAGTTACCAGAATCAATGACGACACAAGATGTAATTAGGTAAAACGGATGATGTAAGTTGTGTTACGCATTCACACAGACTGTGCCATATGTTTGTACAATTAAATATATTATTTTGACTAGTAATAATGGTGCTAAAGTTCCAGGAAATGTTGTGCAATTAAATTATATCCTGTAAAGACGCAGTTTTAGCTTTTAAAAATTTAAAATGTTCGCAAATCACATGATGGAAGAATGCTTGAACTGGTTGTAAGGAAGTGTTATAGAAAATGTGGAGCATCTACAAAGCTTCAAAGCAATTATACAATTCCTTGGACCACCCGAGCACTTCGGCTGCAACTGAAACAAACTTCAGACGTTTCAGCTAGGAAAAGGGACAGGCCTTTTGTTCTTCCTTCGGAGATTGAGCAGCCGTTGGCATAATGTTATTGAAATGCAGGAGATCGGACTTGGTCCAACTGTTCTCCACATAAGAAAGCTGGCATATGAATTGGGGAGAATGTGTGGAGCAACATAAAAGTTCAATTCTGAGCAGAAAATCGAAAAGTGATTTGCAGAATTTAGTAAACGATTCAACCTAGCAATCAGACCTGTAAGCTTGTCTAGCTATCGCGCATCTTGCGTGAATGCTGTCTTAAGCGAGAAAGTCATTGATGACCACGTTTTGAGAATCTCCCCTAATCAGATACGGAATTACGATGAAACAGGGTTGATATTTGTCACAAAGATTGTGACCAACATTTGAAAAAAATACATTTACAGAAGAGTTTATGCTGAAAAGGCAGTTCTCGGTTGTGCTAATGCTGCTGGGAAATCTGGACCACTTCTAATAATCTTCAAAGGTGTGAAGAACTTTCCAGCATTAAAAACTGGTGCTCACTATGATGCCAGATAGAAGTTACTCCAAAAGGTTGGATAAACGATGATGCTTCTGTAAAATGGATACAGGGCTTCATCAGATCAATTCCTTTTGTTGATGGATTCACACGCCTCTCATTTGCCTCCAGAAGCATTGAAACTGCCTGGAGAAAACCATATAATTTTGATTACTTTTCCAGCACACACGACGCATCTTCTGCAACCAGTGTTTAGAAATCACAAATTATGACGATGTTTACATTTGCAGAACTGATGCTTCTTTTGTACCAAAAGGACATCATTATTTCACTCAATATCTTTCTATATTTAGTTTAGCAATTTATAGAGGTGCAGTTTTTGTTTCTGTGTTGCTTAAAACAATGACTTATTTTTTCTTATTTTGCAATGCAACGTTTCTGGACGAAATAAGTTCCTGTGAATTAGACATTTAGGTCCCTTGTATCAATGTAATATTTGAGCACTACTGTAAGAATGTAATAGAGTACAGTTTAAACTTAATAAATGGTGGTTATATATATTTAATTTGGTTGGTTTTGATATCACGGAATTAGGATATCACTATCACACATTTAAGAATCCAATCACACATTTAGGAGGCAACGTCACCGAGTTTATTTCTATACTTATTGTACCATTTTGCACAACTTGTCAGTTCACAATCAAATAAAAATGTTCTAAAACGCTAAAACTATTTTCCTGAGTTGGTTTTTAAATAACGTCTTTCCATATATAAACACTTCGCAACACTTACTAAAAGGTACCACGGAATTAGCCATCTTTACCCTATTTTGCACCAGAAAAAATTACATATTTCTGTACATTCTGGAAACTTCGTTGTATTTAAACAAAAAGCAAAAATGGATGGAACACTTTGAATGTGTGAAAATTTTGCAAGTTTTGCGTTCTGTAAACTGTTATTAGTCCTATGATTACTATAATTAAATGATTGTGTGAGGATTTGACGAATGCTAATGAATTATATTCGAAATTAAATAGAATTTATTATACAACGAGTTATAAATCCTATGTTAAGAATCCTTTGTATCTGATCTTCAAATAAATATTTTAATTTAAAAAAACTGGAACTTTTTCATAAAATAAACTTTTATGACTAAAAACCTATGACACCTGCAGTAAATAATTAATTATCCTTTATAATCTACTCGTAATTCTGCCTTGAAAATCAACACGTAGTTTCAAGCACATAGGTAGGATATAAAATTCCACCTATCCATAACTAAACAGCTTCAGTAGACACTTTACTAAAAATAAGAAAATTGCTTAAACATTTATGTTGCTCATCAAGTTCTTTGTTGAGAAGTTCTAAGCTCAGTTATGCAAATTTATGTAGGAATCTCTGCAAGAATTTTAGAAAGAAAATTGCTTGTATTTGTGAGGCGCGAGCGAGCGTTGTGTGTGTGTGGGGGGGGGGGAGGTTCTCTTTAGCTAGCAGACGTGGTTAACTCTTCTGCATTCCACGAGATAGCGTTGGCTTGGCTTAAATCCCGGTGTGATTTGGCCCCATTCCAATTTGATATTTGTCTTTTATGGTTGCTAGAGCGACTTTTATACGTAATCCAGTTATCCATCCAAGTGCCTAATGGTGCAGACTTGAATTATAATATCCATTTCGTCGGCTTGAGCCACATCGTCTACTTCCATTATGTTTTCGTTCATATGAATTTTCATGTGATCATTACCACGACTATCTTAAGCGGCATTAAATTTCATATGGGTTCGGGGGCTTCTTTCTTTCATACACGGTTTATTCAGTAACCAAGATTCATGTCGTAACTTACGGCTGTTTAAGGTTACCTCCACCCTCTCTTGCCCCCCTATGGCTCCCTCTCTTCCCCTCGTTCACGCAATTTGTACCCATTTCCAATACCCAAACAGTTTAGCTGTAAACATGAAACAGAAAGATAGCTAGTCGGTATTTTGATCAAAACAAAAAATACAATTTAATCCTTTAAGAGCAAAATGAATTGCAACTTTTTTTTTTTTTTTCTGAAGAACAAATATTCACTTCAAGCACAATCTACCCCCTTCTTCCCTATTCTCAGCTTTCTTCAACTTAACATTCTTTGTTTTATTTTACTTTCTCGAATCATTTTCCCCATTCACATTTCTTTCCAGCATATCTTCTTTCAAGCAGTTTCTCTTCCTCTTCCTCTTCCTCTCTTGTTCTTGCTTTGCCTTTTCTTTCTGTTTACATATTCCATAAGCTCCTACTCCTGTGTCATAATTTAATCTACTCATATAAAACTAATCGATTTTTTTTGGAAAATTTCTGGCTTTCCTGAAGCTCAAAAATGCATGTTGAACTTTTTTGCAGGATATCAGTAGCCTTTCTTTGGTTTACAGCATTTCACAAATTATAGGTTTTAGAATATTGATTTAAAGTATGACAAAATACTTCAAAATCAATAAGTATTTCTCTTTTATTTTTAATTTTTTTACCTACTTACTTTATTTTTCCCCGCTTTTTCTTCTTTTTCTTTATTCTTCTAAATTCTAAACTAGCTTTCATGGATAGTAAGACACAGAGATAGGTATTTTTATTTTTAAAATGATTTATGTTTATTATTTATTGGGATATTATGTTTGAAATACACAGGTTTGAATGGTGCTGTTTGATGTTGGGGCATTTTTAACCTTGTCAACCCAGAATAGCAAAATGTTTTTTCAAACCTTAGTGCATAGAACATATTAGACATGTGAGAGAATGTAAAGAAAAAGAGAAGAAACAAAATGTAGTGAGGGAAAAGAGAAACAAAAAGTCTGATATAGAGTGAGAAAGGGTGGGGACAATCCCCGCACTTAATGCAAAGCGCAAATAGTTGCAAAATGTATTAGTATTTACAGTGAAAACAATTTTAACTCTTTAACAAACTTAAAATTATAGTAAAATGAAATTTTGTTCATTTCTAAAGTCTGAAGTTATACAAGTGAATATTTGGTATTATAAATAGGCTGGATTTTGGATATAACTAGCGTTTCTAAGTTTGGGTACAATAAACCTATACATAACAATTCAGGAAAGTACTTCTAAGCGTTAATTTACTAAGTGTTGATTACACGTGCATAACATCAGAAAGATGTTATAAAGATATAACACAAAACAAACTGGATGGTTTCAAATATAGCTTGAAATATTTTAATTAATAATTAAAAATAATTGATACCTTCATTGGAGGTATGAAATATGAATAAATAAGTTCAGCATCAGCAATAACTTTTCCCAGTCGTAGTCACATCCAAGGAATCTTGATCATAAAGATCTACATTTCGAAAGATAACCCTTCAGGACTGATAAGTAATTTTCTCTGTCTCCACCTTTGAACCTCCTATAATAACTAGAGGAAACCCGCCTAAGTGATTTAAAAAGTTCTTCAGATATTAACACGAGAAATTAAAGATGCCTGTATCTTGCATTTTCATAAGCAACTTTGAAGTCTTATTTATACATACTAATTCAACTTGCAGTAATTTTCTATAGCCGTAAAATCATAAGAAATATACAATAGCTTACTGAAGGAAAAGTGTAAAACTCAGTGAAACACACAATTTCTGTCAAGTTTTCTGATAGGATTTGCCGTTTTCGAAAAAACCTGTTTTACAGTTTTGCAATTTCCCAACTCCTTTAACGGATAGCTTTGAAGTTTATGATTCTTCCTTTTTTTTAGTTTCTCTACTATGTATAGTAAGTAGAGGACGTACTGAATTTCATCAAAAAATTCGATGTCGAGATTTCACCGGAACTGCATGCTTTGAGGTCCCCTGAATCCAAAAAAGAACCATTTCTAGAAAAAGTTTCGCACGAGTGGTGCGTGCGTGTGTATGTGCGTGTGTATGTGTGTGTGTGTGTGTGTGTGTGTGTGTGTGTGTGTGTGTGTGAGTGTGTGTGTGTGTGTTTAGGGTGGGTGTCAGTATAACTCAAAAACGAAAAGTCGATTAAAAACCAAAGTTGGTATTTTAGTTTAGTATCTTTTAAAGATGCGACACGAAGATTTTGAAGAAAATTCCTCCAACCTAAATTACCTCTCATATCAAAAACTTTTTTCAAAATGTCGATTTTCTCGAAAATGGCTCTAAATATTTTTATTAAAATGCCATATGTTTAAGATATTTTATGAGAAACAAAATGTATATTTTGAATTTTCTGGCTATAGCCTACGTAGTCCTGTTTACTCTGGATGACTTTTGCATAACTGGTAAACCGTAAGAGATAGAACAAATCTTAATATACAAAAATGTAGATCTTGTTATAACACATGTGAGTTTTGGAATACAAACCTTTGTCAAATGGAGGGTCGTTATTCATTTTGTGTATCTTAGCCGTGCAAAAAACGGAATCTCAAAACTTTAAAAGTTTGAGTATCGCTCAAAGTCTACTGTATTCCCACATTCCTCTTGCACCTACAAGAAACTAAGCAATAAAATAATTTCTGTATATATTTATCTCAACTAACACGAAGAATATATAGGAATGAGTTCGTAAGTATGGTTCGTACAAGAGTAGAGAAAGTCATGTGAGTGTATAGGTCGCGCGTTACTTCTTGACGAATGAAAATTTTATATGAAAGGTTGAATGCGAGTCTCTACTCAGCTTTTGCGGGAACGAGAGAGAGGAGGTACAGTCTGCAGTGAGATGACGCGCATGCTTCTGAGCTGAAGTAGTACAACACTACAAATCAATTTATGACACTTGCAGTAATATCAGCCACACGTATTATACACTATACCTCTATAACTGTTTCCACTTAACTTTCTTGCATTTATTCTATTCCCGACATCTCTCCCTCGTCTGAATTGCTATTTTCGTTGCATGCATACATACGTCCGTACCGCACAAAACTTCTGCAGTCGACTGTATACACACACGTGACAGAGGAAAACAGAGGTGTCTGTTATCGTAGCATAAACATTTGCTGACCTGTTTATTAAGGGTAGGCTCACTCATTGGATTTCTGCTCAAGGTCATTCGTCAAGAACGAACGCGCAACCTATAACATCAGTTTATTTTCCTTCTAGTGCTCCCCGTCTCAAGGACTTGTCGCCGCAGCTAAATGTTATACTTGAATTTCTTTACTTGAATGTTTTACTTGAAATGTTTTACTTGAAATGTTTTACTTGAAATGTTTTACTTGAATTTATTTTGTAGTGAATATAGGCAATTAAGGAATATATTAGACACCTTAAAGTAATTTTCATTTAGTAGCAGTACTCAGTACTGAAAGCATAGTTTGATCAACCGGCTCTATTGATACTCAAATAAGCAGTTATTAAACAGCTTATACTGAAGCTCAGAATTCTTTTCGCTCCTTTTTGTAGAGGTGGACGGCACTAAAAATAATCACATTTTATCATTTTCTATAAAAGCTTAAGTATATATTGTCTGTCTGCACCGAAACCTCACTAATCATAACATCTTCAAGAGCATGGCATTTTTCAAAACTCTTTAAAATTACTATTTTGTTTTACACAGATTAGTAAGATTTGGGCAGAATAGTAAAATATTCTGCTGTTTTAGTAATGCTTTCATGGTCCCTTTCTCTGAATGGAGGTGAGCTAGGTAAGAATTTAAACATTCTTGAAAAAATGCACCTTTCGTAAGATTTCACAATGTTATCCCCAAATTTATAGAAGCTTTTCAAAATATAAGAATTTAACGAACTGAAGAACAAAATTCACAGACTAAAAGAATTGAACTCTATTCCAATTAGTATTATCATCAACATTTGTATTTGTGCTTAAGGGATTTTAAATCGTGTCTCCACACTAAACTAAACCCCAGCACAACAGTCCATGAAGGGCCAAGACCTGCCGCCTAGCCGCTGCGCCCCCACCTCTGCCCACTACAGGTGTCATTAGTGGGGTGCAGTAGTTGAGGGTGGGACGTAGTCAGCACCCTGAGCCCTCCCGGCTAGTTACACGGCCTTCTCGACCTGGGGTTGCTACTTCTCCATCAAGTAGTTCCTGAATTGGTCCCCCCGGGACCTAACGAGGCTGAGTGCACCCCGTGCCAGACCTACCAGCGGGGAAAAAATCCCCATGCTGGTACCGGGGATAGAACCCGGGTCCTCCGTGCCAAAGGCAAGCACGCTACGCAGGTGGTCATGTATGAATAGAATTTTCAAAGTAACTTTTCTCGCAGTTATAGTTTTTGCATTTAGAAATGTCCCAAGATATGCAGTTTTTGTGCAGCTTTTTTCAAATTTTCAACATACATTCGGCAATTTTGAAGGAAAAGGAATCCTATCACTTGTAGGTATATAACTTAATAAATTTGGAATCCACTTAATGAAGCTTTAAAACTATCCAGAAGCTTAAGGATTTTATTTTCTAAGGCAGAGGGGCAGTTGAAAGAAAGATCCATTCTTTTGTATAAAAAACGTTTATACTTTTGCTATAAAATTATTTTCTGCATCATGGAATGTGGATACAACTTTTTCCCATAGGCTATAAAGATGTTAGGTTTATTTAATGTGTGCCTGTGTATGCTGGTAAATTAATATCTTAAAATGATTTCAACAAGTCGGATTGAATTAGGAATTTCAACTATGAATTTTCCTACAAAATAGTCGGATTCAAATAAGCGGAACGGACCTAATAGTCCAATGCATTATGGGTTATAGTATTTAATCCATATTCTTATAATATACAACAGGCTCTCATTCCAAATTTAAAATGTTTGTATCACTTTTAATCTGGATTTCAGTGCTTATAAATAAGAAAACGGTTTTATGCTGTTTTACTCTGTATTGGATTAGCTACTAGGTCATGAAGGTTACTCAGCCACGTGCTTCCGAGTCGAAACCCAGGCGCTCTTGCATTGACGCATTGCCGATGTCATAAATCGAAACTGCGTAATTCGTATCGATCCCAATTTAGAATCGCCCGCTCTAAGCTGCAGGTTTTGGTTGGTTACCAAGCGAGGAAGAGTTTATGTGCGTTCTGACTTTCCCCGCTGGCGCCGCCACCGTCCCCCCTGCACCTCGCGCTATCTGACGTCATTTTATTGCACTACTTCATAAGCGTTTACCGCGCCATCATACGGCGTCACGTCTAAGTATTGCTCGTATAATTCATAGAATACTCGCGAGATGGCAGACAAAATTTAAAGCAGGTGTTTTCAATCTCCCAGCAAACATTTACAACGACGTTGATTTGTGGTTTGCAGTAAACGACTTCTGTAAGCTTTAAAGCGAAGTTATTCGTATTATGCTCGTTAAGAGCCCAAGAGGTACGTGCGAAAATGTTTATTCCCACATAAATGTCTTTATAGTTGGTCAATATGGTTGCTCTCGTCTCGAATAGCGCTGGTAAGGCGTGGAAAAATAATTTCACCAAGGCTGCGTTTACAACAACGAAATTAACAAGGGTCACTTCCTCGAAACATCCCCACAACGTTAAGACGAGTATTATGTTTACACCACGTTTAACGTTCGGTGTTTATAGGACAATATACGGTGCAGTGATGGGGCTTTAAAAGTGGTTATAAACGCCAGTTAAATTCACATAAAAATCATCTCGCCTTGGACATTGTAAAAAGAGACAGTTATTGGTCCCGTGATGGGGCAATTCACAGCACTTTTATGCTTATACGGATGCTTAAACAGCAAGAAGCTACCATTCTCTTTTAACTAGAATCCCTTCCCTTTTTGTGAGGATCGTTAATTTTTAATTGCGAATTTTATACTTCCAATATACGTGGCATATTTATTGAAAACATAATGTGAAACCGACTGGACTTGCTTCGCAACTTAATTTTACGATCATGACCATTACAGTGTCTTTATTTTTCATCTCGGCTACCTTGCTCTTAAAAAATAAAACACCCTCTCACAGAACCAGTAGCGAGAAGTTTAATGTTTACAGACCAATAAAACATCTCGTATTCCTGACCTATTCAAACTCATTCATAAGTGTTTTATCTCGGAGTTTCTGGACCAAAATTGAAAGATGAAACAGAAGCCCACATCCCTACGTCTTCAAGAGGTACAGTATCTCCATATACGGTGATATTTAAATAACATTTAAGAAAGAACTTCTACTAAACCGTTGACGCTGGTGCATTAAGCTTTATAAACCTCATTCTAATCTAATCGCAAACGTTTATGACGGCTTATTATTGCGCAAATAAATTTTGTAGTTGCAAATTATATTTATATCACTGACTTTACAGGGTGATTTCATAGTGTGCATAACTATACGATACGGCAAGGCATTGCAAGGTTATGACTGAATTTCCTATCGAGCCAACCGCCGTTAAATTTTGCAACAGCCATAAATGCAATAAACAAGTAAATGTATAACATTATTTTGTTTCAAAACTGTAGTACTATACATAACTGTTACACGCTCATATCTTTATGCCTTATTTAGCAGTCAAGGTAGAAATTAATCGATAGTTTTAAAGCATTGTGCTCAAAAACTAATAGCTAATTAACTTAAACTTTTTCTCCTACATTCACTTTTTTAATTTCTATAATTTCTTTAATTTCTTTTTTAATTTCTATAATTTCTGCTGTAATGCAACTACGGATCTATAAAACCGTTTTCCTCTTTTTTATTGGCAGTTGGCACGTACATCTTTCTTAAAAATGCTGACATTTGGTGACCTACAAAGAAGCTATCTACAACAGTCCTGTGTAAACAAAAAAACAAAAACAAAAAAAAAAAAAAAACAAAAAAAAACCAACAACAACAAAAAAACAAACAAAAAAACTTCTCCGTTTCTGATTTGATATTTCGAAAGCCAGATAAGAAATGCATGCATGGAAATAACGTTTTAATAATGTGCAGCTTGAAAAATTGAAGAATTCTTACGAACAAAAAGTATCTTGAAGAAAAAAAAAACGTTTTCATCAAATTTAGAATTTTAATAAGTCATTAAATCACAACCTGCTCATAAACGAATATGTTTCCACGTTAAAATAACTTGGATGGGGAGAGTTCCTGAAAATGCTGGGTTCATAGTTTCTAAAGCATGGTTATTTTCACTTTCTCTACTACGTATAGTTGAGGAAATATTGTATTCCACGAAACACTCAATGTCGAGATTTCACCGAAAATATATTTGGAAGCCCCCTGAATAAAAAAAAGAAAGCATGTGTGTGTGTGTGTGTGTGTGTGTGTGTGTGTGTGTGTGTGTGTGTGTGTGTGTGTGTGTGTGTGTGCGCGCGCGCGCGTGCGTGAGACAGCATTACTCAAAAACGAATATTTGGTTTTAAGTTTAATATGCTTCAAGGATGCGACACAAAGATTTTGAAGAAAATTCCTCCACCCCAAACTACCTCTTACATGGAAAAGTTTTCGAAGATTTTTATTTTCTCAAAAAGGGCTCCCTCTATTTTGATTAAAATAAACTCTTTTGTACAGTGAACCATTTCAGAGAGAGGTATTCCTTGTTATTTGTGTGACTTTTGGAATCCTTAAACTTTCGTCCAATGGAACATCGTTTTTCATTTTTTATATCTTAACCGTGCAAAGAGAACGAAATCTCAATATTTAAAAGACTTTACTATCACTCAAAGTCTACTGTATTCACATATTCCCCTTACACCTACACGGAAATAAGCAATACGATAATTTTTGCGAATGTTTATCTCAACTAACATGAACAAGATATAGGTAGGAATAAGATTTTGTAAGAATGGTTAGTACAAGAGTAGAGAAAGTCATGTGACTTGTTTTTGAGTTATCTATTCGTTCTGTCTGGCAGTCAGTCTGTCTTTCTGTCTGCCTCTGCCTCTGCCTCCCTCCCCCCCCCCTCTCTCTCTCTCTCTCTTTCTGACACACACACATATCTGCTGCGCGTAACCGTTTTTTTTTTGGGGGGGGGGGGAGGAGGTGGGATTTAAAGAATGTTAAAACATTATATTTCAATATTGCAATCTCGATTTTAAATGCTTACTTGAAATATATCTTCCTCTAAGATAGACAAGTGATAGAGGAAGTAAACATATGCACGATTGGTAAGTATTTATGTAGGGTGAGGATATTTTAGGTATATAACGCTGCTTACATTGCCTAACACTTGAACTATTTCGTTTTTAAAGGGAAGTACCCATTCAGTTGTTTCTCATTTGTTGGACAAAAGCTAGATTTTTTTGTGGTTCATTTCTATGGTTTTATTTAAATTCTAAGTCATACAGAGGACTTTAACTAAAACATTTGATGGTGTTTTACTCCTTTATCTTTTAGGTTAGGTTACTGTAGCTTTTCTTCATTTTAAGCTTATTTTCACACGCACATTGATTTTCATTTCCATACTTAGAGGGTCTATGGAGGGTAAGAAATAACCATAATTAAAAGAAAATTCCAAGCCTTCACCCTAGCGGGGAATCGAACCCGGGAGCTCCGGGACAGTATTCAGCTCACTGATTAATCGTTAAAGAGAGGTTGTCTGGAATTAGTTTTCAATCAGCCGAAGAAATGTTATCAGGAGTAGCCTTTTGAATATTGTTTTCAGATGTTATAGGTAAACAATAATTGAAATTATTTCTGAGCAACAATATATCCCTAGCTACATGACATTCTTAAAGAACAATTTATATTACTAAACGGATAAGGAGGGTGTCTTGGTGGACGAAGACTGAACGATGATATTTTTTCGAATTTTTAAATTGAGAAATTCTTTGTGGAAGAATTTGTGCTGTATCTTAACGAATTTTGGGCTAGCAATAAATTAATTTAGACACAAAACCAAGATCATAACTCATTCGGATACACTTACCTGAATCTATTAACTTCATTAAGAGAAACAATAAAGCATCTTTTAAATCCTATTTGTTTACTGCCAAGAATAAATATCATTTCCTTCGTACAAAAAATACCAGACTCTTCTAAGCACTATAGAGTTCCAAACTTTTATCAAGGCCCCGAAATTAAAATAGATATCAGTTTGACTTCTCCTACAGCGTATTTATTGGGTAGATAAAGGGTTGCACTCCAGCCAAAAATTTGACACTCATATTTTACTGGGGAATGCATGTTCTGAGACTTCCTGAGCACAAAGAGATTTTTAGGAAAAAAAAAAAAAAAAAAAAAAAAGGTATTTACGTTTGTGGTTGTGGGGGAGGGGCGACAACATAATTCAAAAATAGAGGTACAAAACGTGTATTTAAATTTGATATATCAAAAAACTTATGTCATCAAATGTTCGAGAAAAGCTCATCATACCAAACTATACCATAAACATGAACAATTTTGCAAAATTTTGATTTTCTCAAAAATGTAAGCATTTATATTTAAACACCACATAATAGGACATTTATATGACAAATAAGATGCGTCTCTATTTTGAATTTTCTAGGAATAACCTGTGAAGTACACTTCATTCATAAGAAATATTGAATAACTGGTAAACAAGAGATAGGCAAAAAGGTTCTAACAAAAGCTATAAATTTCTTTGAAACACAATTTATTCGTGGCATAAGCGATTTCTGGGATATCAGTTATTAGTGGTTGCAGTCGTTCAATACTTTATGATTGTTTTGAAGTTTTTTGTTATTCTCTTGTTTTTCGAGATGTCATGGAACGAATTTGAAATTTTAAAGCCATATCGAGGTGCTTTTAAACACTTGACTATCTATTCGGTTTCCTCTAGTACCTACAAGGAAATGTGTAATAAAACTACGAGTCCAAATAGGATTTATCTCGATCAGTTAAGCCAGGTAGAAAAATCAGCTTGTGCAAGAAAAGCTTGTAGATGCTATAGAGAAATAAAATATTGTAAAATGGTCATGCTACACACCAAATGTTTTTCTTTATTTTAACCATCGAGTGTGCAGAAATTCGTATTTGGCAGACAAATTAATATATAAGCAATGATCATTTATCACTGAAGCTAATTCAGATTGTTGGCAGCGTGGTGATTAATTTACCCTCCTGCTGTTCATATATTTAGAAGGCACCCAGTTTTTGAAAGTTCTTGATGTAACCGCGTTTTATTTTCTTTCCAAGGAATGCAGTTTTATCAGACACTATAACTGCAATTATTATACCAAATTAGTTGCATATTTTCATTTTTTCAGAGCTTTTAACATAAAAATTGGATTGATTATGTAAAAGTTAAGAATACGGTATAGATATTCAGAATTGATAAGAATGTCAATTTCGTCAACGAGTACGTAACTTTTAAAAAATTTTCAGGTTTTAGGTTCTTGGTCCTAATACCTACTCATAGAGAATATTGTATTTCAACTATAAGAGAATTCTTATGTATCGTGTAATGCTTCCTTTTTGTACCTGTTGCTATATACCTGGTTATATTGTTCAGCTGAGAATTATTTTAATTTGTTACGCAGGTTTTTAATGGCATAACGCAACATTCGGTTTTCTTTTGTTTTTCTGCCCTTTTTTCATTTTTCAAAGTTTTATTCTGTGCATTTTTCATGGTCCAAATTTACACCTCAAATCTACAGAGGCAATTACCGAAGATATGAGTGTTATTATTGGTGTAATTTCCTCGGTGAAGGCGGGCCTCTTCTCTTTCACATTTGTGGCAGCACTTGTTTGCAAACCAATAGGACACCTAAACCAAACTGGCACCAAAAAAAAAAAAAAAAAAAAAAAAAAAAAAAAAAAAAAAATCAGGTGCCATGTCACTATGATAGCGAGGTTTATGAATGAATACATTCTTGTTTTATTACTAGCCCGAAAAGTAAAACTTGAGTACAACGTAACCGATGGTACTGTTTAGTTAAATTTGTCTTAGCAAGTCAGTTCACACCAAAACGGTATGAATTTAGGTGTATCTGATATTTGAACCGAAAAAATAATGTGATTTCAGCAATCGAGATTCTGAGTTCACATTATCAACAGATTTGCTGCTGGAAAATGCGTCAGTCGGTAACTACAAAATAACAGTACATAGCATCATAAATTTAAACGGTAAATTAATATCTATAACATAATACTCAAGGAAATTCTTCTTCTCCCCTATTACTTTATTCGTGATCGATGTTTGTCTAGAAATAATTTCAAATAAAGCAGTTACCGCTTATGTAAAATGCGTATGCGCAAACAACCTTCAAATGTTCATTAACATGCAAGGAGAAATAAATTATGAAACAGTAAAAACGAGGTCTTGCAAAAGAAAAGAGTGAGGGGAGAAAAATCAGAAATGTACCGTAAACATTTTCTCTCACGCTTAGAAAGATGTTTTGGTATAATATATAGGTGTAAATGTATACAGCTAAAACTACTAAATATGTTAAAAAATACCAAGTTTGATATTCACTCGATTTTTCGTTTCTGAGTTATGCTGTTCATAGATAACCACACAGATATTAAGAAAAAGACCCACGGATACGCACGCGCACGCACACACATACCTTTTTTAAATTTATGAAATTCCTTTGATATTTCAGTGTCGAATTTTCGGGTGGAATGGAATTTTCTATATACCTGTGGCATAGAGAAAGTAAAAGTAGATATATCACATTAAACGTATTTTGGCCTTGTAACTGTTTATGTGAAATGGAAAATTAGCAAATAATTTTTGGTTAAAACTAGTAAAGAAATTGTTCCTGGATTACTGGTTGTAGTGGAGGGAAATTGTTACCTACGCCCCTGGTTCAAAAATGTGTGTACTCACATAACTTTCTCTGCTCAGTCTTTTACAGCCATGGAAAAATGATTGAACGCACCAGGAGAGCAGAATATTTAAAAGTCCCACTCGTGTTACTGCGGATTTACACAAGTCGATATTTCCAACATGCAGCCTGAGTTCATTGATATGTTATCTGTCGGACATGCAAATAGTCAGTTTCCTACACCTCCCCTTTCTTTTGCAGGAATAAATGTGTATGAATGCGAATGTGATTCAAACAAATATCTTAAACACATTTAAGATATGACATTTTAATCAAAATAGTTTGTCATTTAAGAGGAAATAGAAATGTTTCAGAATTTACTAAGAAAAGAGTAGTTCGGAGTAAGGGAATTTTTTTAAAAATTTTCAGTTCGCGTCCGTGAAGGATAAGTCCAGAAATGCTTTTCTGGATTCAATGAACCTCACAAGGCTTATTTTAACTGAAATTTTCGTATCGAATTATTGGGTGCAATACAACTCGTTTTCTGCTTACTGTATACTAGTGGAGAAAGTAAGAAAGCTATATAATAAACAAAAATATTTTATAAGTAAACATCATTATGGGTAAATGTGCATACCAATCTGAGTTTTCTTTTTTATTTCATATTGTTTAAGTAGACAACATTATAGGTAAATGTGCATTCCAATTGTTTTCTTTTTGTTTCATATTGTATTTAAGTAAATTTTCAGTATAGTCCAAAATAGAGTGGCAAAGAAATGTTTATCTACCGACCTTTCATCGTTTAATGTTAGTTATGTATTTTCCTCTCTAGTAAAGCACGTTGTTTTAAGACCTGGTGGAGAGTTAGAGAGATAGAGTGCAGACGGAGGGGATTCCACACTGACAATTGTATGGATTATTGTATGTCAGACCCTGGGAGGAAGGGTTGAGATGGGAGCACCCTATAGGTGTGCCGGGAGCCGGGCTAGGGACCACCTAGCGTGAGCTTCATCCTGGCGCCAGGGTGCAGCGCCATGTAGGGTTCGACACCAGCACACCCACCAGGACAGACGGCTCTACCGCCTCCTTTAAGCCGAGAGGAGCAGTTAGAGAGCGCAGTTACTACACAGCAGCGCCACCCTTGCCCATCGCCGTCACTTTGGGCCTGAAAAGCTTGGATAAAAAAAAATGAAAGGAAATTGGGAACTAGAAATTCGGGGGTTATAATTATCTTTCAGAGCAATCGTCTGATGACCCGGAGAAACCCATGGACCAAGGTTAGCCAGGGGAATCGAACCTACGATCTCCCGAACGGGGGCTACCGCTTCCAGCATTACGATTTTGAACTGATAGTAGGCCTATTGCCAGTGAAAACCTGTTTCCCTCCGGCGCTCTTAGCGGGACATAAGCAGGTGTGCGCGTGGCATAACCACTAAGGCGTTTCATACAATAGCCACAAGTAACATATTAAGACCTGAAATATAAATGATGAATAATTTAACTCGTAGGACACAGTAAAAACAGAGTGACTGGTCCCCTAGCTCAGTCGATAGAGCATCTGTCTGGTAGAGAAGGGTTACGGGTTCGATTCCCGGCTGGGGAATGGGAATTTTTCTCAGGCCAGGTCATCCTTCGTAGAGTTTGGAAGTATGCATGTGATGTGACTATGTGTGATCTAATGTACAGAAAACCCAAAGACCCAAAACCCACTGTATACGTGTTAACCCATTGCCTGTAAGGAATATGTTCAAAGAAAAGGCCACCAATTTGACTATTAAAGTTAAATAAAGACAGCAAAGGTTTATGTTAGCGAAAATATACATTTCATATACATCCTTCCAAATTTGACACAATTGTATCTGCGTCTTATTCAACATCTTTCTCTCTCTCTCTCGTTAGGTATGGGACAAGTTAAACCAAATAGCCTATAACGATTCATGTCGGTGTTGTCTTCTGGCAAAACGATCAGTAAACTTTGGCTTACAATTAGACTACGAGCACAAGTATATAGAGGGTCTAACTGACTAAAGCAGTTATAAGAGCAGAAAGGAGTCTGGCGGCGCCATGGCCGAGTGGTTAGAGCGTTCGCTACCACCTAGGCAGCCCGGGTTCAATCCCAAGGACCTGCATGTGGTATTCGTGGTGGACGAAGCGGCATCAGGATGGTTTCCCCCGCCTCTCATCAAGCAATTGCTCCATTGCCACCTTACCAATCATTGATTTCACCTGCATTTCATATGATCCTTTTCTTCACTATCATACCTGATGCTTGACTGACCACCCACTTCTAGGTCTTCACTCTGTCCGCTCCATAGGTTCCTGTGCTCCCCGACAGGCACCTAACTTCTAGGTATTGGCTTTTAAGTTCTAGGTGGTGTAAGCCCTACATAAGGAGAGGATAAGCAGAAGAAAAAGAAGAAGAAGAAGAAGAAGAAGAAGAAGAAGAAGAAGAAGAAGAAGAAGAAGAAGAAGAAGAAGAAGAAGGGAGGAGTTTTCTTTTGCGCAGTTGAGCTTTCTGCAGAGTTTCTTCTCTACCTTCTCCCTTCTTCACCCTTCATCCACTATCCCTACATCCCTTTCCTTACATACTTCCCTCTGTTCAACTAACATGAAAAGAAAAACTAATCAGTAACTAGGAAGATATTTAGATTTTTACATTCTGTATCACATAATCAGTAGGCACTGAAGGTAGCACATTCCCCTCAAACATCCAATAACGGGATTTAACTGGATATACATGTTTTGAAGCCCTCTGAATATAGAATACAAAAGGTAAAAAGGTTAGCTAAAAAGGGTTTTGTGTGTTTGCATAAATGGGATGCACAGCTAAAGAATCTGATGTGTTACACTCATATGACTTTCTCTACTCCTGTACTAACCATTCTTACCAACTCCTATTCCTTTATCTTCTTTTTGTATTAGTTGAGATAAACTTCTATAGAAACTGTTCATTTTCTTGTAGGTACAAGGGGAATATAGGAATACAGTAGGCTTTGAGCGATAGTCAATCATTTAAAGCTTTGAGATTCCGTTCTCTTTGCACGGCTAAGATAAAATAATGAATAACGATTTTCCATTTGACGAAAGTTGTTTTCCATAATTCACACAAACAAGGAATATCTCCGAAATAGTTCAATCTACAACAAAAATGATCTTCAGTTTTTGTACCAAATTCAGAGTAGACAGAAATACATAGGCTATAGGCCAAAAATTCAAAATGTATATTTCGTTTGCCATAAAAATATCTCAAACATACGGCATTTCAATGAAAATCGTTATAGTCATTTTCGAGAAAATCAAACTTTTCGAAACATTTACCATGTAAAAAGTAATTTAGGGTGGAGAAATTTTCGTGTTGCATTCTTAAAAGACATTAAACTTAAATAGTAACTTTGGTTTTTAACAAAGTTTTCATTTTGAGTTGTGCTGCCCACAGACTGACACGCACGCACGCACGCGCGCACGCACTCATACACACACAGACACACACACAGACACACACACACACACACATGGGCCTTTTTCTAAAAATCTGCTGTGTTACATTCACATCACTTTCTCTACTCTGGTACTAACTAGTCTTAGGAACTCATATTCCTATATCTCCTTCGTGGTATTCGAGATAAACATTTGCAGGCGAATATGGGAATGCAATAGGCTTTGAGTGGCTGTCAAGGTCCTTGAAAGCTTTGAGATTCCGTTCTCTTCGCACGGTTGACATACAAAAAATGAACAACGGTGTTGCATTCCACAGAAGTATAAGTCCTCCAAAACTCACACAAATAACGAGGAATATCTCTGAAATGGTTCACTCTACAGACAAATTCATTGACATAAATTGTGTGTTTTAGGAAGATCTGCAATTTTTGTATTAGTAAGACTTTGTCTATCTTTTCCAACTTACCGGTTATGCAAAAGTCATCCCGAGTAAAGAGGACACCATAGGCTATAGCCAGAAAATTCAAAATATACATTTCATTTGTCATAAAAATATCTTAAAACATATGGCATGTTAATCAAAATCGTTAGGCCATTTTCGAGAAAATATATATTTCTTAAAAATGTCCCATATAAAGCTTAGTTTAGGGTGAAGGATTTTTTTTTTATTTTTTTTTATTTTTCAAAATCTTCGTGTCGCATCCGTTAAAGACAAACTTAAATACAACTTTAGTTTTTAACCGACTTTTCGCTACGAGTTATGCTGCCCAGAACACATACATGGACCTTTTTCTAAAAATTCTTTTTTGGATTCATGGGGCCTCAAAACCTATATTTCCGATGAAATCACGACATCGAATTTTTGGGTGGAATAGATAACAGTACTTCCTCTGCATACTATAGGCAGTAGAGAAAGTAAAAATATGATGTGCTACATTTACGTAACTTCCTCTACACACTCTTTAACAAACTACTCGTACAAAAACTTCGTTTTAATGCGTAGGTATAAATAAAATGGAGAAAGCTTTAAACGGTAGTCTTCATTTTTCTTTCTTTACCTGATTACTCTCCCCTTATGTAGGACTTACACCTCCTCCCCCAGGACTTATAAGTCTGTGCCTAGGGCCAGATGTCTGGCGGGGATCAGAGGAACCTATGGACCGGACAGGGTGGAGACCGGAAGCGTGGATGATATGTAATCCAGGCAAAATCGATGACTGGATAGATGACTATGGAGCAGTTGGTGGAATGAGTGGCGGGGGAAACCGGAGAAAACCCGCCCTGTCGCCGCTTCGTCCACCACGAATACACATGCGGCTCCCTGGAATCGAACTCGTGCCGCGTAAGTGGTACGTGAACACTAGTCTCTCGGCCACGCCTCCGCATTAAGCGATACTCAAATGTTTTAAAGCTCGTTGCTATGTGACGGCTTTGGAATCTCGTGCTCTTTAAATGTCCAGGAAAAAGTAAAACAAATTATATACCATTTGAGAATGACTTAAGTATTGGCAAATTCACACGAATAACAAGAAATATCTTGAAAATGGTTAAATCCATCACAAAAATGAGTACATTGGGCACTTCAATCAGATCTGCATTTTTAGTAATAAGTTTATGTCTATTTTTATGGCAAAATTTGATACGAATGACGAGCAGTTCAGAATATATACCAGAAATTCAAAATAGGTATCTATTGATTTCAAGTCATAAAAATATCATAAATAGGTATATGGTATTTTTACCAAAATAGTAAGAGCCTTTTGTGATAAAATCAGCATTTTCGAAATATGGCCCACGTTTAGAGTAGTTTAGTGTGGTTTTGTATGTGTGTGTGTGTGGGTGGGGGGGGGGGATTTTCTTAAAAATCTTTGTGTCACATGTCTACTTGGAAGATACGTATGTAATACCCCAGCGCAATAGTTCTAAGCGGGTCAAGGACCACCGCCCGGTCACTGCGTCCCCCACCTCTATCCTTTACAGGCGTCATGAGTGGGGTGCAGAATTAGAGGATAGGACATGGTCAGTGCCACGAGGCCCCCCACCTGGTGCCACCACTTCTTTATTCAAGTAACTCAATTGGCCCCCCAGAGACCTAGTGAGGTTGAGTGCACCCTGAACCAGACCGCCCAGAAGGGAAAATAACCCCACACCGGTATCGGGGACATAACCCGGGTCCCTCATGCGAGAGGCAGGCGCGCTACCACTGTGCTACGGAGGCGGTCAACCTTGTAAGATACTGCACTTAAATACAAAATTTAGTTTTTAAGCGACTTTTCAGTTTTGGGTTCATAGGCAGCAGCCCACATCCCCCCACCTTTTTTTAATCAGTCTCAAAACGTGTATTTCCTCTTAATTATATCTAATGCTGAGGGAGGCCAAATAGATAATTGCAATATCTCTCTTATCATTAGAGTTTCTTCATAGTGTTGCTAGTTTATTATAATAATGTTTTGGACAGACTTTGCTGGTTATAGGTACAATCTATACCTATACACTGACTCCTTATTTAAATACCTACTAAAGAAATTATTTAAAAAAAGCGCAAGGCTGACTCTAGTTTTGTGCACTATTAATTTTAATAGGTAATACTTCAGAAAAAGTGTTTAAGAACCATTTTCAAGATATCGCAGTTACATAGACGGAGTATGAGAGAGACTAAGGAGGGGAAGTGGGTGGTGGAGGAGGGAGTGAGGTAGAGAGAGTGAGGTAGAGAGACTGAGGAAGAGCAGGCTGTAGATAACATCATGGGCGGGTTGGACGAGGACGTGTTTAATAATAACAATAACAATAATAATAATAATAATAATAATAATAATAATAATAATAATAATAATAATAATAATAATAATAATAATAATAATAATAATAATAATAATAATAATAATAATAATAATAATAATAATAATAATAAATTAGAATTCCCACATTATGAGCATTTATTCATTTAACACCCCCCCTCCCCCCCCCCCCCCCCCCCAACTCTATCTCACGCACACAGATGTCCGAGCTCGTCACAGTGTAGTCTGAGCCGACTTTGAGCTGCGACCTTGGGATCAGTAGACCAGCGTCTGAACAACTGAGCCACGCAGACCGACATCCACTACTGCTGTGGTGTCATAGATCTTGTTGTTCGTCATTTTATATCAAATAGCTTTTACTGTGGCATTAATCGCTTCTTTTGAAGTGTTCCTTATTATTTACTTATACCTAGTTTTAGTTTTTCTCAGGTCATTCGATATCTAAAGCATCTTGCGCGATTCTTCTTTTGCCCTCGCATTTTTTGCAACAAAAAGAGACTGTATTTTTTTTTGGGGGGGGGGGGTTCCCTGTATTGTGCATTCACTAAGTTTAATTATTTCATACATTAGCATACCTTAAGAAGTAATTAACATGAACAAAGAAGGTCGCGTGTTCAAATCCGGGCCAGACCGAGTAATTAAGTGTGCTTAGAAACGACAGCCCCATGTCAGATTTAATGGCATGTAAACTAACTTCTGTGGGACAAACTTCCGGCACACCGGCGACGCTGATGTGATTCTGGCAATTGACAGAGTCGTTAAACAACAAAATAATAAACATGAACATATGAACTTTAGTACGAATATTGTAATGTGTGATTTTGTAAGTTTGTAATTAATGCAGAAAGTCGTATTAGTGTACGAGGAGCATGGCAGACAAATTTTTATTTATTTTTATTATGGACAAAAATCTGCATATGCATGTAATGTTCACGATTGGTTTTTGAGCAAATGCATTCTCTTTCTTTCTGCCCCCCCCCCCCCCCCCCCGCTTTTCTTAATGCTCTGAACTACATTAAATGGCAAGTGCCAGAGCGTTCGAATTTTTATGGCCAAGTTATGTTGTTATTTTATTACTGTATAATTACTGTTACTATTGTGACTATTATTATTATTAATAATATCAATTATTGCTCATTTTTATGAGATTTTAAGTTTGTTTACGAAAAATAAAAGTTCCACAAAGCCTTTATTTCTGCTGGAAACAGTAATTTCACTCATAAATAATAAAAGATCTAGAAATATTTATAAGTGCAGACAGCCATACTGAACTTCAGTGCAGGCATCAAAAGTGAAAGTATCTCATTTCTGCAGAGTAACCAAATAATACTTTTCTTTATTTCCTCTTTCTTTCAACAGAAAAGGGTATTTGGAGAATAACGCGTTCAATAGTATTGAGTAAAGAAGGAAAAAAAGGAACCTTCAGAAGCAACTTCTCAGATCTGTCGTTCAGATGGAAGCACCTGTCGCAAGCACTCGTTTCATTTTGTCAGTTCCAGACAGTATTTTTTTTTTCTTTTGTCCTGCTTCCTTCCTTGTGTATTACGTGCTTGTTGTCGTCTTCAATTTTATACTTTTTGTTGTTAAGAAAGGAGCAAGAGATACTTTTCACTTCCATTTTCCAAATACAAGCATTCAGCACATGGCATTACAAGATTTCTTTTGTTCATTGGTATAACCTAACGCAAGTCCATTGTCAATACCTGGTCTCCTATACTTCATGAGGAAGAACAAAGGGACAATTTAGTCATAAAAGGTTTTACCAATATGTACTGTTTTTATTTATCACTACGCAGCGTTTTATCTAGGCTATATTCTGTGCTGTTTAGAGTAAAATGACTATTATCTACCGTAATGAAAATAACAAGAAATTGACTTCAATGGTACTACGTTACCCAATAGCCACACGGTAATGGCCTCCTTGTCGCTGGTAACGTTTGGACTGCTCTACCGCTAGATGGCAGTGAAATAGCACATCGTAAATCCTATTACATTTCCCGCCCATTGCCCCTGCGGAGGCGGCGCTTCTTTTGTGACGTCACACACAAAACTTGTCCCTCTCTCCTTCTCGCACTCCCCACCATCCAGGTTTTACCATCAGGACCATTATCTGTTCTCTAAAACCCGGTCCAGCCCAAAATCCCTTTCCTTCTTTCTTCTCTTTCTTTACTTTTTTTCTCCCTTCCCACTCGTTCTTCATTCTTTACCCCCACCAGAGCCAAACTCTTGTCCAAAGACTGCCGCCGCCATTTTCATTGCTTCAGAAGCTGTTCTAAATGAAATTAAGTGCACTTTAATGGTCATTTAAATGGCACAGCATTCTGTAATAAACCTGCAGACTGCGTGTGAATTGCATAAAATGGATTTCATACTGTTTGTTGTCTTGCTGTGAGCATGTGTTATGCCATTTGAATCCTTTTTCTTCAATGTCGACCCCAACATGGTTTATACTCTTAGGGAAACAGTAACACAAATACTTGTACTACTAAGATGCCTTAGATTTCGGTCCAGCGAAGATTCTATCTAGGTACGTGCTTAAAATTACTAGCTGAATATAGTTTACTAGAGAAATATGAATATGTGAAGTGTCCAACAAACTTTAACTTCCTAGAGGAAAACATTTATATAATAAATCTCTGTTCAGTTATGCTAGATTTTTATACCTAATATTAAAATCAAAATAAAGTGTATTCACCCGCATAAAACAGCTGTGACATCTGTATTGTTTCAAATTACTGAAACATTGTCTTTGTAATTGTCACAATGATGTATTAATATATTTATTTTGCAATAATTTTAGAAACAAATTATCCTGCAGGGCAAACAAGCAAATATAACCCTGTTAAATTTTTAAAATCACGTATTTCTTTCTCCTACCAAGAGAATTGCTTCAAACGACTTCATGATATGGTAATTGTACACAGTTTGGAAGCTTTTATAATGATATTCTTAACGTTCATAATTTGGTTTTTTCCCTAACAGTTTATCTGCATGTGTGTACTTTAAAATAAACAGATTATCTGTCTAAAATACCTACAATGAAAGAGAAATGATCCGACGTAATTAATTTTCATAATAACAGTTGCAAGGAAAGAATATAAAATTATCTCAGTGCCAGAGCGTTAGTGAGTTTCAAATATGTCAATATTACAGTAAATAGAACATGGCTGCCAGATGTTTATTATAGCTTGCATTTTTTTCAATTTTCACACACATGTATTTCTGGCTTAGACATCTGTTTGAAAGTATTTAAAGAAAGTAAAAAGTGTTTCAAATACGTATGGGTATTTAGTAGGCAATTTTAAGTCAGAATCATGGGAGTAGGAAGACAGCAAAAAAACATTTTAAAAATTACAAAAATAATATGTAAATATTTATAAGCATTCAAGGGTAAGAGTTAATCCCTTTTATAATTTCCTAGCAGAATCCTCATGTTAACAGTGGAGCTTCTATCTGGCTCTCCCACTTTCGCAGTCCCTAATCCCCATTTCTATTCCATTTTTTCTATCCTGTTCTCCCTTTCCATTTTATTCCTCTCTGTCACTTTCTCCCACCTCATTTTCTGCTACTCTTTTTACAATAAGTCAAGTTATCTTTGAAAGCCAGCAATAAAACTGTTTTTGGGATGTTGAGACTTTAAGTGTATTTAATAGATTTAACAACTGCCTCTGTGGTCTGGTGATTAGCATGCTGACCTTCAGATCAAGAGGTTACGAGTTTGATTCTCAGCTGAAGTGTGGGAATGTTTCTTTAGGCAGGATTATTCCCCAGCCTCCCTAGTCTGGAAGTATGAATGAAAGTGTGAATGTGTGTGTGTGTGTGTGTGTGTGTGTGTGTGTGTGTGTGTGTGTGTGTGTGTGTGTGTGTGTGTGTGTGTGTGTCTCTAGCTGAAAAGCCGCCGATATGACTATAGATGTTAAAGGCGGCATGTATATAAATGGAACATAAAAATCTGATGTGCTGCACTCACATGACTTCGCATATACTGTTCCTTTTTGGTAGTGTTCAACGCCCGCTTTTACTACTACGGCACCGCAGGCGGTGACACTGATGCTACATGGAATGAAGATGGAACACCTGTGGAATGAGATGGCGGGGAAAACCGGAGGACCTGGAGAAAATCCACCCCAGTGCCGTTTCGTCCACCACGAATCCCACATAAACTGTTCTTACAAAAATTTATTCCTCTATCTACTTCATGTTAATCGAGATAAACATTTGTCTTATTGCTAATTTTCTTGTGGGTGCAAGGGGAATGCAGTAAACTTTAAGCAAAAATAAAATGTTTTAACAGTGACTGAAATTCCGTTCTCTTTGCATGACCAAAAGATAAAAAATGAATAACGACCTCTCATGTGAGATCGCCTGTAAGTATTGCAAAATCCTGACAAACTACAAGGATTATCTCCAAAATTGTTCACTTCTCAGAAAGGATCATTCAAAAAAAATTATGTGTTTTAACGAGATCTACATTGTGTGTAGTAAGATTTCGTCTATCTCTTACGGTTTACCAGTTATGCAAAAGTCATCAAGAGTAAACAGGACTATAGCAGAAAATTAAAAAAATACATTTCATTTGCCATAAAAATATTTTAAACGCATGGCGTTTTAATTAAAACTGTTAGAACTGTTTTGAGAAAATCAAAATTTTCGAAAAAAATTCAGGAAAAGGGTAGTTTACGGTGAAGGAGTTTTCTTCAAAATCTTCGTGTCGCATCCTTGAAAGATATTAAATACCAACATTGGCGTATGACCACTTTTTGTCTTTGAATTATGCTGTTCTGAGACAGACGTCTAGACTCACGGAACTTTTTCTAAATGCTTTTTTGGACTAAGGCGCCTCAAAGCGTATATTTCAGGTGAAATCTCGACATCGAATTACCCTTTTTCCTATACGTAGTAGAGAAAGCAATAAACTTAAAACATGAAACAGTAAAAAGGTTTGTATACCTACTGTTGTGTTTTACTTTTTCAAATATAGGTAGTAATTCTAAATAATAGCCTACTATATGTGAAGGAGAGTAGGTAATGCAGAGGGCGAGGACAGGGAGATGGAGAGGGAGAAAATGGGAGGTAGAAAGAGAGAGTGTTTAGGAATGGAGGGGGGACATCTCTACCCACCGCGACCCCGACCTGGATCTTCTGCGAGCTACCCCCCTCCCCCTCCCCCTCCCATGGGGAGTCGAAGTGAGACTATAGGTTGTCAGACAACGACGTCAGCTAACCCCAGAGACGCACAGAAGTCCCTAACAGTTACAAATATTGGCATCAGGCGCACAACCGAAGTGTTTTCCTCTACCCAGGGAGAGGGCGACGAGGCGGCCCTAGCAGCTCGGTCGGCAACTTCGAGGAGGGGCCAGGGAAGGGTTTCCAGAGCGCAAGAATCTGTGCCATCTGTCCATACCGCATTACTCACCAAACCTGAAAGATGATAAGGGAGGAAAATGAGAAAGCAAGGGAAAGTAATACGTGAAGAGGACAACCCATCCCAGCATTCGCCTAGTGACAAGGGGACACCACGAAAAAACCCAAGTCAGAGTGGGCGATCGACGGGGATCAACCCCGGGACCTCCCGAATGTGAGACGCACACCTTGCTACAATTCTTCTAGCTCACAACAAACCTCCCTACTTCCATAAGGTGCGTATTTGACTAGTAAGGTCTTATACGAACGACGAATTTATATCAACATTTCCCTAAAATCTTACTGTGCTCTTCAAATGGGAAGGAGTTTATCCCTGAGCGTTTCCAGGCCTTTAACCAATCGGAGTCCTTCTGTGTTGTCATATTGCTTTCCCCTTAAGTGGGGCTTGACGCGCACCAAGAAATATGAAGAGTGGGGGTAATGAGCTTGCAACGCTGTGTATGTCTGCAGATCAGAACTCTTTCCATTTGAAAAGTACTATAGTAGTCTTATCAGCAATGGTCTATTAATTAGATGTACACATGTCTGTGATTAACATGTTCATAATTAAACTGCATACAAAGAAAAAGTTCGCATATAAGTGACTATAGGTTCGTTCCAAGTTATGGCATTAGGCTTAATGTGAAAATCAGCCGAAAGGGAGGGCGGAGGAACTGGTTAGCCACCTGTCTTCCACAAAAGGAGGGGAAGTAACTTGAACAAACACAATTTTCTCTAAGGAAAACAGTTGGATGGAGACAGACTATAATAACCCATGCACCTAAGTTTTCTGGAAAGTCACAATGGTTGTGTTACACACAGTCGGTCCAAGATGCATGGCACAGTATAGTGCAGTAGTTGCGAATAGGGAATCTAACTCTGACCTAATTGTGCGATTGAAATAAATATTTAAGTATATCTCAAGTACAGGACTCTAATCATAAATGAATGTACAACATTGTGGAGGAATTAGATTAAAAGTATTTCTCTACAGACAGAAAAAGCATCATAATTATGTAAGGTGTGTTATACAAGTTTTGTTTTTGAAATACTGAAAATGTATATGGTCATACATGCCAACAGGTTACGAAAATAACGATGTTTATATATAAATTTATAAATGGTATAGGTAAATCATTCAATCTATCACGTGTTATTCAAATTTTATTGTATTGTCCCTTTAACTACTTATCTTAATATGCAATTTAATGGCTACCCTGCATGTAATTTCAAATTAACTGCTCATCTACAGCTACACGTTTATTTTGTAAGCATTGTACGTCGTTTGATTGAGTGCACATAATAGATAGCTTTGTTTACGTTGTCGCTGCCCGGTATATCGGGGGTTATGGTCCGTGTGCACTAATATTGAGGAGGCAGCTATAGCCCTACACACCGTCGTGGCACTCCCGCACTCCTGAAGCATAGATGCGCAGAGCAGAGACCTGCTCACCTACATAATAGGTGAGGTGGGGATTAGTATATCATTTGCTCTGACTGTGATAACTACACAATTATTTACAATACATAAGCATACACTGCTTTGTATGTGACTGCCTGAGTTCTGACTTCACTTGTTTATTCCCCACCACTCCGATCACTTCTCCCATTTCTCCTATCTTGCATATATGGAGTGTCAGAACGATCTAGACAAACCGTAGTGAAATGCCTCGACCTAGTTATAACTGACCAAGGGTAGGAGAGATGTAGGCAGACACAAGGAGTATAACATTGGCTTAATGTGAGGCCAGAAAAAGCATGCAGATTAATCCTTGGATAATAGAGGCAGTAGGTCTAGTATTTGGGTGGGTATCGACTGCGCACGAAAGAGTCAATTTTTTCCTAACTGCGCGCGAGGTACTGAATTGTAAACAGGCCTACTGCGCGCAAGCTTGTTAAGGGTAAACAGCGCGCGAGCGGTATACCACAAATACGTCAAATGCTTGCGAGTTTTCTTGTGTAACACAAGTATGGCACCACTACTAAACAATGTTAGTCATTTGTTTCGAGAATAGTTGTGGCTATAGGTTATAGGTTGGTAACACTTAACGACTGTCGAATGTTCCGAGCGCATAAGATGGCTGCTGTTTATAAAGTGATGTATGTTTCTATATAGAACAACAGTTCTCTGCAAGTTATGAAAAATCGAAGGTGACAAAGTTTGGTTGTTATAGATGGATATAAACTTCGTAAAGAAAGAGAAACACGGCGAAGGGTTTCGTGGAGGTGCACTGTTAAAACATGTAAGACCCGTGTTTATTTAAATAACACTGCTACTAAAATTTTATTTAATAATGAAGTCATAATCACGAGACCGTTCATAGTTTGGATAGGCAAGCAATCTCTAATAGCGTGAAGTACAGAACTGTTATTGAATTGTCTGAAAGACCATTAAAGTTGATGCGCAAAGAAGTTGCCAGTGATAAGAGTTGACATGTATGGCAAATAGGGTGGCATTCATAGAGAGTCCGACCGTCCGATATGACATTACGTTGGAGGACGTTAATTAAAAAAAATAGAGTCCTAAATCTCTAAAAATTAGGAAGGAAAATGCAAAAATGACCGCCGCGCGCAGTCGGGTACTTCAGAACAGGTAGAAATTTGTCTTGCGCGCAGTCGGGGCCCTCCGTAGTATTCAATTGAATTAGAAGTATCACATCACTCGCGTTATTGCTCTGTGGACATTCTTTACTTCACTTCCTTTCTCTCTCGCCAGCCCCGACTCTCCCTTTCAATGTCTCCTTCATGTTCCCACATCCTCCCTGTATAAAGCTGATTTTGTCTTTTCTGGAGGATTAATAGCAGTTAAAACGTAGGTAAAAGAATGCCTGTGCTTTGAGTAATCAGGCTGCAAAATCCTCAATAGACAAAGTTTTGCAAATTATTTCACAGCTTCTCTAGGGAAGATTAGTTAATGGTCAAAGGAAACGAAAAAGCTAGGAGCTTTTTTGCTAGAAAGGGAAAGGTGATGAGTACAGAAGCAAACAACCCAATAAAAACCTGACCCAAAATACTAAGATGCTTGTATTGAGAATACAGCGCTTTTCAGCTGATGTAGGTACCTGGTGAACAATGGTTACAGTTTATTGACTGATGAATACAATGGAAATGTGTGTGCGCGCACATAAACGAGAGAATAAATTAAGGTTTCATAATGGGAAGCAATTTTGGAACAATTACCAATCTTCATTGTTTTAAAAGCTTTATAATATCCAGTTAATATGGCTATTCATTATGTATAACAGCAGTAAATTGCTGGTTTGTGAATGGTTTGCATCGAATGGTAGTTGCTTATTCTTCTCAAGTAGGTAAATGCAACTCCAGCTGCGGTGCTGGCAGCTTCTTTCTCTGAGGAAGAGGGCATAAGAACCTCGGGGTTATACGTTGAACATTTTAATATTTACTTGAATAAAGAATTGGCGATAATGGTTTATACATGGTTTGAAAAGTAAAATTACTAATTATACACACCTGAATCTATGAACAGTGGAGCAATATAATTCACAAATAACACAGTATGTAGAGACTAAAACTTCACTTCAATAAAATTACGCTAAACTCTACACATCACCAACCATCGTTTCGACACACCTTTGTGCCATTATCAATGCAAACTGCAAACTGCCTTGATAATGGCACAAAGGTGTGTCGAAACGATCGTTGGTGATGTATTGGGTTTAACTCAATTTTACTGAAGTGAAGTTTTAGTCTCTACATACTCTGTCTTATTTGTGGATAATATTATCAAATTTTTATATACAATATATTACATTTCAATATGTACCCATAAGTATATCTATGCGATTTCATTAAAGATTTAACTTCATTACACTGAGCCTTTTTATGGATGTTCTGCATATGAACGTCAAGAGCACACATAGGTATCTAACATTTTTATAAATAAAACATTGATTATGTTTAGCTACAAATTTCAGTAGGTAGGTACATACCGGAGAGTTGCCTATATCGTACCAGTTCCTAATTTGTACCACGTTTATAAAATCAGTGTGCTTGTAATAACTGATTCTAGTGTTGGCATCATCAACTACTCGCAATTAAGCACCACTATTTCAGTTCTGAACCGTCTATTGTGAGAAAAACTTGTTTGCTGGAATATCATACAGTTGTAATGTAATTTTTTGTGTACGTGGCCAAGAGAATTACATTAATTAGTTAAATGATCTCTTCTTTGAAAAATATTGCTTATAGACAGTGGTATTAGTTCGCTTTACAGTTTACATTTTGGATCTTTGGGACTTTTATACGTTAAACTCTCACACATGGGGGTCCTGGGTCCCGGGATCGATTCCCGGCTGGAGTTTGGGAAGTGCTCTTTAGCCAGTAGACTCCTCCATAGACTCTGGAAGTATGAATGAGTGTAAATATATGTGTGAACATAAAGATAACGACACTGCTAACCACCAGTAAAAAGAGTAGCAATCAATACTTCGCCGTCTGCGCACATTCCCACGAGATGAAAGCAAAACTATTTATTCGCGTATATGACATAAAGCTACTCTACTTATTCAATAATTAGTGCTAAAATTGTAAATAACATCACAATAAATTTAATTTTTCATCTTGTTTTTGAAGACTACTTTTTTAAAAGGTTATAGCGCGCGCGCAGACACACACACACACACACACACACACACACACACACACACACACACACACACACACACACACACATGCGCGCGCGTATCAAGGCCAACATAACAATAAAAGTTGAAGGCACAGCTATAGATATAGAATATTAAGAACATTTTATAGATGGATGTTTTAACTTGGTGGCGCATTAATAGTCGCATGAAATTTGAACATAACGCTAGGTATGAATATTACAAAACTTGCCACCGCTCGATTCATAAAATACACTGGCATCTTATTTGCTGCCATTATACTCTCGTTGCGTAATAAAATACAATTTACAAGCGAGTTGAGAAAGTTGTGTGAATTGTACAATTCTTTACATTGTTATTTCGCATCTCCTAAACTATTTCCGAAGCTGCTGCAAATGTCTGTCTCACATTTAAGTAAGAACTGTTCTATATTAGAGCCAATGAATGCTACGATTCTAGGGGAGAACGCAAATTGATGTTCATTTGTTATGCACTAATCGTTAGTACGTAAGTCCTGTCTACTTGAAATAACTTAGCGCATCGTGACTTAACACGCCGCACTTGGAGATGTTCAACAACACAAACAAAAGCCGCATTACTCAAGACTGGCGCAGTGAGTGGGCGTCATAACAAGAAATGCCGGCATGCATGTTCAAGGTCCTTGCCATTGCATGGCCCACATAGCTCGAGTTATTTTTACCGAGTTTTCAGAGCCCGTCGCTATGGAAAATTGAATTGATGCTGTAACAGGGCATAGCCCGCGTCTGCACGCCCTGCTTCCCCCTTCCCCGCTATAGAAATGGGCAGTTGTGGTTATTGAAATTGTCCTCGACTCCCTTCTTGGGATTGCACAAGGCGATATTGGTCTGAGAGTATCAGGAAAACTTACATCCATTGCTAAACGTGTTAAGGTGAAAAGGGGGTCGTTTGGAGATTGGAACAGCCGCGAGTGTAGGCACTTTGTTTTGTTTTTATTCTGGTACCATATATGGCAGGAGGGAGCAGTTCTAAACCGCTCGAGTTCCCGCTTAGTATTGGCACTCTCCTTACAAATTTAGTTAATGAGATGAATGGTTTTGGGAAATAGGAGTATAATTTTACTTACTTTTGGATATATTCCAAAAAGGTTTCCAATACAAAGCGAATCTTCACACTATTTGAAACAAAATACATTTAAGCAGTACTGCTATAGGGGGATGCCTCATAGAAAGAAAGAGAGGAGGATCGGGACAGGGGAGACAGAGCGGGAGAGAGGGAGGGGGAGAGAGGGAGGGGGAGAGAGGAAGGGGGAAAGAGGAAGGAGGAGAGAGGGATGAGGAGATAGGGAGGAGGAGAGAGGGAGGGGGAGAGAGGGAGGAGGAGAGAGGGAGGGGGGAGAGGGAGGGGGAGAGAGGGATGGGTAAAAGGGAGGGGGAGAGAGGAAGGAGGAGAGAGGGTGGAGGAGAGAGGGAGCGGGAGATGGACAGAGAGGGAGGGAGAGATAGGAAGGGGAGAGGGATGGGGAGAGAGGGAGGGAGAGAAAGGTTGTTTTTTGTAAAGTAAAAATAAATTTCTTCAAACTTACAGAATCTTTCTGAGAGAAGATAATTGCTGATTAATGAGACATTTGTAAATGGCTGGTAGTTTTTATTATATTGTCTTATATAGGTATATTGAAATAGTATTTTGAGAGATACTCAGTTTCTTGGTGGTATTCATAAAATATTTTGCATAGACAATAAGCAAATTTGCGGTTTAATTGTGCATTTTAATGTTTAAAAACAATTATCAGGGTCGTATTAAAAATCACAGAAACATTCGTGTAATATATTTAAAACACGTTCCTGACGTTAAGGCATGATCAAAACGAATATCAACAAACTTCTCATCGAGGCTTTCCGAAAAGAGATCGTTCGAGGTCCACTAAAACCTACTCCTCCCCCAACCCCCCGAAAAGGCGTTTTGGGAAAGGTCCGTGTGCACGTTTGAGTGTTTGCATCTATGAACTTAAGTACCTATAAATCTAAAACAAAAACTCGCGAAAGTTTTAGATTATTCTTCTCTTGTTCTTTCTTTCTTTCTTTCTTTCTTTCTTTCTTTCTTTCTTTCTTTCTTTCTAAAGAACTCATACCTACTATGATTTCTGAATGTGTTCCCGTGTTTCAGATTAATAGTTGGACGATGTTTGCATTATTTTATTTAACTTGAAATACTTTAGTTCTTTAAATACATGGGAATTTGTAATGGTTAGGAAACGTTAGGTTCTGTTATTCTCCAGACTTCTTCATAACATCGGTACGTTTCGAACCTTTTAGTTGTGCATATCAATTCCCTGGTGAGCTATAGATATTCTTCTTTAAACAAGTAGGTTTCTGAGTATGCACAGAGTCTACTGTTACTGTACTTGTGTGTATATGCCACCTTTAAAGATCATATTGGCCACTGTGCTTTTTGAAATAGTAAGTATGTTCACATTTTTACTATTTTCTTAATGTTTGTCTAAAGACAAATTCCATCCTTCATTCAAGAATCGAACACAGGACCTTTAGATTTGGAATCTGAGCACCAGACTACAGAGGCAATCCGTGATTGTATAATAGGCTACTTGATAACAACCACTTTGCCCATTGTGAGCATTTGTGCGTGCGTGTGTGTGTGTGTGAGCGTGTGTGCGTGTGTGTGTGCGAGCGTGTGTGCGTGTGCGAGCGTGTGTGCGTGTGTGTGCGAGCGTGTGTGCGTGTGTGTGCGAGCGTGTGTGCGAGCGTGTGTGTGTGCGAGCGTCTGTGTGCGTGCGAGCGTGTGTGCGTGTGCGAGTGTGTGTGCGTGTGCGAGCGTGTGTGCGTGTGCGAGCGTGTGTGCGTGTGTGTGTGCGAGCGTGTGTGTGTGCGAGCGTGTGTGTGTGCGAGCGTGTGTGCGAGCGTGTGTGCGTGCGTGTGTGTGCGTGTGTGTGCGAGCGTCTGTGTGTGTGCGAGCGCGAGCGTGTGTGTGTGCGAGCGTGTGTGTGTGCGAGCGTCTGTGTGTGCGAGCGTGTGTGCGTGTGCGAGCGTGTGTGCGTGTGCGAGCGTGTGTGCGTGTGCGAGCGTGTGTGCGTGCGTGTGTGTGCGTGTGTGTGCGTGTGTGTGCGAGCGTGTGTGCGTGTGCGAGCGTGTGTGTGTGTGCGAGCGTGTGCGTGTGCGAGCGTGTGTGCGTGCGTGTGTGTGCGTGTGTGTGCGAGCGTGTGTGCGTGTGCAAGCGTGTGCGTGTGTGTGTGCGAGCGTGTGTGTGTGCGAGCGTCTGTGTGTGCGAGCGTGTGTGCGTGTGTGTGTGTGCGAGAGTGTGTGTGTCTGTGTGCGTGTGTGTATGTGTGTGTGAACAGCATGACAAAAAACCAACCCACCAAAGTTGGTGTTTAAGTTTATCTTTCAAAGATGCGACACGAAGATTTTGAAGAAAATTCCTCCACCCTAAACTACACTTCACATGGGAAATTTTTCAAAAATTTTGATTTTTCTAAAATGGCTCTAACGACTGATAAAAATTCCCTGTTTAAGATACTTTCATGGCAAAAAAAGTGTAGTTTGAATTTTCTGGCTATGGCTTATGTAGTACTCTTGATAACTTTTGCATAACACGTAAACCGTAAGAGATAGTTCAAATATTAATGTACAATGTCCTATCTTTTTAAACGCACAAATTCTGTTGAAATGCATTTTTTGTGGAGTGAACCATTTCGGAGATATTCCTTGTGTGAGTTTTGTAGTACTTAAAACCTTTCTGAAATGCAAGGTCAGTATTCACATTTTTATCTCTTGGCCGTGCAAAGGAAACCGCATTTCAATGCCTTCACATAGCGACCAGCTTTAAAAGATTTGACTATTGCTCAAAGCCTACTGTATTCCCATATTCCCTTTGCACCTACAAGGAAACAAGCAGACTTCTGCAAATTTGCAAAAGTTTAACTCAAGTAATACGAAGAAGATATAGGAATAAGAGTTTGTAAGAATAGTTAGTACAAGAGTAGAGAAAGTCATATGAGCGTAAACATCAGATTTTTTAAGTAAATTCATTCAAATAAGTAAAGATGAAGGCAGGTGGTAAGTGTTGTCGACTTAAAGGAGTAAAAATAAAATAATAGGTAAACATAAAAAAGTATCTTTTCATTCGGCAAAACTAAAAATTGAATCCTCCTTCAGAATTGGAAGAGCCGAATTCATCATCAGACTAAGCAATGAAAAGAAATGGGCCAACATCCTCAGCAATAAAAATTTACGCCAGAATTACCTCGAAATAAAAACTGTTGCAACATGCCGAAAAATAACGCAACAGATTGTTTGGCACACCATTTGCACCGGACGAAAACATTCTCCTCACTGAACTGCATGCTGTCTCAATAAGATGCCATTCAAAACTGGGAAACATCTGCTATTCAACAATTTTGGGACAAATCAAATGGGCAACTGTATTGGGAAGGCAGGAGGCTAATAGTTGTTGAACAGCCTGAGCATTAAATTAAATAAATAAATTTATGGACAACATCCCATTTTATATTGGGCGTGAAAGACCCTTAATTTTGCTCAGAGGCCTCTTTATCAGGCTTGAGGGACTTTTAAATGTCGTAAATCTACATGGGACCACCGACTTTGCTTTCCTTGCCATGCTAAGAATTTTTACGCTCGATAAAATCCAACGCCTCTCGCCGGGTTTGAACTCGCGACCTCGGGCAACATAGGCCAACACGTTACCTCTAGGCCAAAGCTTGGAGTTTACCTAAGCAATTCTGAATGCATTTGGGGTTCTAACTAGTGTAGTGCTGAAAAGTATTTCAACCAGTACAATGAATTCAACAGGAATGTTGAAACAAAATATTGATGTGTTCTTGATTTTATTTGACATATTCCACCCAAAAATTCGATGTCGAGATTTCACCGGGAATGTTTTGAGATCCCTGAATCCAAAAAAGGTCCGTGTGTGTGTGTGTGTGTGTGTGTGTGTGTGTGTGTGTGTGTGTGTGTGTGTGTGTGTGTGTGTGTGTGTGTGTGTGTGTGTGTGTGTGTGTGTGTGTGTGTGTGTGTGTGTGTGTGTGTGTGTGTGTGTGTGTGTGTGTGTGTGTGTGTGTGTGTGTGTGTGTGTGTGTGTGTGTGTGTGTGTGTGTGTGTGTGTGTGTGTGTGTGTGTGTGTGTGTGTGTGTGTGTGTGTGTGTGTGTGTGTGTGTGTGTGTGTGTGTGTGTGTGTGTGTGTGTGTGTGTGTGTGTGTGTGTGTGTGTGTGTGTGTGTGTGTGTGTGTGTGTGTGTGTGTGTGTGTGTGTGTGTGTGTGTGTGTGTGTGTGTGTGTGTGTGTGTGTGTGTGTGTGTGTGTGTGTGTGTGTGTGTGTGTGTGTGTGTGTGTGTGTGTGTGTGTGTGTGTGTGTGTGTGTGTGTGTGTGTGTGTGTGTGTGTGTGTGTGTGTGTGTGTGTGTGTGTGTGTGTGTGTGTGTGTGTGTGTGTGTGTGTGTGTGTGTGTGTGTGTGTGTGTGTGTGTGTGTGTGTGTGTGTGTGTGTGTGTGTGTGTGTGTGTGTGTGTGTGTGTGTGTGTGTGTGTGTGTGTGTGTGTGTGTGTGTGTGTGTGTGTGTGTGTGTGTGTGTGTGTGTGTGTGTGTGTGTGTGTGTGTGTGTGTGTGTGTGTGTGTGTGTGTGTGTGTGTGTGTGTGTGTGTGTGTGTGTGTGTGTGTGTGTGTGTGTGTGTGTGTGTGTCAGTCTGTGGACAGCACAACTCAAAAACGAAAAGTCGGTTAAAAACCAAAGTTCGTATTTAAGTTTAATGTCTTTCAAGAATGCGACACGAATATTTTGACGAGAATAGCCCCACCCTAAACTACCCTTTACATGAAACATCTTTCAAAAATTTTGATTTTCTTGAAAATGGCTAACGATTTTGATTAAAATGCCATATGTTTGAAATATTTTTATGACAAATGAAATGTGTATCTTGAGTTTTCTGGCTATAGCCCCTATAGTCGTATTTACTCTGGACGACTTTTGCATAACTGGTAAACCGTTAGAGACAAACCAAATCATACTATACAAAAAATATGTATATCTTGCTCAAATACACAATTTATGTCCGAATAAATTTTCTTTTAGGATGAACCATTTCAGAGATATTCCTTGTTATGTGTGTGAGTTTCGGAAAACCTAAAACTTTCGTGAAATGGAATATCGTTGTTCATTTTTTTATATGTTAAGCGTGCAAAGAGAACGGAATCTCAAAGCTTTCAAAGATTTGGCTATCGCTCAAAGCTTACTGTATTCTAATATTCCCCTTGCACCCACAAGGAAATAAGCAATAAGATAATTGACATAAACGTTTGCAGAAATTAACACGAAGAAGATATAGGAATAAGATTTTGTAAGAATTCTTAGTACAAGAGCAGAGAAGTCACGTGAGTGCAGCACATCAGATTTTTCTGTATACATATGCTTTACCATGTATTAATTCTGTTTTCACCATGTTGCTTTAAGCTATATTAGCTTAAAAAATCTGACACATTGCACTCACATGACTTTCTCTACTCTTGTGTTCACTATTCTTACAAGCTCTGATACTATTTCTTTTTCATGTTAGTCGAGAAAAATAATTGCAGAAATTGCCTTGCTGCTAATTTTCTAGTAGATGCAAGAGGGATCCCTTGGTACTGCCAAGAGACAAAGTGAATAACGACCTTCCGTTTGAGAAAAGGACAAGTATTGTAAACCTCAAACAATAACAAGGAATATCTCCGAAATGGTTCACTCCACAAAAATGCATTCGTAAATAAACTGTGTTTTAGAAATCTACATTTTTTTGTACAGAGGGATTTGGTCTCTTACGGTTTACCAGTTATGTGAAAGTCATCAAGAGTAAATATGACTACATGGGCTATAGCCAGAAAATTCAAAATATACATTTCATTTGCCATAAAAATATCTTAAACATAAGGCATTTTAATGAAAAGACTAGTCATTTTAAGAAAATCAAAATTTTCAAAAGAAAAACATTCTACGTAAACGGTGGTTTAACCAGAGGAATTTTCTTTAATATCTTCGTAAACTATCCTTCAAAGATATGAAAATTAAATTCCAACTTTGATTTTTAACCAACTTTTCCTTCTCGAGCTGTGCCGCTCACAAGCACGCACGCACACAAAGAGCCTTTTTACTTTCTCTACTGGTAAGTAGGGGAAGTATTGTGTTCCACCCAAAAATTCGATGTCGAGATTTTACCGGAAATGTTTTGAGACCCCTGAATCCAAAAAAAAAAAACATTTTTAGAAAAAGGTCCGCGCGCGCGCTCGTGTGTGTGTGTGTGTGTGTGTGTGTGTGTGTGTGTGTGTGTGTGTGTGTGTGTGTGTGTGTGTGTGTGTGTGTGTGGACAGCATAACTCAAAAACGAAAAGTGGTTAAAAACCAAAGTTGATATTAAAGTTTAATGTCTTTCAAGAATGAGACACGAAGATTTTGAAGAAAATGGTCCAACTCTAAACTACCCTTTACATGGAACATTTTTCGAAATTGAGATATTTTTATGAAAAATTAAATGTATATGTTGAATTTTCTGGTTATAGCCCCTGTAGTCATATTTACTCTGGACGACTTTTGCATAACTGGTAAACCGTTAGAGATAGACCAAATTATGCTATACAAAAAATGTAGATCTTGCGAAAATACACAATTTATGTTGAAATATATTTTCTTGTAGGGTGAACCATTTCGGAGATATTCCTTGTTATGTGTGTGAGTTTCGGAAAACTTTTATCTTTCGTGAAATGGATCATCGTTGTTCATGTTTTATATGTTAAGTGTGCAAAGACAACAGAATCGCAAAGCTTTAAAACATTTGACTATCACATAAAGCCTACTGTATTCTAACATTCCCCTTTCACCTGCAAGGAAATAAGCAATAAAATAATTGGTACAAACGTTTATCTTAACTAACACGAACAAGATATAGGAAAGAGTTCGTAAGAATGGTTAGTACAAGAGTAGAGAAAGTCATGTGAGTGCAACACATCAGATTTTTTAAATGCACTTTTGGATTCAGGGGGTCTCAAGACATGTATTTCCGTTAAAAGCTTGATATTGAAATTTTAGGTCGAAAACTTATCCTACTTCCCCCTAGTAAACATGTGCAATTTTCTTTATTTGACCATTAAGTCTTGATAGATGTGACTTTAATGTTATATTTACTTTATGTTTTATTACCTGTTGTGCTTTTCAAAATGGTATATTACAAACTGTTATTGTAGAAATCGAACTGCTGAAAATCACCACTCATGCATAGCATTTGCCACACAGACCCCAATTCTACTTCCCACTTGCTCTGCAGTGCCAATGCGCCGACTACGTCACGGCTAGCTTGTTTTCCCTCTCTTTCCCTCCCTCACGACCTGCACAAGCCAATGCCGCTCTCCTGCACAGAATTCCTGAATACCACGTAAGAAATGTGCCTTGCTGACAAGAACAGCATACATACCTTGAAGCGCGGATCTCGTAATTCTCTCCTCTTGTATAAATCACTTGCATCAACGCAAATTCACTAATAACCAACCGTTAAACATGAACCGTCTACACCCGCCACTCTGTGATTCAGATGCATTACTGCCTCAAGGCTGGCCAACGAAGCTTGCCTACCCTTCTCCCCCGCCTTTTCAGGTCGACACACGTGCTCTTGTTTTTCGGAAACCGCGCGTTGCCAACCATAGAATAATAATTACAGATGTCTCTCCGAACGGTTTCTGATGCAATGTTAGCGCCATTCTCGCATAATGTCCAACCTACCTAGAGGTAATTTAAGTATCTTTAAGGTGGGTTAAAATGGTAGGTATTTCTTCGAAGTTAAATTGGGGAAAAAAATCAAAGCTTCAAAATCTATCATAAAGTTTATTTTTGGTCCATATTGTGTTAATTACCAGAATTACAAAGTTCATAGATTTAATAGATGAAATTAAATTTAATAACAGTTTTTACTTTGTGTACTACGTATATAAGTAGAGGAAGTATTGTATTCAACCCAAAAATTCAAAGTCGAGATTTTACCGGCAATAGGTACATGTTTTGAGGTCCTCTGAATCCAAGAAAAGCAGTTTTGAAAAAAAGTCCATGTGTGTGTGTGTGTGTGTGTGTGTGTGTGTGTGTGTGTGTGTGTGTGTGTGTGTGTGTGTGTGTGTGTGTGCGTGCGCGCGCCAGTGTGTCAGCTTCTGAACACCATAACCCAAAAACGAAAAATCAGTGAAACACCAAAGTTGGTATTTAAGTTTAACATCTTTCAAGGATGCGACAAGAAGATTTTGAAGACAATTCCTTCACCCTAAACTATCCTTTGCATGGAAAATGTTTCGAAAATTTTGATTTTCTCAAAAATGGCTCTAATGTTAGCAGTAAGTGAGATATTATGGAAGTGTGTTCAAACCCATGACACTGTAATAATAGACTCAATTGAAGAGCTTAACACGATACAGATATATATATATATATATATATATATATATATATATATATATATATATATAGTTCTACATGTTTTATTTTCTTTAAGTACTTATAATAAGCAAGGAAGTAATATGTTCTCCCTAAAAATTCGATATCGAGATTTTACCAGAAATATTTTTCTGAAGCACCCTACCCCCCCCCCCAAAAAAAAGAACTTTTTAAAAAACAGGTCGGTATTTGTGGCTGTGAACAGTACAACTCAAAAACGAACAGTAGGTTAAATACCAAACTTGGTATTGAAGTTCAGGTTTCCAAGGATATAAAATGAAGATTTTCAAAGAAATCCCCCCCCCTCCCAAAGCTAAACTTCGAAAATTTATGTTTGTTTTCAAAAAGGGCTCTAAGGATTCTGATTAAATTCACATACGTTTAAAATATTTTCATGACGAATGAAATGTGTATCTTGATTTTTTTTTTTTTTTTTTTTTTTTTTTTTGCCGCCATGGGTTTATTTAGTTAGGTGTTAGGCTACTGATCCCAAAGTAGTGGATTCAAATCTGGCCCAGATCGATGGTTTTTAAATATGCTTAAAAGCAAAATCCTCATATCAAGTAGATTTACTGGCATGTAGGTAAATAACTTCTAAGGGACGAAATTCCGACTCACTGGTGGCGCTGATATGATCCTGGCCATTGACAAAGTCGTTAACAAACTGTTTATTTTAACATTTTGGACTAAATGACTTTTACGTAACTATAACTGTGCTATGCTATATTGTACCTTTTGTAGTATAAACATAATTTTATTATTTTTTTTGAAGGAAGTTTAGTCCCAAATTTATGCAAAATCAAATGAACATTTTTGGTTTTGAAGTGGTTAAGATATTTTTTTTTTTGTTGTTAAATAAGAATTGATATATATTATGAAATATTTATAATATCTCGAAGCGTGATGGCTCAGTGGTGACGTGTGGGACTCGCATTCGGGAGGTCATGGGTTTGTTTCCGTGGTCAACTTTTTGTTCATGAGTTTTTCGGTTTTTTTAGGGTCGTTAGGCGAATGTTAAGCAGGATAATTACATCTCTCGAGTTTCCTGTTCTTCCATTTTACTTCATTAATCATTATATTAACTATTCAACCCGTTGGTTCTTTCAGGGACGCAAGTGCCAGCGAGGTTGTTAGGTGCAGCTTGGCAGGGATGATATGCGCATATGAACTCTTTCCGTCCCTAGCTGTCTGTGGGATACTGGTAGAAGGGCGGCTTCATCGAAGACAACTTAGTGTAAAATATTTGGAATACCTAGAGCCATCTGAGTAATTAAACTGTGCATTGCATTATAACATTAAATTATAACCAAATTTATCCAAATTAAAGCAGAAATGCGTTAATTCATTGTTTTCACAATGTTTGTATGACAGTCAGTGAAACAATAAAGCATTTATATTCATTCGTCAAGAAGTTAGATGCCTCCAAATATTTGACACAATTTTTTTTTTTCCCGGCGAAACGGTTCTTTATTGAAATAATCTTATTGGGCATATTTGTTACACTCATTACTTTGAATCCCTGGTCGAAGCAACACCTTCCACCTGGTGTAATTTATTGCATTTGAAACAAGAAAAAATCAAGAAGTCTGTGGACTGTATTATATACAGTGTAAGTAAAACTTTAGCCTCTAGTTTTGAGTGGTATTTTCCTCCTACCCAGGCTGTATCGGAGTATTTCACCACAAAGGGAAGTAGTCCTCTGCACAACGTAGCTCTGTAAGTAAAGATGGCTATTGTCTTTCAATATTTGACTTGTTAAGTATAAATTTATTGATTTATAATTACGGCATAACAAAGAAAAAGCTGCGCATCGTCGATGTCGCAATTTGCGATATCACAGCAGTCAGCTGTTTCAGCCGCAGCATGGCCAACATCAGTCTAGAAAACCAGGTTTGCCACCCAATTTCTGAAAACAACAGCATGATAAACAAAAGGAACACTACAGCCGCACGCAGTTAATCTGCAATTTCCCAATCTGTGCCAAATAAAGAACAAGCTTTGGTAATTGAAGCACATGATAGTTTACAACTATGTACTAGCTCTAGGTAAATGAGTAAATCCCACAAGTATTAGATTTGTATCACGTATTTCTAACAACAGAGTTCGCATCTACCTGATATACAAAATCTTGATGGAAGATATAACCTCAAGATTTTCAAAGATCAAAATTAATGACATATCCTTGGAAATCAGACCTCTCCTAACCAAAAATAAAAGGGTTTATAATATCTAATGTGTGCCCAGTGATACCAAACTATATAATTGAGGAAAATCTTTGGAATAAAGGTATTGAAACAGTTTCTACAATTTTCTATATCAGAGTAGGGATATCTATACCATAGTATACCCACATAATGACCTTCCACCGACGAGTTTATGTAAAACCCAATGATTTTGATAAATTACCCGAATTCATGCCAATAGAACTTGAAGGTACCACATACTGAATTTACCTTTCATCAGATGCCCCAGCCTGCTTCGTTTGCAAAATGGAAGGCCCTTTTGCGAAACAATGCAAATCGATCTTGGAAACTGCTACTGAGTGACACTAGGAATGTAAATCCTAAAAAAATCCGAGTAGTTTCGATTCAAAGGACACAAGAATGCAAGAACCAAGCATTCCAGATTCTGACCGTTAATTAACTGTAGAGAATAAGAAAACCTTAACGATGGAATGCTCAACAATGTCAGGATTGGACATCTCAAAAAATCCACTCCTAGGGAGGCAGCTCGGATTAGTGAGATACAGAAAATGGAGGCTCTTCTTAAAAGACTTATTTCTACTTGAAGCCAGCACACAGAAAGCTATACCTCTCAGACTCAACGTTAGCAAGCAACGAAAAGCAGTCAAGCAATGTAAAGCAAAAGAAGATCCAACATACACAATAGGAAAACTAAAGTAGACACTACAGTGACGCTTGGTCCTGATAGGACATTAATGGAAGTGAGCCCAGAAAATTGCATTTCGGACTTCCAACAGTCAAGAGTTTCATAGAAAACACAAAACAAACGTTAGATATAGTGTTCATAGCTGTCAATCTGGAAAGTATGTTGGATGCTATGAAAAAAAATTCGACCCTTCATTGACAAATAAAGGGATTAAAATTCAATTCACTAGTATAGGAAACCTAGTTCTAGAAGTTAACAAATCCAGAACACTAGAAGTTCTCGGAACCCCATCCAATTCTATCTAGCTTGCTGTTTGTCTTCATTTTTGTTTATTTTCTGATACACCTCACAAAAATGGGCTGTGTCGTATTACAATGGAACCTCCGAGGTTTCCGAGCACAGCATGAGTTTTTGAATATTGTGATTAAAAATTATCAGCCAAATATCATTTGTTTGTAGGAAACAAACTTTAGCGATCAGTTCATACCAAATACACCTGGATATTCAATTTATTATAAGAACAGAAAAACAGCCACCCACGCCAGTGATGGAGTAGCTACCTTAATTAAAGATAACATAATTTATAAAGAAATACCATTAATGACTCCCCTTGAAGCAGTCAGTAGCAATAAAAGTAATAATGTCAACTCCTGGCTGTATATGTAAAGTCAACTTACTCAACAACTATAAGTTTAAACTCGAAGATTTTCAAACTATAATAAACCAATTGCGCATCTTTTCATGCTCCTGGGTGACTTTAACAGTCACCACTTATTATGGGGCTGTAAGAAAACTGACCAAAAAGATCAGAATCGATGTTACTAGAACAAAATGTAATATTACTTAATTCTTCCCAAGATACGCACTTGGATCATGCCCATGGCACCTTTAGTAGCACTGACTTGTCAATAACTTCTCCCAGCAATGCGCACCTAGTTAGCTGATCAGTTTATAATGCGCCTTATGGCAGCGATAATTTTCCGATCATTATAAGCAAGGACAATGAAACTTCTGAATACATACAACGGCCAAAGTGGATAATTAGTAAAGCAGTTTGGATAAGATTAAAAATCCTCACTAGCCAAGCGGTATCATCTTTACCATTGATTCAAGACGACTTAAATATTAACAATATTGTCAAGCATTTCACAGAAATGATAATAGAGGTCGCCAACACCACCATTCTGAAAACATGCAATTCATGTACTGCATTATGTTCTCCCGAAAACATAAGACAGTACAAACAATCGCAAGCTTTGGCATGCTAAACAATGAAAGAAAGGAAACGCAAATCATGGTTAGATTCTATATCCTCATTAAACCACCAAGCACCTTTAAGAACAAATTTGGGGGGAAGGGGGGAAGTAAAATAAATGGTACCAACAAAGCACCTAAGATAGCATTCCTTCGAAATAAAGGATCAGGTAAAAAGGTGATATAGTTGCCTTACGGTCGGGGGAGTCGGCGTGCTGACCCCCGCCACCCCCAACCTGCACTCCTCCGTGGCTTTGGGTGCGGCTGGAGGACGCAGCGGTCAGGCGATGAGTGTAACCTCTGCATAGAGGAGACGCTCTAGGGATTATTATTAATTCCCATTGTTAAACGCAACGGCGACTACTCTGTACAAGAGAACTATCGTTCCATTACTCTAATTTGTACATTGAGTAAAGTGTTAGCAAAAAGTAATAAGGAAACGACTTCGATGAATTCTTGAAACAAATATTTTTTTCAACAAAGATCTTTGGTGTTTTGCTTTTCCTTGTAGCTATCAATGACATTACATCTCATATAAAACTACCTATCAAGGCTAACTTATTCGCGCACTATTGAACAATCTACTGTAAGGGCAAAAATCTAAACACTACCCAAAAAGTTCTTAAAACTACAATGAATGCGCTACAGAAATAGTCAAACCGGATTCAAGTTCTCACAAAAGAAAACTACAAGCATAGTGCTCTCTAAAAAGAAGAACTTCAAAGAAGATCCTAACATCTACGAGAATGGCGAATAATATGATTGAAGTTGTTAAGACACTTAGACTCCTGGGGTGCTTTTGGACAATAAGCTAACATGGATTCCTCATATTAAAAATCTAAAACCAGACTGTATTAAGGGATTACGTCTCCTAAAAGTATTAGAAGCAAAACACTGGGCTGCCGACTCAAAGGTTTTATCCACTTACAGAGCTACTATTAGATCTAAACTAGACTATGCATCCATACTTTAGTACAGCCTCTTCAAAATGCGCGGTTCCATACAGACAACAGCTTTACGGCTTATAAGTATATCAGTTGTAATATTTGTGTTTCACTGTTGCTCTTAATATAGTACTTTCCACTGTATTGTGAACTTACTAACCAATATTATAAAGATTTAGCTTTAGGCGACTTTCTGACCTCTTTCAGGAATTATTCTTTTCAATGCTCTTCAAGTCCCTCATTTAAATCAACGGTTTTATTAGCTTCAGAAATTACCTATAAACAAGGTTGAAATAACAAATAGAAAAGAAATTTGGACATGCTACTTTTGCTGGAAAATTCCAGATTACGAACATATGAGAATGCCTATATGAATATCGACATAATCAGTGTATACACATGATATTTAGTAGTCTGTTGTCATCAGGTTCAATATGAGATACTGTACAGTTTCTTGTATGCACTATGTACACGTTGTTGTAAAAGACTTCATTGCTGTTTGCTGAGGAACTGCCTGAGGTTTCGCAGACGGTATTTGTATCTTGGTTGTCGATATTGGTAAACTTCACGTGTGCGTTGATCTTAATTCAAATTCATGTGGAGCTTGGTTTCCAATAATGCTAGTCTTCAGTGGAACCATAATCTGTCTGTCTGTCACGGGAGGGATTCCGGCATCTCAGCGGATGGCTTATTGTGCCTCAGATTAGGGGAAGAAAAATGGGATGAAAGTTCCCTACAGGCGGCCAGAACGTATCACAGGAGAAACTATCACCACGGTGAGTCTTTAACAGGTACAGGCAAATTCTTCAGTCCAATGGAGTCCCAGATCCCCACAGAGAACCAGCCTAGCTGAACAAACAGTCCCCATGGAAGGGCAGCCGGCTGACCACAGCGCCTCTCTTCAGCCGAGCACTCTATTTCCAGACCGCTGAGTCTTACAACCTGGAAAGACTGGATAGAGGGAATGAAATGAAAGGAAGTGAAAGGAGGAGGGGTGTAAGGTAAAGATCCTTCCAGCATTCGTCTGAGTCCGGGAAAACCCCGAAAACATTCAAGTTCAGGATGGTTGGCCGCGGGAATCGAACCCGTTACCTCCCGTATGCGGGCCACAGACGTTATCGCCTGAGCCACCCCCCCTCGGGGATGGCCGATTCTGTACTAATTTGATCATTGTCACTGATTTAATGTTTATGGAAGTATGTGAGAGTTTAGAAAATATAGACTGAATATTCCTGCACGACTACGCAGTGTGTTTTCATTCATCACCAGCAAAATGACCACATTGCCGGAAGGGTTTAAGACAAAATACGCTGTTCTTCCAACATTGCATATATTTCATAACTAGTTTACGCCAACAAGTATGCGGTTTTTACCGAAATTATATTAACTTCTTCCATGTGCGGCGGCTGCTACAAGAGGGCACCACCTCAAAATTCATTTTGGCTACTTATGTTTTACTGAGAAAATCTTCAATTGTGTAATTAACTGATATCATACCTATAGATAAAGTGGTAAGCCGACATACTTTAAACATAGATTTAAGTATAGTATATGCAGAGGCACGTTAGTGGAAACTTCTTTGAGATAATATTTTTCTTTCATGATTCTAACGAAATTATTTGATTTCTTTCATTTAATTTATAGGAGTATATAAGACAGCTTTGTTGAATGCGGATAATATTTAATACGACTGGGACAATCTGAATTCCTAGTTTTAGGAAATCGCATTCTGCTATACCTAAATAGTTAGACTCTTTGTTTAAAAATCCCATGCGTTACACTCATATGACCTTCTCTACTGTTATAATACTTTTGAGAAAATAAAATGTTTTCCACGTAAAGGGTAGTTTAGGGTGAAGGAATTTTCTTCAAGATCTTTGTGCCGTATCCTTGAAAGATATTAAACTTAAATACCAAATTAGTATCCAACCGACTTTTCCTTTTTGAATTATGCTGTTCAGGCATATAAATAGACACATACACAAACACTTAACCTTTTATAAAATGATCTTTTTTGTACTCAGGGGGACTCAAAACATATATTTTCGGTGAAATCTCGTCATCGAATTTTTGGTTGGTATACAATACTTCCCCTACTCACTATACATACGAAAGTAAGCATTGAACTAGAGTTTGGGGCAGTTGTTCTAAACTCATTAGAAATGTCCCCTAATTCAGGGCTGGACAACTGGTGCTCACTGAGCGCAGACTGCTCAAGGCCTTGCACTGATAACTGTCTGTTTAACAGGCCAGACCTCCCTTAATCAAAATAAGGGAATTCCAATCATATGTGGCGTAAAAACTTTAGTATTATGTAAAGGTTGTTTTCTTTACCGTTATAGAAATTTCAATGTCACCTGCAGTTCGTTTGTTAACATTGCAGTTTAAGTAAGCGTATTATTTCAGCAGCTTCGTGAATAATTTATAAAACAGCAGTGCTTAGAAATCTTGTTGGTTCCTTCTTCTAAAACTTCTCCACGAAAATAGATTTGACTGGTTTTGTATGAAACAAAAACCGAAGGGTGAGGGAGACTCGCCTGACCTGTGTTAGAGTATAGTAGTGTTTCTAATAAACGGAAATTATTTGGCACAATTGTTAACTGCATATACCAGAAGTTAGATGAGGCACTCAAGTGGATTTAAACCACTTGAATAACAAGCTAATTGGTATAAACATTAAGAAAATTATAATAAGGGAATGAGTAGTTACAATCTAATAAGATACTTCTAAATTAAAATTTTCGTAACTTTTCAAGAACTATGTATGTTTATTACAGTGAAACGAGAGGGAGACGGACGAGAGAGTGAGAGAGAGAACAGTATAACTCAAAAGCAAAACGGCGGATAAATAGCAGATTTCTATTGTCGCTGCGTTGGTTTTAAGAATACAAAGAAACCATTTTCAGCACATCCCTCGCCCTAGATAGTACATACCTAACATGAAAATAATCGTTACATTTTATTTTCTCGGATATTTTCTAATGATTTTATTAACACACCATAAGTTAGAGGGCGCGAGGAATATATAATCTAAATAGACTAAATAACCTGAAAATTTCTTTTCATTCTTATTGTATTTTATATAACTGAGAATCTATTATAGAAGAACGAAATTTACTAAAGAAAAATGCAGATTTCATTAGAATGTTCAATTTACGTAATAATAATACCTTTGTGGTATTAACCATTTTCCAAATAGTTGATGCTATTTGCTTAAACGATGTGTTAGGTGAGAGTTCTTTTGTTTTTCGTTGTATTATGCAACGATTTCCGTTATTATACAGGGTGTTAGGGCTATACTGCACATTTTGTATCGTTAATTCAGAACTATATATAATAAACAACTTTATATAAACATTTACTTCATTTGCAAACTAATACCTTATGTTTTCAGACTGGTTAGTAGTTCCAAGTACGCGTGTCACACACAGGCTACGTGTTTATTCTCCCTGAGAGCGAGAGGCAGGTTGTTGAGAGCGTGACTGCTGCGCGAGCAGTCCTCACATTATTGAATGTTAAGGTCACTCTCACGAAACTAATAACTAGAGGGCGGATTAGAGTGACTTGGTCCGTGATTTCATGTTACTGATGCAGAGAGCATACTGTCTTGACACGTGCTCCCTGGTTCCAGACTGTGGGTAAACAAACATACCGAAATTCACCTTAAAAGTGAAATAATGTAACAAAGTGACTGAATTTCTCATTTCTCACATTATGATGAAACATAATCAAAAGTTCAGCTTTATAAGAACAATTTCAAAATACGCATGAAAAATAGCATTGTTAATACAGAAAGTAAGATGAATTTTTTATTTTACCTTTTAGTTTTCTCTAAGTCATAGAAGACGTCCCTACTCGTATGACTGGTGGATTAGGATGTGATTTTCAGTATACATACGGTTGGCAGCGCCGAGAGAAAGTTGATCACAACCCCAGCTGTGAAATAGGACAGTCACAAAGGGTGGCACTTATAAATTTGGTTCCGACTGGTAATGCATTCTTATTCCGGAATATTCTAATAAATCAATGAATCAAACGATGAATATATTTAATGGGCATAGCTTTTTAGCTTTCTTATTATCTTCTTTACCAATTGCGTATAACAGATAGAGGTAGCATTCTACTCCACCCAAAAATTAAGATTTTACCCAAAATATAGTTATTTACTGAACTCCAGAGCACAGAAGTTGTCTCTGTATATGTGTGTTTAACGCCTGATTATTATAGGTACATAAGGCACCACAGTTGGTGAATGCTGATGAATAGATTATGTGGGGTTCCCCTGCCAGATTTATAAGAAAAGCCTGAAAAAGTACTCAGAGAGGAATGGCTGGGCTTGAACAGCGGACGAGCGAGTCTTTAACAACCTCAGCCACCCGTGCCAATGTAAAGTAACCCCCCCCCCCCCAGGCAACAGCCATGAAGGGCCAAGGCTTGCTGCCCAGTCGCTGTGTCCCTCACCTCTGCCCACTACGGCCGTCATTGGTGGGGTGCAGTAGCGGAGGGTGGGACGTGGTCAGCGCCCTGAGTCCTCCCGGCCAGTTATACGGCCTTCTCGACCTGGGGCCGCTACTTCTCCATCAACTAGCTCCTCAACTGGTCCCCCCGGGACCTAACGAGGCTGAGTGCAGCTGGTACCAGGGATGGTACCGAGGATCAAACACGGGTACTCTGCGTCCAATGTAAAATAAGAATGAGTTTTTATTTATTCCTCCTTAGTCCTGAGTTCAGCTATTTTTAAGGCTATAAGCTTAGGATAGATGTCAAGCGGAAATCAACCTTTTGGTTCGGAGTTAAATTCCCCTTAAGTTCAAATTGGCACAACATCAACTACCTTAAGTAATGTCTATCGGATATAGTGGAGTTGATGAGGTTATGGACGCTCTTTAACTACTATGGCACTTCGCACCCAATTCTATACTGGGCATGCAAGCCCGCTTATCTTTGCTCAGAGGCCTCGGACTTGAGGTTCTTTTACGTGCCTTAAATCTACGACACGATACCACTGGCTTTACTTCCCTTCCAAAGGAACTAATGCTACAGCTCTTTAATCCCGAAAAAATCCACTGCCATTCACCGAGTTTGACCTCGCGAACCTAAAGCTATAACATATTATCCTTAGACTACGGAGATAACGTTTCGGTATTGGTGTGCGTATGAGGTTATCTGAGTTCATCTTTGAGGATACAACGAGATTAAGAGGAAAAGAGGAAAAAAAGAAGAATCCACCCAGCCCAAAGTATCCATGGGATATTAAGAATGGTGGCGCCGTGGCTAAGCAGTTAGAGCATTCGCCTACCAGATGGCCCGGGATGAAGCGGTGTCAGGGTGGGTTTTCTCTGGGTTCTCCGGTTTCCTCCATCATTCATTCCACCATTTGCTACATTATCACCTTTCCATTCATCGATTTCGCCTGCATTTCATGCTCTTCCTCACTTTCATACCTAGTGCTTGGCTGACCACCCACTTCCAGGTCTTCACTCTGTCTGGTCCATAGGTCCCTCTGCTCCCCGAGAGGCATCTGACCCTAGGCACTGGCTTGTAATTCCTATGGTTGTAAGTCCTACATAGGGGGAGGGTAATCAGGTAAAGAAAAAAAGAAAAGGAAACTACTAAGTATTCTGATCAAGGTATCGTATTTAAATCATTTCCACAGCAAATAAAGGGGATGTGTTCAATTTTCTAGAAATAGCTAGTGAATTCCTATTCACTTAGAATGAGTTTTGTGTAGGTGGTAAATGCACTTGCACAGCAAGCTTGGTAGGGATGATATGAGCTTTGTAAAGGAACACTCTCGTCGGTGGGTTCCGGTGGGGGGTGGCATCTGTGGCGTTGGACTCCGCCGAGGTCCCCCTTGGAAGACTTTGAGGAATCGTCAAACTTGGTAAACCTTAGGAATCTGCCAATGTCTGTATAGTTAGTCTGGATTTGGCCGCCCAATGTCTCCTCTCACCTCATCCTCCTGAGGGTGCCCGCCTAGGGGAATAGGTACATAAGCACAACTTCAGTACTAAATCTGCTCCATATCTATCCTATACCTTCTTAGGAGTGTTAGAAAATAAAATTGCTAAAGCATCTCATACTTCTTTGGAGCTCGTTCAGTGGGTAATTTGTTTATCTATTTATTTGAACTTTTAATTTCGATCCTGAATGATCCTCAGTTGTCGGAGGGCAGCAAGGTAAAACAAAGTCTCGAAGTATGAAGAAAGGAGGCGAGCCCGAGATTTTAGTCGACATCCTAGATGAGGAAGGGAAAATGAACTTCCAATATTGTCAAGAGTTTTAGCATAATGGAGGTAAATAAGTTGACCAAGTATTTTATGTCCATAATCAGGGAATCTGTAGCGTGACTGGTGCGTGTCAGACACTTGCTCAAATGAAGGGTAGGTATTTTGAGTGGAGGGTGAGGGTGGTGAAGAGGAAGCTGGGAACAAATCTGTTGAACTTTCCTACTTTTTATTTCGTAGCAAGCAGATCAAAAGGTGATCGAAATGTTCCAGAAGCCCAACTACTTTCCCTTAAGCAGTTTGGATTTTGTGAAGTGTTGATAGCGTTCCTATTAGGCGTGCATAGCCATAAGCAAGGTAGGTATTTCAGTATTGTTCTATCCCCACCAAGGCACTGCAGGTTACAATCACACGAACATTAGGACAAGGCCAAGCACTGGCTGTGTTACGCACAGCCGCTCCATGATGTATAGTAGAGCATAGTACAGTAGTTGCTAATAGAGAACCTAACTCGGGATTAATTAACTGAAATAAATCTTTTAAGTATGTTTCAAGTGCAAGACTCTAATTATAAATTCGTGTGTGCAATTTTGGAGGAGTTAGTATAATGCATTTCTCTACAGATGGAGAAAACATTAAATGAAAGATGTGTTATACATGTTTTTGAGACACCTATCTTCATACAGTGCAACAGGTTATAGAATAATGACGTTTATGTATAAATTTACGAGTGATATAAATAATCCATTGCCTCACACAATACAAGATTTTACTGTATTGTCGCTTTTACATGTCTTTAGTGCAATTTAATGACTATTTTGCATTTTACTGCATATAATTTCAAATTAGTTGTTTGTATACAGGTACACTGCAGGTATGTATACTATATACATCAAATGAATAAAGTAGACGTAAACAAAACGCCATCTTAACAGTCACTTGAAAAATACTACTACTATTAAGGTTTGAAATCTCATTTAATGTTTGCTAAAGCACGAACTAAGTGTATTAAGAATAGTTGAATTGCAAGAATACGCGGTTAAGTGAATTTGTAACCAGCCTAACTCATTCGCATGCGCAACATTCACTATGAAAGTACCTAACATGGCGGAACAAGAGAGTGTTGTGAAACTATGTGCGGAAAACCGTTACGATGTGATAAAAATACAATACACTTGTTTAACAAGTTCTGCGAGAAATATCTTGAATTTGCTATAGATGACGTGCTGAAATTAACATCCAAATCTACCGGTGTGTCAGTTTCAGGATGTATTTACAGGTACGCAAAGAAAAATCCTCAGTGAAGCCAGAACTTCCAGCAAGAAGAGACCGCGCACCAAGCAAGTGCTATATGTTGTGACGAATTGGTGGCATTTACAATCCGTCCAAAAGTTCACCAGTTCTATGTTAACAATAAACCCAACATCTTAAACTGCTATTGGCTTCTGGAGATTGGTTTCGTGTTTGTGAGCAGAAAACGAAAACGTATTATTGTGGACAGAGATGACGTAAATAGGAGTTAATATGCATGTGCTGCATTTTATTTAGGTTGAGTTGATATATCCTTTTAGTGGCGCAAAATGCATATTATACTTACGCGTAGCCGCAATTGTGTTCTATCATAGCGAATGCACGTGGCCGCGGAGTGATACAAACCGGCGATTTGTTTACGTGCACTTAATTCACTTGATGTACATAGTATAGTTTGAAGAGTGCGCATAAGAAACAGCTTTGTTTACGTTGTCACTGCCCGTTATTTCGTGGGCTAAAGAGGCAGGTGCTGAAATGCCTCACTTTGTTCATAAGCCTAATAACGTTTGAAGCCTAAAAATGATCAACTAAGACCAGATTTTTCCACATGTATGTGTTGTTTTACTCGTTATTCGACGTAATATTAGTCTGATGTGCACTCTACCATGTGCAATATATGCAGTACATACAATACCAAAAGTTTCTGTGAAAGAAAGATACACCTGAGAAAGATGACAGCCTGGTTTGATTTAGAAGTTTAAAATTCAATGCTTTCTAACAGCTCATGATGGCTTAAGGTGATAGAACTGTCAGGTGTATTGGATTTCCTTTATGTTCCTACATTGGCTCTTTCTCCTCATATCTCTTGTTTAATCACTTATTTGACAATATTTTGTGGTGTGGTTAATCTATAAAATGCATATAGCACATTTTATTTTAGATATGATAAAAGAAGGAGATAGGTATAAGCGTGGCCAAGCCGTAAGATATCTTAATAATGAACACCAGCGGCTACAAAAAATTTGTTAAATGGGTTGATGTAGTATTGCTAAACTGACGATAAAGCTTTCTATATCGTGCTTTGGATCTCATTAAGGCACAATATAAAGGGCTTCAAAGGATTATCTTCTATAAGCGACAATATAAGTGGTTTTTTTCTATTGAGTATTCCAATTCTAAAGCAGATGAAGACAATTTTGGAGAATGTGCTGGTTGTTTAAGTGGAATGAAAATCCTGCACTTCTCTTTTTAATCCAGTTTCGATGAACGTAGGGCTTTTCAAAAGAAATGCTGTATCCATGCCATGACATAACAACATTCAATGAAATTTGTATACATATGAGCAGGGAGCGGGGTTTTAGTGCGAAATCCATCAAGTTAACCGTGCACTTACAACGGGAAGTGGAAGCGTCGGTGATCTTGCTCTGGAAGGCAGTACAGCTCTCACGCTACCTGCCGGCTCTATACTCCGTGCTGTTAATCTTATTTCCATGTTTACTTACTAAAACCCCGCTCCCTGGTTATGAGTAATGCACCACTGATCAATAAAAAAAGTTTAAGAGATATATGTGATCAAACGAAACGATTGTTCTGACTGAAAAATAAATACACGTAAATTCACACAATAAAAATGATCAGTATATCAATTTATCCCTCCATCAGAAAATTGAAAGATTGAAAACACATGTAAAATAAAAATACACTTGACATACTTGATATGCTTAATAATTGTGAAGTTGACCGTCAAGTATTTTATTTTGTGTGTGTTTGTAATTGTTTAATCTTCTGACGAAGGCAGACATCAGAAATGCTTAATATTTTTGTTAAGTGACGACTTTATCTATTTTTATCTTTCCCCCAGAGCACTGTTGCTCTTGTGCGGCACACTCTCCCTTTCTCTCTCTCTCTCTCTCACTCTCTCTCTCTCTCACCCAAAATTTGGGATTTTTAAATCCACTAGTGCAAATCCAGATAAGACAACCAGTATCCTTTAAACTTTAAGGATATCCAACAGCTTCAATTAACAGGTTCATATAAAGTTTAGAACACGTGACCAATGAACAAATTTGAAATATTTAATTTTATTTATTTTTTAAGAAAGGAAGATGAAATGAAACAGTATTTATTACACAACAAGTAACTACAGATTTATGTAGAACGATTCACATATATACATATACAAAAAACCATACACTCCTTTCTAATGTTAAAAAAAGGAACCTACAACCAACTCAACACTACATACGATTTAAGGTTACAATGGCTAGCATTTCATGAGTACATAATGAAAACAAAACACATTGCATTGGACTTCCTTTAGCGCAGAATTAAATGTGAACAAGTTTGAACTTTTTATTTTTACTTTACAGTTTTTTCTTACTTTGAAATGTTTGTCTACTAGTAACCTTACTTACAACATGAACATTGATGGCACATATTATTTATTGTATTTATTTGTTTATTTTCTTAAAAACATTCACATTAACTCAGAAACTGGATACCTTAAATGAAGTACCTTTCAATTGCTATCATATGCTTAGCAGCTACAAACGATTGCATTGTTGTACAATGGACACTGTTCAGAAGATTTGTTTATTTCTATTTTATGCTTAGCTCAGTAATCTCCTACGGTTTAAATCTAGGAATTATAGTAGTGTAACGATCACAAGGTTATATGAGACAGATGTAATATGAAATGGAAATTCACATTCATACAATGCTTTGGATAGCCAGTCATGAAGCTCTGTATTACAAAAAATATCAATATAGAATTCATGGTTTTCTCTATAATGAACATTTTCTACAAAAATGCATGGTGAAAACCGCAAGAGGATGGTACATTTCAAGCTGCGACCACGGTTTCCTATTCTAGAATAAGTTCATTGTAGATTTAGCAGAAATACTATTTTTTATTTACCAATATTCGTACTATTGTATCAGTTTTTTCTAGTCAGTGTTTTATCAAGCCAAAATACTTACATTCCTGTGAATTTTCAGCATTACAAATACGAAAGAATGGAATTAAAGCAAGGAATTTAGAGGTATTGCACTTGTGTAACAACTCACAAAATGTGTGAAAGGAATACCCTTAGAATATTTTCCCAAAGCTCTAAAATACATTTTGGTATAATCTTTTACTTATATTTTATATGCAAAGACTAAACATTATATTTTATACTTGCACATACGAAATTTTATTAGAGGGTGAGTACATAGTAAAGCAACCAATTTATTTAATTGCATTAAATAAGCATACTGAATCCCACAGACGGAACCATAAATCTGTTGCTATATGCCAATTTAAAAGACACCGTTCAGCGAGAATTAGAAAGTGATGTGTAAATTGTGTTCATTAGCACTCTACATGGATCTTAGCTAGCTGTACAATAACTTTCTGCAGCTCCATAAGATACAGGTTAGTGGACACGGAGAGTGAATGACGTAACCGGTACCGCGCGGCCGTTGTATATACACCTGCATCAGCACAATCTTCCACCCTCTATACGTAGCACGCTTTAAGAAATCACACGTCTTTGAGCGCTACAGATAACTCAAGTTGAGTTGTAGATTGGAAAAGTGTACCTTATACTTTTGGACATGCTTGTTGAACGGCCGTTGAAAGACAAAGTTATAAAGAAGCAGAATGGATCTTACATAAGACCGCATCCCTTCAGAACTCACTATGTCATCAAAGAACTGGGCACCAAGTGACATCTTGTGTACCTTATTCTTATATTCAAGTTTTTCACCTCCTTTCAAAACATATAAATTAAAATTATATTATGAAAAGGTAGGCCAAAATGGGTTTGACAGTCTTTTTCTACAATGATCAATTAACCAATAAATAGTTGCGTTGCATTTTTAACGGTTTTGATGGAGTTTAAATTAAATAGTGACAAAACTAGTGTTTCTATATTTGACACGCCCTCATAAATATGCTTATAATGTTTGCTATTATTATTTTGTGTCAGTTTGATTGCAACACATCTTTAGGAATTTCAGTTTACATGAATTTAATTATAGCGAGTTTAATTACATAAAATAAATATATGAAATTCTCCTGGAAATAATGCTGATGATTTAATAACCACATGTATACCAATCTTGTAAATAAAAAGTCAGTAAATATAACATAACATGCGAACATCTAAATCTCATGGTATCCACAAACTTTATAAATGAAAACAAACATATTTAAAACAATACTTTTTTATCCATTTAGTGCTATAGCTGCCTAAATAGGAATATTTATCAAGAAATTGATTACATTCCCAAGATTGTACAATTGAGTGAACCAAAGCCATGGATAGCCATTTATAGCTACCAATCAGCTGTTAAGACTATGAATTTTTGAGAAATAAACTATTTTGGACTGGACTTGCTGTGGCAGAGAATAACTTGCCACCAAAATGATTCTCTATATGAATAATGGGTTCGGTTCACTTTGTTTGTTAAACCTTGCACATAATTTAACAGAACTCTTTAAACACTAAACAGATACACATAATAATATATAAAACTTAAACTTGGTTTCGATTTTCAGTTTTCACAACTGGCATAACTTCAGCTCTGAATTTCTCTGTCACTCATTTCCCTTTCCTTTTTTATACGCACACATTCAAGGACGCATACAAAACGCACTTCTACATGCATATAAGTACATTTGTTTTAATTATACTGTAATCGTGATTATAGCTTCTTACAAAATGAGCCGTAACATTCAACCAATAAAATAACAGCAGCACACCTACAAAGGTTAATACACAGTGTGCCTTAGGCTATACTATTCGCTAATAATTCGGAATCGAGAAGTATGTACCAAACACTTTCTTTAAAAGAACAGGCGTTAATAAAACTTGACAATCCATATCAGAAATATTTCAACATTCTCATGTAAAGAAAACCATTCCTCACGCTTTAAGATTTTCCTTTAACACCTTTGTCTACAGACATTCCAACTTACTAATGTAATAATAATGATAAAACGCACAAATATCAATATAGGGTCCACCTTTCAATTTAACCAGCGTTGTTTAACTTTTTAATTCTTTGTTTTTATGTTCTTTACGTATACGTGGACCGTTCAAACCAGATCCGCTATCACAGGCTAGAGAACAACCTAACGAAGAAAATATTTGCAGTGATACCTCGTCAAGAATTTTAACCATGGGAATAATTTGAAACTTAAAAAGTTAACAATAGACAGTTGGCGACAAAATCAGAACACCTCCAATATACTGATGCACAGGTTGTTCATCAAGAAAAGCTTAATATAAAAATGCTGTAACATGAGAATTACTCCTATTTATTTTTCTATATTTTGAAAATGCCTTCCGAAAAGGTGAGAGTCTTTCATCGACACTGAAACTGTACAAAAACGAAATAAGTTGCTTGGCAACAAATAATGACCAACAACGTTATTTAAAGCTCAGATACGATCTAAATGGTTCACTATAATATTGCACCATGTATTAAAAAGAATATAACCTTTTTCATCATTCTCCAATATGCAACACTTCTCTGGGAAAAATAGACATGTGTTTACCAGGAAGACACCTTTGGCAACAACTGGCATGGTAGAAGCGAACCAATTATGTGGCCTCCCAAAGCCTCCAGATTTCATACCACACGTCTTCCTCTGGAATTAAGTGAGAAATAATACATGTACGCAGTGCCTAATTATCGTCAAGACCTCAGAGAAAGATTTTTACAGCCTTTGGAGGTCCCATACCTGCGACTAGGCACAGTAGGAATTCCCTTGCGTATAAATGGGCTGTGTACATAATGGGGATTAATTTAAATCTAACAAGAATATTTTCTCGTTATTTTAGGATGTACAAGCATTTATACACTACAGAAAATAACAATATTAGCTCTCATTGTCACTGCATTTTTATCCCCTATATCAAATCTGCTTAATTTCTTTATAAGGCTAAAATACACATTTTAAAGAGAAAATGTGCCTAAAATAATAACATTTATTATTTCTTAAACATAATTTCTTTTGGCAAATGTCAATTTAAGACTCACATTATTTAATTTAAGTAATAGTTACTCAAAGTATAAATGGTTTAGTATGTGTTAACAAAAGCTATCCAAATTTTTGAGAAGGTGGAATTGTGCAAAACACAAAAAGAACATCTGGTAAACATGGTATTTATACAAATTATTCTTCACAAATCCTGAATTTACTATACTATCACAACAAAATATTCCCATAATTAAAGTTTAAACATCCTAGGGACCCTAATTTTATAGGAACCCTTAACATCAAACAGAGTTTCAAATACTTTTATATATCTGAAACAAGTTTTAAAGCGATGCATTTCATTTTTCAAAGAAATCTTGCTAATTGCACCCTTAATTTATTTTTACTCCAAGAAGTAGAACGTGAAAGAGCTTATATAAGAAAACATTTTTGGTATACATTCATAGATACAGTAATTTTCTTCTTGGAGAAATCTCAAATTTAATGGGTATCACACATATTAAAGTTTGTAAATGAAATATGTAGATGTATCAAAAAATTATATTTCAATGGGAAATGTCTGAATAAGCCCGAAATAACATTGTTCCACTACAAGCATACTTAAAATAACCACTTTTAAGAAGCAAATTATATGTCATACATTTAAAGTATTGTTTTTGTTCGAAAATGATAAAGCTGCAATGAAAGTTCTAAAAATATCTGAAAAATCTGAAGATATCTCGAGATTTTATTCATCATCTTACCTTCTATTATTATTATTTAAATTACTTTTATTTGAGTGTGAAAGATGTTCAGCTTATAAAATTACATATGAACTTTTGAATGTAATTTATAAATAGTTGAATAGTATGTCGATTCAATTGTAGTATACGAGGTATCACTGGTTTGAGGGAACAAAAGAAGACTTTAAAAACAAAATTCTATGTCAGTAAAATGCTCGAAACCATTAGATAATTTCGTAATATTAATATTTTTATAATGATTTTACCAATATTTCCGTGCCTCAATAAACGAGAAACAATTATAGTAAAAGAATAATAGTATAAACTATATGATCTTAAAATAATAAACTTAGGATAAACTATATTATCTTAAAATATGTATTTTAAAAACAAAATGTTCGAAAACCAATTAAGAAGATAACATTCAAAGCACAACAGGATTTCAATGCCTAATATCTCAGCCAACGATTAGGTTCCTAGTTTACAATATCGTTTACAAAGCTAAGAAACACTTCACTGATATGGCAAAAAAGCAGCAGGCAGAAAACATCTCTAATGGGTATACCTCCTAAATATTAATGTTGTAATAATTTCCATTCTAAGACATATAAACTAGCTTGTATCTACATTACATTTCCTTAACGTGCTAGCCCTGTCTTTAAGTTCACAATCTGTTTAGCTGATCATAGATTTTTGAAAAAAAAAAAAAAAAAAAAAAAAAAAAAAGGAGAATACAAAGTAGTTACTTGTAATGTTTATACTACGATCTTGGTAAGATATATTTTTAGATATACGAATTACTGTATTATTCCAAAAATGTTTTTTCTCAATTTTTATTTTGCAAATTTTAAGTGATTGTTTTAGATACCTCAAGATACCTAATGTAAGCTTAGCGTTTGCTTTTGGTGGCATTGATGCAGTGGAAAATATCCTATTAATTTCAAGCAATCTGTTGTGTAGTCACCATTTTTTAAAACTCTTATGAACAAAAAATATAAATAAATTGTGTGGAGATGGTATAAAAGTCATGCATTTTAGGACTTTTTCGGTATAAATAACTGCACTGTGCACTGCTTTCATTCCAGATTCAAAATAGGTTCATCCCTAAACTTTTTTTAAATGTTTATAAATATAAAATACAAATGCCGTGTGATCAGTGGATTGCAAAATAAATTACTTTTTAGGTTCTCCACTCAAAGTTATTTTAAACTGACAGCAACCATTTTCGAAATCCTTGTATTAAATTTCGTTAATCCTTACAACATTAATTACAGCAACTTAAGATGTACCTAATGTCATAATGAAAGCTTTGTTGTCATTCATTTGTATTTTTATTTATATGCTAGTTTATTAACATCATTTCTCATGCTACAGTCTGGTGCACGGAAACGTACCGATATGAGGAAGAGCTGTTTAAGCTGGTAGGTGCCATGTCCCCGATTCAAACCCCTATCGATTATAGCAAGGCTTGATTAGTATGATGTGCTTGCCATTTGTTTTGCAATGGTGGAGGCGAACCGGCGGCACACACTTTCCACCATCTCCCATAGCTTAACACTTGTGAGTGTTGTGATCAATAGCTCTGTTCATCTGTTTCTGCATGACTGACCACACAATTTTTATGGGATTTAAATCCGGGCTCTAAGAGAACAAGTTGAACATCAATATTTATGAGAATTGTGACATCAAACCAATTACAGCCGGACACGGCCGGGAGGTGATGTTGACAATCGTTACACTCGGATTCAATTGTTTCCTTATCCCTCCCTTGCACAACTAACCTTGGCCACGACCTTTGTTCATAGGTCACTACTTGTGTGTCAGACGTGAATACAACTCAAAAGGATATTGCCACACCCAGGACATGTGGAACATAAATGCTGAAAAAGTTCCGCCAATATTAAATAAATAAACACACTAAAAGACATAACAGTATCGGCACATTTCCGTGCACCAGACCGTACATAAATTTTATAAATAACTTTCCTTGATATTTGTATCTTTCTAAAGATACATGTTGCGCAATATAAACCTTTCCATAATTGTATTAAGAGTCGTAATTATTAATAGCACGAGAATTTTGAATTGCTGACTAACAAATCAGTTCCTGTATTTGATGACAAAGGAAGACACAAGCGCAAAATCATTTAATATCTTATCTCCTAGTGAATGTACCAAGATCGCATTTCCAAGAATTTATTATTAAAACCAATTAGAAAACTCAGTCACAGTTGAGATCAGCTAAAAGCTTGTGAAATGTTGACATTCATTTTTATTTTGAAAGATAAGTACTGATTCGTTGATAAGGAGCAGTATTATTCTTGCTGGCCATAATTTTACACTTATTAATTTTATTCAAGAAACCAGGGAGTATAGAGATGACAAACTTGGTATTTATTCGAGATCACCAGCTGCTTTTGTTATTTAGATTGTCTTTTGTCTTTTCTCGGAGGTTAAAATACAAGCGTGCAACGCAATTTGACTATTATAGTGGACGGAACCGCGTTGGTTACGTATGTGTTATTTTGTTTGCCAGAGATGGGCGTTATGGGAGACGGATGGTGATCTCGACTATAGTAAATATATGAGTAAACAACTTGTATCACTGTTATTCTACACAGGCCCCTCATCCGCTGTGTCAGTAATTGAAATTTAACTTTTCATCCTTTATCGAAAGCTCCAAATACAAGGGCTGCATGGGAACAATGTTTTTCTCGTAGAGAAACATTTCCGGGGGAAATTTTTGATATCTATTGACGCCAGCAGAGGAGTGAATACATATGCTGAACAACAAAGAAGTGTGTGAAGTGTAAACTCAATCTGCGTTACGCTTTCTGGAAAGTGAAAATTCTAACCATTTTTACACAACCTTTCAGTAACTGATTATAACTTGGTATCCAAACTACAACTCTTTGCATAGGAAATAGCAGGATTGTATACCATTTTTTAATACTGTTGCGACTCAACTAAAAATTTTAATTCCTTCAGAAGGACAGAAAATTTCGCGATGGATTGGGGCATTGAATTTTCTTATTAAACAACAATAATGCAGATGACATTTTGACTTCCTACTAACAGGCAGAGAATAATTCATAGTCTGAGAATACTTTTAAGATTATTAAAAGTGATGAGCTGCAATATAAGTTACCTTCAAGAATGATGTGCAAGAATATATCCGGCGCAGGTGAAGATTCAGTAATTTCATTTCCCTTTATACCTGAAAGACGATCAAAACTGTTCCTATTGTTATTAATTGTAAGAATATGTTGAATGTATAGTTTCAAACTTCTGTCATTGAACATGTTCCATCAAAGAAAATAAAATTTTTGTTGTGATGACTTTGTGAGCAACCCATATAATGTTAATTTGCATTTAGAGAACATTTAATCAGTCTAAATATAGAAGTTACCACAAGGATTCCATGCGTGGTTATTGTTTTAAGGTGCAAAAATTAATAGAATCTATAACTAATATAACTGCGGTTAGCACCTACAATTTTTTCTGCTTTTAAAAATATCTTCATTCCTCCTTGTTAAACAACTGTGATAATTATCATGGAAGTAGAAAAATAGAACGCACCCATTATTTATTAAGAGCTATTTGTGACTAGCCAGATAGCCAGGGAACGCACATAAATAACATTTTCGTGAGAGAAGCTTATATCACAATACTAAATGATAAATAATTTTAATCGTCCTTTGAATATATAACAATAGAAAAGTGCAAACTGTCAAACATGTCCAGCTAAGGAGAAATGTAGAGGACTAAGCAATGCAATGGACAAAGTGTGTTGTCTGTTTATCTACTTCAGCTCCTTGTATTAGTAAAGCAACATGTAGTAACAAAGCAAAAATTAGAGGAACCTAAGGTTATTATTCGGGATGTTCTTTTTTCGATGAGATTTGCAGGAAGAAAGCAAATTGACCCAACGGTATCAGCATCATCTTTAAGTGTGAAATGTAAACACGTACTCAAGCAAAAAGTGAAAACTTAACAGAACATAGTAAATGAAACAAAAAGAAATTAAACAAACCAAATACTTGAAGAGAAGTGATTATGAATAAATTAGCCTCTCTTTTTTCTGTGCACCGTAGCCGAGCGGTTAGGCCATTCGCTTCTCACCAAAGCGGCCCGGGTTCGATTCCAGGCAATCGCATGTGGGATTTGCGCTGGGGCGGGTTTCCTCCGGGTTCTCCGGTTTCCTCCGCCATCTCATTTCACCGGTGCTCCATCTTCATTCCATGTATCATCAGTGTCACCGCCTGCGGTGCCGTATGTAGTAAAAACTGGCGTTAAACACTACAAAAAAATTAAATTACATGCTTCTGTTTCTTTTCAGAATAAACATAGTTACCTAATTACTCAAAAAGCTGGCAAACAAATTGCAAAGCTATACTTTTCATAAGCTGCAATTTTGTTAATTCTTAGTTTGTTAAATGTGATGTCATCCAATCTATTAGTAAAGATTTATTAGATGTTATATTCATTCCTCGAATTTAACTCTCGAAAGAAAAGCTTCTTAATATATTTAAATAATCATTATTTCTGCTTAATATATTTTTAAAATGTATACCTTTCCACTTTTAAGGATTCATTTAGGGCCATTGATGCATATTTGTTATAAAAGCATTTTATCCTTCTTTGTGAAACTACTTAAATTCTTACATATATTTTCTGAAGTGTCATTTGTATTACATTATCTCTCTAAGCAAATAACGTATAAAAATCTTCAATATATGGAAATTCCAATGTCAGAAACTGTAAAATCAATTGTGAAACACATTATTCCGTAAGATGCCTATTGATAGCTGCTTAAATTCATCAGCCATTGAAAACTTGTGTTTGTTGCTTTTTAATGGTACTGTGAAAGTGGGACAAGGTCAGGAAAGCCAACTGCCCTCTCAGTTACACCCTTACCCCAACCCTCCGCAAGAGCATGCCACGCTTTTATAGCCCAATAAAATAATGTTATTTACGATTGAGCTCATCATAAAAAGCCAGCCTCGCCTTTGCTGAAAATTATCACCTCAAGTGTTCCGCTCTCTCTTTTTGTTTTGAAATCATTAAGCGGAATTTACTTTTCAGCTGGGCGAAGCCATTAATCTATTATTGAAGATAAAGTCGCGGCTAAAGAGAACCGGGTAATCCTTGCATCTGCAGGAAACAAAACACTCAGCTATATTTAGGCGTTTCGCTGGATGAAAGGCAAAATGGTGTTTTCTAAATTAGCAACTTCATAAGATCGTGAACGATCTAACCACACTAAAAAGGATCAAAGCAGTCTATATAAACAAGTCGATTGGACTATCAAAGACTTCGAGGTCCAAGCTTATATATCTCCTAGCAAGAGAATCCTATCTCATTGAAGACATCAGACTACAAATGCCCCTACTCAACACCAAAGCGTCAGGAATAGTGCTGGCATCAATGACCAAAAAGAGAAGAAATAAATCCAGAATTCTGTGCTACAGGGGCCATGATTGACCGATTCTGGGCAGCAGCGAACTTTGAGATGAGGCCCATGTGTACAACAATGACGATCCACGGGTTTCACCATATCATCTGTAAGAGCTCAGTCTACTACGAGCCAAATACCACGTGAGAGTGCCAATTGTGCGATCAAAAATGTTGTCGATACCATCTGGAACTCTGTACAGAAAGAACAATATCATAAGTATGCTAACATGTAATTTTGATCTGTATATGGCTAATTGGCTGCAATCTGTAATTTTCGAAATATTTACCTAGACTGATAAATTCAGAATGAAGATAATCAAAATACTCTTCAAATCCTTTTTCGCAATACTACAAATAGCCTAAAATTTTTTGACCTAGTACTCAGTTTTATGGGTAAATAGAACATTTCAAAATATACTGTTTAAGTATAATAGAATACCAAGTAGGCACAGGTCGCAATTTAAATTTATTCACAAAGTTTAACCCAGAATTATATTAAAAAGGGGTTTTATGAAAACAAATTGTAGAGACTTGTTTTGTATAGTTTTGTTTTCAAGGTTATACTAATAACCCTAATAATATTCAAATACTTGCTCATAAATAGAATTCACACACATTTAACTCTTCCTTATTCCTTAAAAAAAGTCATGTTAGATTTCCTGACTATATTGTGAGCAAGATTTTCTTAAACTTAATAAACCTTTCGTCCTGTATATGACCTTGAACCTGAAAACATGCATCTGGTTTTTATAAACTGCAAAATAGGAGTGACAGTAAAATACTTTATAAAGAACACAAATTACGTGATTTATATCTACGACATATCTAGGGCATTTTTATTCATAGAAGTGGCGAAAAATTTATGTAAAACGATTCTCTACCGGATTAATTCTACATTTTGTAAAAACGCTATTTGATGATAAACATTTCAATAACTCCATGGTTCCTAGATACAACATATTAAAAAGATGACTGTGACTTCAGGACAGGGCTGCACGTAATGCCTACATGTATACTCATTATTCAGACCACAGACCCTAATATAGGATCTAATAACAAATTTTAGGAATTATCTGCAACTGCCAGCGTGAGAACTTTAAAAGCTAATTTATAATTGGATTACTTGCACTAGAACATGCGTTTAAAATTAGTTTCAGCATTCATTCCCAATTTCTTACACACACACACATTCCAGTCGCATGGAAGGATATTCATATAGATGTCCTACTTAAACACACATACATCACGACACCATATTACAAGCTATTTATTATACATTACTGATGAACACGACAGTTAAAAAAATGGAGACAAGTTTTTATTTATCTTTCTTATTTATGTTGAATTCTTATGTTTACTAATTGATTCTTTTGTTGCTGCAATAAATATGAACCTATTTTCAAGTTACCTACCCTGACACCAAATTACGTATAATGTACTCTAGTAAATGATTTACTCCAGTTGATTGGTTTGTTGTCCTCAAATGTGACCCCCAATTTTTAGGGGGCTGCTTAAAGGAACAATTTCTAATTTTTGAAATTGTTTTTCAATCTGTTTTGCACCATTCCCGGCAAGTTGTAAAACAACCAATTATTTTAATAACTGAAAATCTTCAAACAAAAATTAAAAGTTTTCCAGAAAGGAAAATTCATTAAATTGATTTATAGTTTTACTATCTAATATGATTCTCAACAAAACTAAATGAAACTGTTTTAATAAAATGTATTCCAAATTGTAAACCAAACTGTAAACTTATTTTAGAAGTAATTAAACAACACTGAGCAAATCAGAACGTACTCTCAATAATCAACAATAACATAAGGTTCAAACAAATGTAACAAAACTAGCAGTTTTACTGTTTAAAATAGCACACGAGCCTATAGGACCTATATAAAAACTGAGTAAAGTTATTAGGGAGAGGAAGCCCTGTAAATAGCCAATGTTATCAAGCTGAAGCAGGAGCTGTTGTTTCTGGGCAAACATCCGACTGTCAACAATATAACTAAGACACCTCCACTCCTACCGTTTTCTCGTTTGCTGTTGACAACACACAATGGTTCTTCTAATCCACTGGTGAAGCACTGCTGTACACAATTACGAGATACCTACTCCCCACAGAAGTTTGTTGGGCATTTATGGATGAATGGATTCTTTCATATTTCGTAGTATATAAGGCTTCTGGAATGTAAAGTGCATAAACAGTAAGTACAAAAAACATCGAGCGAGGTGACGCAGCTGCAAAGTGTGTGATTTCCATCCCTGGTGGTTTCCCCTTGTCATTTAGGCGAATATTGGGGTGCCTAATTTCATACACAGTCTCTTTTCCATAATTTCCCTTCATTTCATTTCTTTTCATCTTTCAGGTGTGCTTTCAGGCGAATGGTATTGGTGTTACCGGATAGATGGCGCGGATGCTTGCGCGTGATATCCACTATTCTTGCCACTAAGTGGCGTTTGGGGGACCTTGTCCTCTGTGGGGAGGGATGCTTGTGCGACACCGCACCCACGGTGGTGGCTGCTCGGCGGGGCCTGCTGCGGGATGAATAGATCCCAGCACTTTTTAGGGACTTCCGTGCGTTCCTGCAGCCCGTCTGCTGCGGTCCTGTGGTACCCAGTGGTTCCCTCACTTCATCATTGCCTCCTTCGTGCGCATACCTTTTGTTCTTTAAGTAGAAAAACTGCAAGTATGGTAATGCTTCATCATTTTCCTGCCAGCTTATAAATTATATCTTTATTTTTTAAATTTCATAAGCATTGGATGTTTGACTTTTAAAGCTTTATAGTACGAATAATAATGACTATGGCACTTAATTTTGTTCTGGCATTTAATGTATAACTTGTTTAGTAATAAATAAGCATATTCAGCTTTTCAAAACTAGAATGAGCACTATGTCACAGCTCCAGCACCCTTCCAAGGCCCTTTCTTGTGGATGTGACACGCGACTCGCCCATACTTGATCTGTAATGCCTTAGACTTCCTGTCTCTTTGCGGTTCCCAAGACTTATGCATTATTACCGGAGTAACGATAGCAGAAATAGCTAAACCTTGTGCCCGAAGGGTATGTGAGACCAATGAACATAAAGCTACAGGGAGAACGGGGCGAACTGGAGTTAGTGTTCCTGGTGAAATGAACCGGGCAGGAAGAAGGGAATGATATTGTCTGCGTTTCTCTCCTACTTCCGAGTGCGTCAATTTGCTTTCAAGATAGCGGGTCATTCCAGATCTTCTTAGAAGTATTCAAAATTGTCCTTCTTTCGGTCATAAATCTAAACCAAAATGTGGAACTCTCTCACTAGACCATTCATCTCCGTTTTATCAATTATACATTCTATGTAGGTTTAATACATTTTTCTTAAACGAATTTATTTTGTCCTTTTTGAGAATTCCTTTCACTTCCCCTAGAATTTCACTCTAGGAGTTACATATTTCACTTTTGTGTTAAGGATCACACATGGAAGCTGTAGCCTTTACTTAATAGTTTTCTGTAAGTGTACATTCTGCTTTTCCTCAAGCTATTTTTCCTGTTTCATACAGTAAAATGTCTGCTACATCTTATATTCTGTCTTTTTCCCCATTATGTGCATGTACATGTGAAACTTCAGTAGTCTATTAAACTTCTTTCGAGTGTTTTAAATCTTATTGATCATTTACTTTTAATTTATTGTTTTTTATTTCCCTGCAGATTAAGTTCTTGCGATGCTGTTTCATTCATTTTAACGGTGATACTTCCAGCTTCCTTTCTTTAGCAGCTTTTCTCACTGGCAAACACTCAAGACAAATTGGCTGTTATATATTTATTTTTCGTTTCTTGGCTTTTTTAGTAAAACATGTTTTAATTATTCAGCTTAATGAATTATATTTTTAAAATGGTTATTTCTATTTTTACATTGCATTCAAAAGAAAGCCTGCTAAATATGCACATTTTGACCCAATCTAGTTTGTGTCTGATGGGATATTACGTTCTTACAATCATTGACACATAATCCCATCACAGTGGACATTTTTATCTTAAATGGTTCCAGAACCGTATTAAGGCAACCCCATCTTCAGATATAGCCACTGATATTAGAATAATATATTTAGCGAATTATTTCAAATACTATTTTTTCATTAGTATTGTTCGATTTTCGTTAACAGTATTCCATCTAACATTAAAATATTTTGATATCTCTGATTACTTTTGGCGTGGATAATCCCTGCATCATACCTTCCAAATATGTTGTAGATTTAATATTGGGGTACACGCAACTTAAGATGCGTCACATTATACATATATGGAGTAAGGTTTGAAGAGTTTAAGCGTATGAGTTAACGTGGAGGAAATATGTGGATACGCATTTTCTTCCACTTCATGTTAAGGTATTTCTGAGATAACCTGTAAATTGCTATCTATAAATCCAGTATTAGATTAACTATTCTGTAGCCCAGGAATTCAACTTGGTGTTACACTTATTACAAGCTACCTCTCCCTAGTTTGTAGATATTTGCATAAACCAATATTAACAAATCTCTCTTTTGTAATAGTTTTGTTACTTTAAAACAGTTCAACTTATCTTGAACATCTGATAGATATCTTCCAATTATGTAGAAAACGAGAATAAAAACATAATGTGTGTGCTTAAGTAAACACTATAAGTAATAAAATGTGGATAACAGAGAAATTAAAAGATAACATATCAGATGTAAGCTCTTACAAATCCTAGATTTCGTTGTGAACGCATTTACCATTTCTGGAGAAATATTTTGAACACACAGCATCTATTAATTTGCGGAAACAAATACGAGGAAAACGTTAAATTATTTTATAAGGACAAAATGTATGATTAAGTAACGCAAAAGCGTAGATATTTTCCTGATTGTTGTTACTGACAAGTACTTCTATGCAAAATATGGAAATAAAGAAACATTGTCGTTAAAATAATATTTACACGTCCAGAAATAAATTTAAAACTTAAAACGCACTTATAAAGAAGTGTTAACTACCTTCGCCACCATTACGTTAAATGAAAATTGAACTTTGTTGAACACAATTAGAACAGTTATTTGTATGTTTATATATACAAAATAATACTATAGCTATTCATAAGCACTGATAATAATTTAATCAATGCTGAGTTTCGATGAATGTCAGTTAGAGTTACTAATTATGCAATAAAATAATAATTAACATAAGTTTTCTCATAATGAACGTAATGAGCAAATGGTCTTGCCGGAATTCCGGACAGTTCTTTAGAGAAAACAGATAGTGTTCTCGATTATGGGAGTTACTGCACCACAGGAAGCACATGTCCATATGTCTTCAACTTTCAAGGTCACTTTTCAATATTACGGACATTATCAAACGTTTGCTGTGGATGTTAATAGCTTAAAACCCTCTCATCTGTATCCTGAGTCATAACTGTATACTATGCGGTCTTATCAGTTCATACTTTGGAGCCTATGTGAATAAGCGATCACCAAAATAGATATCGCTGAAGTGACTCTTCCAAATCGATCAATATCACAGTAGCATTATATTTTCGTTGCTTTAACCACACAAGTCTAAAATGTTTCCATCTGAACTTGGACCGCTATCTCCTCACTTTATGACAATCTTACCTTTATCTTGTTAATTACACACGTTTTTGAACCAAAATATTCACTGACTTGCATGCGATGATCTATCTGAGTTACCGACATCAGAAATTGACGCCTGAAATGCGCTGACTGATAAAAATTCGTGGATAAATTCTGTCCATAAGAGGACAGATTACCAATGGAGATAATGCGTTTTGGAAAACACAAGCAATGTTTTTGTAGCAAGAAAATAAGATTATAAATCTTCGATGAGATACTAAAAACACAATGTAACGCATCTGAGTAGGCTGAAGTTCTGATGTTTTCCAGAAGGAGCACATTTTATGCGTTCCGGATGTTGACATTTTGGCAGGTGCTTGTCGTTGCTTTCTCCAAGGACACTACTTACTATTGAACTAATTTCTCTTGTCTTATCAAGTTCTAAATACTTTCACTTTGTAGTGGAATACACAGTATTTTTAGAGTCAAATAGCGAGGGTTCGCTTACGTTGGCACTTTGGAGACAGCCTTGAGAAGGTCTGCTCCGGAAGTTTTGTCGAGACCCAGCTTGTGCTGATCGTGGTGATGGTGGCTTATGTTGTGATGTTGTTGCTGCTCATGCTTCTGTTGTTTCTCTTGTTGCTGTTGCTTCAGCCTATCCTGTTCCTCCCTCTCCCGTCTGGCCTGTTCGTTGATTTCCTTTACTGCCCTCAACTCCTTCTTCAACTTCATCCTCCGGTTCTGGAACCAGATCTTGATCTGGCGCTCCGTGAGGCAGAGAGCGTGGGCAATCTCGATCCTCCGCCTTCGGGTCAGGTAATGGTTGAAGTGGAACTCCTTCTCCAGTTCAAGCGTCTGGAAGCGCGTGTACGTCTGGCGGCCTCTGCGTCTTGGGCAACCATTAGGACCTGCTAACAACAGAAAAAAGGAATCACATGAAATTGCTGATTCCCACAGTGAATCAGACATAAATACATTATAGCTATTCAAATGTGACGCACTAAGAATAATGGCTACATTTCATTTGATTAAGATTTTCTAGCACCAAAAACCTAAGTAATTTAAAAATAAAGACGTTTCTCGTATTGAAAACTGCTGCCAGAACCTGTTTATCGGAATGTGCTTTAATCACGAATAAGCTTGACATCAAAGTTCTATAGATAGTTAATGGCTTCTAGATATTGTGACACCGGGCTCGGCGTACAACAAAGGAAGGACGGGGTCAAGCAACTTTACGCCACATGCCGGTCCTATGAACGAACAAACGTGCAACTGTATGTGTGTATATGACTAATAACAATGAAGCGACTACACAAAAGAGGCTTTCTTCAGAACTTTCAAGAAAGATATGACCACATGATCGTCGGCGTGTGCGTGGAACTCAAGAAAAGTTCATATGACGTCATCTCTATATAACAAGGCGTGGAAACAGCAGGAGTGAGTGACGGAGAGTTAAGAGTTACGGACATGAGTCGGGAGTCGGTGTGAGACAGTTGCGCGTCTGTGCATCGTAAGAAGATTTAACGAGCGTCGTGGTTAGTGTATGAGCGATAGAGAAAATGAAGAAAGACACGGAAGGGACTCAGACACATTACGAGAAGTAAATGTTGTGAACTATAATAGTGTGAAAGACTATAGATTGTTAACGACGAAATGAAAACACTTTGATAAAATTTTTATGACCATAAAGTGATGGAATAGTAATCGGGATGGATCTTGTCATTTTGTCAAATATATTAAATGCAAGGATTTTAGCAGGAATCTCGCATATAGATGACAGTATTTTCATTAAATAAATACATTGCGTTCACTCTGTGGCTGTAAATTGAACGTTTTCCCCCTCTCGTCGTTCAGGACATTGTATGTATTTGGTTCTAGTAGCTGAATATCGTCGATAAAACAAGCAGATTTACATTTAGAGCATATATGTGCAGCAAACACCGGATTTGTAAATTATTTAAGGTTAAGGCTCATTTTCTTTTTATGGAGTGTAAGTGGCAATGATGCTAGCAACGTTTTAAAAGAAAGTCTTGGGTATTTAAAATTTCAGTTGTGGGAAAATGTAAGGTGGATCAAAAGTATACAGAATTATCGAAAATAATGTTCAGCTATTCGCACCACTTTTCAACCCGCCAGTAGCACCCAGTGCCCAATATCCAATATGGGGTGAAGTAAAGTGAGGGACACCTTGTTCTTTCATTCGTCATTCAAAAGTAGCTACAGAGGTAATCAGAATATTGACTCACTATTCCCGAAGCATTTCCTGCCTATTCTTTATCTTATTTATAATACCTCCTGCATTAAGCTGCCAAAGTTGTTTAACATTTGGCCTCACCCGGCCTTGCTGTTTCTTGACTGATTGACCTGAGGTAAAGCTCGATAATTAATAAACAAACAAGCAGCAAGTAAATAAGCTTGGAGCTTTACGAAGGATGCATTACTGTTGCAGAATGAATATTTTTTGCACACAACTACATTTGAATCGTATTTTAGTTCCTAGTACGCATTTTAAATTTCAGTAATTGGGTATTTTATGTTGTTTGAGAGAAGTTTGCACTTACTTCAAGAGGTAGCTCTCTCTATTAGATTAACATACTAAGCAGAACTGTGAATAGAGAGGTCGTGAAAATGTATAAACCAGGTGAAATGACGTTAATTTTATAGCAGGCTTTGAGTAACGACTAAGGAGCGAGAAATCAGATGGCTCTCGTCCAATGTTCATATATGGAATAGGTTAACAGACAGGTTAATGCACTTTTGCAACACTTGATAACTGTTGCTTAAGTAATCCAGGACTGTATTTTAACGAAACTTCCGCATTATTGCAGATGAAATACCATCTGCTGGAGAAGCTCAGATTGCCATGAAGTCTCATTAAAAATATGGGTAAATGGCAAAACTTAACTTATTGTTACTTCTATTAAGTAACAGCTGTTTATCCTTTAGCTGAATAACAAAAACAATACAATTAATTAGGCCATACACTTTAAGCGTTATCGAAGTTCTAAGGCCTACAGGGCCAGTGTCAATGCTACATATAGTATAATCCGGGCTTGTGGGCCGTGGTCTATTGGGCTTCTTCTTCATCATCATCATCATCATCATCATCATCATCATCGTCATCATCATCGTCATCATCACCATCATCATCATCATCATCATCATCATCATCATCACCATCATCATCACATCATCATCACTATTATTATTACTAATTATTATTCCCAGACGTTTCCTCTGCGACTGCGTCAGACATCTGCAGTGGCGACGAGGTCGAAGTACCCTGATGGAGATTTCAAGAGTGACTGTGTCGCTTAGATTAGGTTACGTTAGATTAGATAATTCATTTGATATCATTTTGTTCTCTTGCAGTACAGTGGACTCTATTTACTGGTGTAACAATTTACATATCTATATGCATTTTCCGGGCTTTTAATATACATATATAGTCTTTCTGGGTTTGCCCAAACCCATACGGTAGCCCGCTGTGGATTCTCGAGAACAGTTTGGAATTGGAATTGTCAGTTGTTGGTTTCATTTGTATTTTCTCTATACATGTATACGTTATTTACATATTTACACTCACTCATTCATTTACTCCCATTCACACACGCACTCATACTCACACTACATGCACGTGCACTTTTAAGCTTTTGCACTATTTACTCACTTCCCACTGTTTGGCTCAGTGAGCAGCGTGTCCTGCAACGGTGACTGTTAGTGGTGGTATGTATTCTTTTGTTTTCTGTGGCGTGGTTCGCCAGTGCCAATGGTTATAAAGGGGTTTTAGTGGCCTATGATGCGCGCCCTCATCGTGGTGGCTCGTTTGTCAATGTGGTCGGTCAGGTAGAGGGTAAAGAAATCCTGGTCGATGGTAGTGGTTGAGGCAACGAGTGAACCTTGAAGTATTTTCCTGAGGGATACGTTTGAATTTTTTGAAGGGCAGATTTTGAAGCATTTGCCCAGGCCACGAACATATATAAATATATGGGGAGGTATTTGACGGTATTTATGAGACGGGCGTTCCAAGAGAGTCGTTTGTCCAGGGTGACTCCCACGCATTTTATTTGCTGAGGGCAGTGCAATGTTTTACTGCCAACCGCGAGGTCGTTTTCCTGAAGTTGCAGATTTTTTGAACAGTGAATAACCTGACTCTTGTTTGCATTAATTTGTATTTTCCAGTCATGAACCCATGAGAAGAAGCGGTTTGTGTACCGTTGCACCCCGAGAAGGCCAAAACGAGGATTTCTGTGGTAGTTGTAGATTGCAGTGTCCCCAGCCTACCTGGTGACCTTGCATCTGGTGTCCACAGGAAAGTCGTTGGTGAGAATTATATACAAAAAGGGGGACATGATTGCACCTTATGGTACGTCAACCTGCATAACCCGCTCATGTGAGGAGGAACGGTCTATCTGAACGTAGAGTTGTCTGCTTTTATACAGCTGCGAGTTAAAAGTAAATAGTTTTGGAGGCCAGGAAAGTTTCGGTAGAATTTGTGTATCAGGCCATCGTGTCAGCACTGATCAAATGCAGCTTTTACGTCCAAAAATAGCGCCAACGTAGAAGTCTCATTGTTAAATTCTTCGGTGACGTCATCAGAGAGTCTTAGTAGCTGGAGTTCAATGGCGTGACCGTTTCTAAGTCCAAATTGTGCATTGCAGAATTCTTATGTCTCCAAGATTTGTTTTTTGAGTCGAAAAAGTATAATTTTTCGAACAATTTTCCAATGTCGGACAGAGACTGATGGGACGGTAACTTTGAGGGTAGTGGTACTCTTCCCTTGCTTTGGTAGAATGATGACCTTGACTCGTTTCCAGGTGTAGGGGAAGTAATTCCATTGAAGGCATGCGTTAGATAATTTTGTTAGTTGCACAAGGCTTTTCTTGTGTTTGAGGTCCTCATTAGTTATTCTGTTCGGGCCGGCGGCTTTCCCATTAGGTAGTTTCCTAATGTGTTCGTAAACTTCCTGGGCTGTAATTAGTGTTAGGGGTTGCTTGTGCTTCTGCGCCACCTGTACCTGAGCTTGAGGTTGATGTCTTCATGGACAGAGTTGGTGTTGGGGTTGACGGAGAACTCTCCATGAGACAAACAGTTTCCACAAGAAGTTGTCCGAAAGTGTGGTACTCATTATTTTGTGCTCTGACTGTACAATTCTGTTAATTTTAACTTAGCGTCGAAAGATTTTGGGTAGCCATTGTGCTAGCATTTTGTATTCGGGCTGCGGTTTTTCCTCCAGATCTCGTCAGGCATCTTGGCCTTCCAATGAGAAGCTCCACCTCGGGGTACGTGCAAGAAGCTGAGTAGACCTCTTCTGTTGAATGTCGTAGCACTTCGTTTGGCTGTGTGCAACGAGGTGGTAAAGTTCAATTGCTTCGATGGCTACGGACATGCCTTTCCGTTGGAATCTCATCATCGAATCTGTGTGTGGAATACAGTCGAGCAGACTTACAACAGCTTGGTATTCTGCATACTTTCGGCAACTTGCTTGAAACTTGATTGTTGGCATTACTTGCTTTTGAAAAGCTAGTAGTGCCTTTTTCCGTTATAATGAATACTAAGTGCCTTTTAAAGAAGCCAAAGAAATTGTGGTATGTTTTTATTAGCGTTCCGTAGCTATGAATTGGAAATGAATATTCTTTTCTGGACTCTGGGAAAAGCTTATGGTTGTTGCAGTTTACTATGCTTCTTGTTAAGAAATCTCTGAGAATTCATTCTCTTACTTAAAGCTAAGAAGCATACATAGTTAGCCATTTCGAACCAAATGTGTCTCACATTCTGGAATGATGCAATAATGTAACCACCTTATCACATAGCAATTACATCTGAACTGACCATCTGGGGTGCAATTAAAAACATGCTTGGAGTATAAGTGCATAATCATTAGAATTCCATTGTGAGGCACTCATATTAGCATCGTAGGTTAAGTGTAATGTTTCATCGTCAGTGGAAATTTGTTAGAAGAGGTGTATGTGTCATCTGTTAGGAGGTGATTCAATATATGAAACAGATGACAATTTCTAATACTGTTATAGACTCCAACTGTTTGTTACAGCGTTCACAATTCTTCTCATTTTATTTTAAATATGGAATAGTTAAGGAAAATCCTTCTGAAGTCCATAAAACACAAAGATCTAATTTATAGTTTTTAACATCTTCACTAACTTGCATTATTTGTTCTCATTTAATACTTCGACAAGGATCTGAAGCTTTTGTATCCAATCATGATATAGTACTGCATTTATCTGGTTTCTACATGAAGTGCATAATGAGCATGTGCTTAAATTAAAATATCAATTGCCATTTTATTAATTCAAAACTAAACATGTATGTTTAGTTTTAATTCCTCTTATTAAGAATTGTTTGAAAGTACACGAAATAGCTACCGTGCGTACTAAATACAGTGACGCCAGCCGCTCGTCACTCAGACGTTTAGGGTCAAACTACCTCACTCCATTGTCTGACGAGTAAACACCTAACAATGTAGCGGAGCGGAACAAAGACAGATTATTCCAGACTGTTCGACAAAACCATTCGCGGGCCAGGTTTGTTTACTAAAACTTGAATTTCGGGAAAACTCCGTGCTACGTTATTCTCGCCTATAGGTATAAGTGAATGCGGTGGTGAGAGCGGTAGCTCTTCGGGGTCGTTAAAGTAATGAACGAGACAGTGTTAAGAACTTTGAATGTGTATCTTCAGAATTGGACATTTAATTTTCACGTCGGATTTCTTTGTTGTGTGAAGCAGTTTTAGTGAGTGTGATCGTCGAAGCCAACAGTTCGTGAGATGGAGAGAGACAGTGAAGCACGTGGGGAGTTTACGAGAAGACAGAACAGCTGTGGGTTGCAAAGTCACGAAGAATTGTAGATTGTATTAACGACGATAAAACAAAGGACTGTACATTGTACTTCAATTATAAGGGAATTAAAGTGACAGAAAAAAGTACCTGGACTTGTCATTTGTCACTCTAGTATCAGAAGTGGAGTTTGCTCTATCTCACATTACTGTTTACTACTTTTCACATTACTATTAGCAACGTAATTACAGCAGCAACTTCCTAGTGGCATTGGAATCCTTGCACTTAAGCCTTTTCTGCATATTTATGGCAGATAGAACAAAAACTTTCATAGACGCTTACAACGTACTAATCGAGATTATTCTTTGATTTAAAGAATGTACTTTCGACTGACCTCCAGAAAAAGGCGGGCGTAGTTTGACGTTTAAGAGGGGCTGGAACTGTAAATCTGTTCACGTAGTCGACTTGCTTACTGCAAAATGTATGTGTATATATGTCTGTGTATGTGTGAGAGAGAGAGAGAGAGAGAGAGAGAGAGAGAGAGAGAGAGAGAGAGAGAGAGAGAGAGAGAGAGAGAGAGAGAGAGACAGTGAATTATACATACTGTTACATATAATACTCGCATGTAACTGCTATGAAAGGGATTATTAATTTATTTGATAACACTATATTCACTAGCGTGAATAAACATTGATGTTTACGTAGCACATTCCTCCAGCGAGCTTTCTTCTGATGTTCAGACTACTACCGGGTACATACAGGTGTCCCTGAAGTCCGGTAACACTTTTCTTCATTTTTTACACAAAAACAACACAAGATACAGCTTTTATTTACATGTCATATAAAAGAGGATTTCAAATGGTTTTGTTTGCAGTATGTGAGCTCACAATACCTCGATATAGGAACCATGTGTGACTCGGTATATATCGACATGGTAATCAAATTCTTGCCATACTCTTTGTACCATATCTTCTGATACAGTGGTAGCAACTTCCTCAATCCTGCGCTTGAGTTCTTCAAAATTTTGTGGTAAAGGTGGCACATACACACACGATCTTGTATGTATTCCCATAGGAAGAAATTAGGGAGTTAGATCCGGGGATCTGGGAAGCCACTTGTCAAAAGTTATTTTTCCCTGCTCGTCCAATCCAGCGTTGAGGTAACTCATTGTTAAGGAAATTACGAACGTCATTATGATAATGGGGTGGGACCCCTTCTTGTTGGAACAAGAAATCATCAGAATCTTCTTTAACTATATACAAAAATATCATATATATGTACTGCGGTGAATATGGAAACTACGAGCATTACTTGTAACATCAAAACAAAACAATTTGAGATCCTCCTTCATATGATATATAAACGAAAGCTGTATCATATGTTGTTTTTGTGTAATAAACAAAGAAAAGCGTTACGGAACTTTAGGGACACCTGTATACCTACTGCCACTTGGCAAAGCGTTGAGGCGTATTGGCCTTGGCTGTTGAGCGCTACGATCGCTTCTTATCTTGTTGATTCGAACAGCGAAATTAGTTAGTAACTTGGTGTATAGCAGTGATAAAACACAAATAGATGAACTCTCGCAACTGTAGACATATGATACGTTGCTGTCCTGAAAATATGATTGCCTGTCTCGCCTTATTTGTGCGATAAACTTACGTAAACAGCTGGGCAGTTTCACTTTCTTTCAGATATGCTTCATGGTTTTGCCAGGTAGTAAGTACTATGCACACTACGCGCCATCGTAGAAGAGGTTTACACAAGCGATGTCCAAACTTTGCAAAAGAGGGGAGTGTGGGTTTACCTCCTTCCAACATACGCGCCCTTACCGTGCCTTGTGTTGCAGTGGCGGGTTGGCGACATGTTCGTTGCGTTTGACTTACGAAACCACTTTCAAATCTTAGACGATAAACATTTGTTCATTAGTGATTTCTTTGGCACTGTTTGCGTTGGCATAGCCATATTAGGTACAACTAGGGATCGTCGTGTAAGATATTGCGATACACACTTTAAGTATAGGTCAATTTGGAGGAACTCTGTTTTCAAATATATGCAGTTATACTCACTCTTATACACACTATTCCTGCAAATGCTTATTTCTCTATGTACTACATTTTAACTGACGTAAACTTTTTCAGAAATTATCTCATTGCGAATTTTCTTGTAGGTGCAAGTAGAATATGGGAATAGAGTAAGCTTTAAGTGATTGTGAAATGTTTTAAGAGCTGGTTGGTATGCAATGCCATTGAAATTCGTTTCTCTTTGCAAGACCAAGGAATGCAAAAACGGATAACATATTGCTAATTAAAAAAAGTATAAGTATTGGCAAACTAAAAAGATAAGAAAGAATACCTCATAAATGGCACACTCAAAAAAAAAAAAAAAAAAAAAAAAAGAAGTATTCGACATAAATTATATGTTTTAAAGAGATCCACCTTTTTTTCCTTAGTGAGATTTTGTCTGTCTCTTACTGTTTACCATTTATGTAAAAATTATAATATTTATTGGATAATAATCATCCAATTCTTCTGAAGGCATTCCCAGAAAATACAGAATATGACTTAGAAACTTCCATGGAATGGCCTGTTTGTGTGCGTCACTGGATACTGACTGTCCCTCCGACTGAGGAGTGGAGTGAGGTATTACCGTTCACTGCGTAAGGTTCTCCAAAGAGAGAAGGTTGGACACCCATGTTCTACATTTTTGAGATAACAGTAAGGAAATTTGTCTATTAATTCTTACTTTGGATAGATCACCAATGTATATAGGTAATTGTGTGCCATGAAACATTTAACATGTTCTATTTGTATGTAAAGGTATTAGCTTTTCACATAAGAATGACTGGATCACTTGTTGTGATATTTGGTACACTTACGAAATAGGTTAGGTAATATACCACAACAAATTACTTTCTCCTATAGGGGAAGGTAATTACATTAAGGCACGTGGTTAAACAACTGAGGTATGTTGCTTGTTTTGCGCATTGTTTTCATAACAAAATATTAATGTTAAATTTTGATACGATGTAGATTGTGAACTTATTCTATCATTTTGGCCACATTAGCGTTAGACTATCTAGCATAATAATACTTTTTAAGTGCCCTTTTGTAATTACATTTCACTATTATAATTTCGATTGCATAACAAGAATCATAAACCAAGCACAAAGCTATATAACCTTAAACATTTAATTTTTTTTAAAATTTTTATGAGCACCCCAGATAAGCTGTTTTTATTACCGCATTCGATATCATGCTGCATGTACCTAGGGAAGAGCAAGAGCAGAAAGAGAGACTGAAATGGAGAGCTAGAGAAAGTGGAAAGAAGGGGTAAAAGGAAAAAAGAGAGCATCAGAGAGGACGAAAGGGAGAGAGTGCCAGTGAAAAGAGAGGGAGAGAGCGGTTAACGCCTACATTTTGGACAACACAAGCCCGCAATACAGTAATGGGTAAGGGCGACAATGTGAAAGAGAAATATCGATGGTGCTGTGGCTATTTGGTCGTGGGCCTTTATTTTGTCAAATGCAATCGATGTATATCACTGAATTATATTGTTGAATATGTTTTACACACTCTAATTAAATTGAAATTGATATCTATAACATCAAAATTTACCAAAAATCTGCGCATAGGGTGACTCATTTGAAGCTAACAATTAAATAACATTTTTAATCACTTATTTAAGTTGTATTCTGAAGTACAGGCGCACAATCATACTAAATGTCTTTAGAACGTAGCATTGATTTTATATTTCAAATGAAGACATTGAACCTTCACCTATAAGGCGAACGAATTGGTATAAATATGTAAGAAATAAAGCTTTGTGTTTAAATATTCATTCAATAAGATCCATTTGACCTTTAGTCACTCGTCAGCTTTGTAAAAATACTATTAGGACAACTAAATAATTGTCTATGGCAGTATAGAAGCTTCTATTGTGTTTCATAACCGTTACAACCTTGTTTTAAAACTCTAAATACCTACCTATATTAAGTTCTGTGATTAAAATGTTTTAGGTTGAAGTACAAGTATCTTACCATTATCCAAAGGTCACATAATTAACAATTCAGTGCTGAACCAAGCGGAATGGCTTAGGCGGTAAGTGTGTTGCCCGCATTCAGGAGATCCCGGGTTCAAATCCCGTGAGCTGACCAATCTGACTGGGGATTTTTCATGGCTTTCCTCAGTCACCAAAGTAAATGGCGGATTGGATATTTAACATCACAACCCAAAGTTCCAGCTTAAGTCAAACAATAGTATAAATGAAAAATAGATAGTAATAGCGATTGACTTCCCATCTATCCACAGATAGACTGATAACAGCCTAATACCATCTGCCCATCATAGATACTGATCTGTTAACTCATGGCAAACAAGATGGTATGTATGTATAGGGATGAAATCGTGAAGGTTAACTGTTCGCCACACACCATTCTACGAGTGCAACGTATTCTCTGAAACTACGTGTTGTAATGTTTATTTTGGATTTGTCCATTCTTTCCCCTACTTGAATTTCAACTGTCTTGGAATCTGTCTACCAACCAGGGAGGGTTTATAATTTAGATATTTTTGTTCGAAAGGGACGTTGTAAATGGGTTTTTGGATAGTTTCTTTCTATAACATGAGGTTTCTTCATAAAGAACTGAAGTGTTTGTTACAGGTATATTTTAAATTGGATATCTGCATTTATGTTCTAATCACCTGATAAACTTTGCAGATTAACCACGCAAGTCAAGCGATCTGCCTTTTAAGGCCATTTAGCCTTACGTGAGGCAAGCGAACGTATTTTGACATCCAGAAACTAACATTTTAACAACAAACCATATTTCAATCATGTGTAATAGGGAAAATCAAGCGTATAGAACATTAATGTAAAAAGTATAGATCCAATTTAGGTTCCAAAAATCATTATTTTATTATTTTTTTAAAAATTTTACTGTACATACGTTTCTTATATCTACAATAATATACCACTGTCCAAACATGAAGTGAAAGTAGATGTGCTACATCTCGTTTTTACAAAGGAGAAAGCATGGTTTACGCACAATTTAATGGCGGGTGGCTCGATACAACATTCAATCATAGGCTTGCTATGCCTTGCGGTGTTGTATAGTTAAATACTCTGTTAGAACCGGTGATATATCATTTGTGCCCACAATATTTATTTGCACGACTTCAGACTTCATTACATTTTGCGTCTACCATAGCATAAAATTGCAATAGATGAGTGAGAAAAGTTAATATTTATATCATAAGGAGAGAAAATTTGCTCGTGAATGTGATTATGTGTCCTTTAGACCCACTGAAAACAGAGGTGGTAACTGAAGAATAAAAATCAATAGAAAATTAAATGAACTAATATATATATATAACCAAAATACTATAAATTTCATTATGGTAATGAGATAAAGCTGGCTTGGACATCTTAAGAGAATGGAAGAATAAAGGCTAGTGAAAGGAATACATAAATGGAACCTCTTGGCAACTGGAGCAGCTGGTAGATCGAAAATCCGTTGGGAAGATTATGTTATGAACGATTTGAAAAAATTAAGAATATCAAAGGACGATGATCATATACCTACAGCAGAAATACTTGGAAAGGAATTGTTGAGAGGGCCAAGACATTAATTTTGAAGTTGTGGTGCCTTGAGAAAAAGAATAAAAACAACAACAACAAGTGTTTTTGTGCAGAGTAGCCTCAGAAATCGTTCAAGCGATTTTGATAATTATTTCTCTACTAGTGTGTGTATGTGTGTCTGTGTGTGTATGTCTGTGTCTGTGTGTGTGTCTTTGTATCTGTGTGTGTCTGTCAATCGGTGGACAGCAAACTCGAAAACGAAAAGTCGTTTAAAAACCAGTTGGCATTTAGTGATAGAATGTGCCAGGGCAATTCCTGTACACGCCAGAAATGTCCTTACCTACGCCTGCAGCAAAGCTTTTGCAGAAGTTGTTTCTGCGGTTATCTAGCAATAAGAATAAGGGAGCACGGTGCTGTATTTTTGAACTTCAGAGCTACTAAGTTTACGGTAGTCATCTACGTATCCCTTATCAGTATTATTCCTGATCATGTGCAAGCCTTGTAAGAAATAAAACAAGATTGGATCACTGAACTCAGTTTTCTGAAGTTGCTTATATGTTTGACCATAGCCGTTTATGTTTGTATGCATATCTTCCTTCAGAAAGATATTGGGAGGTGAGTAAATAAAAGCAAAGCAAGAATAGCTGTTCTATTAGATTTCTCTTAGCCACGTCACATTAAACAAGTTCTTGATAGCAGAAATAAGCGATTAGCCAGTTTGTAACAAGAGCAACGCTAGGAAATCCATTAGAGACCTTGTATTCCTTTCATTACCATTGGAACTTTAAGAAAAAAAACGCCGTTTGTGTAGGCAGAGTTGCCCGTTTAGTTGATTTGTCACAACAGGGCAGCATGCAAGGCAGAAACATAACACTATCGCACGTTCTTGTGGAGACAAATAATAGCAGAATCAGTTGAACAAACCTGTTTCTTCACTCACCATTATGTTTCAACAACTCCAGTGTCCACAATATGGTGATAAAATTACCTCATAGAGGTAAATTCGTTGGGATGAAACATTTAATACTACCCAAATCTGATAAAAATATGATTAAATTATTTTAAGAGTTATTACCATAACCTTTATCTTTTTCATTCATATTTGGCCTTGCTCATTTCTAAACATCTCCTACATAACTGTAATAATGACGACAGTAGAAACAAGTTACATCGTTAGCTTGTGGATGTACATTTTTAAAAAATGTTGTAAGTTAAATGAAAACTGCTTAGAACCTTGTTAGAGATATTTTTAAAGGTAATTTAATGTTATAGCATACATAAAACCTATTTAAGAGAATCAGCCGATGATGCAAGTTAAATTGCTCATTTGCAGGTAGGATATGCTTAATATTTTATAAAGTAGAAGTACCCTTTTATTCCATTGTGAATATACACAATATTTGTACTACTACTGATTCACAAATTGCCTTGTAGACTTACTTTTCTTGCAGTTACGTGTCAAAATCAATCTTCTAGTTTCTTTCTTTTAAATTATGTGTTTGCTATACCGCTTTTTAAGGTAATGCAAGTCTAAAATGGATGTACATTTCCGAAAATGAACAACTGACGTGCATTTTGATATCAACATTCAGTGTTATGTTTTAATACTGTGAACACTTGTGGAAGAAGAATCATAAAATACCTATTTTTTAAGCTTAAATGTTATTTTTGACACTCTTTTCTCAGTTCTTCCGTTCAAAATGTCATACCCGAATGTCTCAGTTTGCCTTAAACGTTTCAGACACATTCCAAAATAGTCAAAGAAGGAGTATTCTGAAATACAGAGTAGCTCTAAGTTCTTGATTTTTAGTACTTAATTATTATAATAATTGTTTAAAAATCCTTAAAATAAATGTGGTGCATAGATGGCCCGAAACGAAGCAACAAATAATGTTATGATTACCTACTTATTAATTTAGAGGTAAAAACAAACAAAATAATATTAGAAAATGCTATGTTTTTTCATAAAATTTGGCTACGTCACCTCTTAACTCCTTATTTTTTGGTTGAGAACATTTTTGTGACAAAACTACATTTTGTTTTAATAAATCAAAAGATGCTTTATTTAAAGCATTATATTTGATTGGTATACTAATCTACTGGAAATGTCTGGTGGGCTCTTGGGTTTCTGACATTCATAAGCATGCAATTCTCTATCTTTCATCACCACAGAGCCGCTGGTTTTTCGGACCTCCACTTGCTTAAAGAACATACAACTTTGAGAAAATAAAAGGACTAGGACAAATTTGCTGGCTTCCTCCCCCAAAATGGAAACTCTAGTTCTTTTTAACCCTTGACCAGAAGTGAAAGCTGGTATCCATTTAGCAACGGTTTCCGATACCTGCCTTGGGTTCAAAGATTCTTTACAAAAACCATGACACAATCCCCTGTTTGGAAGAAATATTGTAACCCTTAAAAAGTCCAGCGTTACTCGCAACTTTCACCACGATGAAAAGGGTTGGCAAAGAAAGAAGGTGTCAGCAGAAAGGAATTTTTTCTCGACAGTGACGGTGTCCTTGACAGTGGAGTGCGAAAATAAATTTTGTTTTTCATGCCTCAATCACGAACTTTACAATAATCAAATTTAAAATGAATCTTATTGAGCAGTGACGTTTCTTATGTTCAATACAATGATCCACACGTATGGTTAGCATGTGGAAGCAGATAATTTGTATTAAGCATAGCTTTTTCATTTCACTTTGTGCTTGAAAAAGCCTCCATAATGTGTTTTAAGATTTAGCATTTCTTTTAATTTACTAATACTGGTCCTTCCTTAGTCTTCATATTAATTTGTCTGCTTGTAGATATGAGTTGAAGATAAAGATGTGTCTCAGGAAATAGCAGGCTCTGATTTTCAAAATGAGTGACTGTTTTAATGGGCAATTAAGGTATATTATTCCAAAACTAAAAGTTAAGTTTCTTAAAAGAAAAGCTTTTGAACAAATGCAACTTAAATACAGAGTTAACTGATTTCTTGATATAACTACTGTATGTAATTCAGTAAAATATTTCATGAATACCTGCATTTAAATTATCTCTTGTTTATATTGCAATTCATTGTTTGCAATACGAAGAAATGGTGCTGATGACTTTTGACAATTCTCTATAGGTATGCCATTAAAACCTTGTAATCGCCTTAACTAATTCCTCTTTCCAATCGACATAAAGTTTACGGAAACAGAAAAAGGCACATAAATTTGTTTTAATATAGGTAATCTTTGTTAATCACACGGGCTTTAAACGGTTAGATAATATTCTTAGCAGAGAAATTCAGTGGACATTTTTCTTTTCATAAATTTACAAATTATCTCCTTTATAACGAATATGTTTGTCACATTCATCTTGGAATACTTAGCATACTATGGCACGTTTCATTGAAAAAAATCTAGCCGCAATAAATTAATTTAAAATGTTATACGAATTTAATATTAGGCTGTGTGAGGCATTTTGAGAACATTCTTGGATGGTAATGAAATAAAAGGTGTGGATTTTTACGATACTAAAAACATATTCAAATTAAAGCGCCCTATGTCCGGTTTTTACATCACAGTAAGAAAAGATGACTGTGCTTGGATTACGTGATCCGTTACCTTGAATATATTTCTTATGAAGTAGAGCTCAAGGCTGGATTTCTTGCAGTGTAGGTAATAACTGACAGTAATAATTAATTTTTGTGAGAGTAAAAACATAATATGACTGCAATAATTTATTCTTGACAGAACGATTTACAAAGATGTACAACTCAATAGCTGTATGTGTATGGAAGGTGTTTATTAAGTACTTCCACATCTATACAGTGCAAAGACCTGTCTTTTTAATATACCTATTCATACCCCTCTATGTCTCCTAGATCAGCAGACACTATACACCAAGCAATGAATGGGGATAAAGAAAAAAGGAGAGGAGAAAAGGGTTTTGTTTCATTTATTCTCGTGAAAAAACTAGGAAACCCTCGTCTTAGTAATCAAAGACAACTCTGAACCAATAATGTACGCAATAATGCACTCATTATGTTAATTCTGTTGCTGAATTCATTGGTGCAAGCCATTTGTCTTGCATTCCCAGCTTTTTAGGGAAATGCCATCCTTTATATTAAAAAAATTCAAGTTTCAATAAATAAAAGCTGATTATTCACCGCGGAGATTACTTTGAACAGAATTTTTTCTTAAAATTGCCCAACTGAAATGAATAAGGGTAACGCTTAAAAATGTCTCATCTGATTGTTTTTCTAACCCCTTACATTCTTGGTATGTTGCGAAAGCTTTTCTTAGGTGACCCTGCACTTTCTCCATTCTCCTTTTGTGGAGGTTGTCAAAGGGCCAAGGCAAAGTTTTTTTCAATCCTTTAGAAGCAGATTCAGTCGCTTCTAGATTTTACTGCCGTGGAGCTGTGCTGACTTTTAGCAGTGTAAATAATATACACGTAGACACATTGGCAAATCTGCAACAGGGCTGTTGAATTACATTTTCACCGTGCAACATTATAAGGGTAAGGTTTCTTCGAAACTAATAGCAGTCTTGTTGACATTGCCCTTCATAAACTTGTTTGAAGGATTGTTCATTTTTGCTTTCCAGCCGATATCTGTTGTAAGTATTTCTGAAATGTTTTAGTGAACCAGAGAATGTACAAATTATAGTTAAACCTATAAGGGAATTAAATAAGGGCTCTGAAGCGAATGATCAAAGATTAGAGGTACTTCTAATGTAATTTGTGTGAATTGTGTTGGTTATCTAAGAGGATAAAGAATTAAAAGCAAGTTTCTGCCTTTGTGAATTTCGACGCGAAAACCAACCATCTTCATAACATATCCAAAATGATCTTACATCATTGCATATAAATATAGCTCTAACGAACTTTGTCAAGGCTTTGGATAAATTTTGAGATGGTTCTAAGTATTTCCAAGAAATATCGCAGATTAAATTGGTAGATATACCTACCTATCCGGAGAAGAATATTTGAGATAACGGTAACACTGAAAACTATAATCAACTCAGTGACAATTTATTGAAGATATGTAGACATCTTGTTGGACCTTTCCTCCTCAAACCATGAACAAATCCTATTAATGCGGCAAAATATATCAGGATTTTTCCCAGATGGAATAAAGTATCAAAGAAGGGCACCCTTTGCTCTTGCAGGATACTGATAAGAGAAATAAAAAGGTATTAGTTAGACCATTGTAGCAATCACTTAGCAGTAAATCGAGGAAACTAATTTTGGGCGTATAAAAGGTTAATTCAGCGCAAATATGGTTGCTTATTTTAGTGCAGTGTTAGATATAGGTTATATTACTTTTTTGTTGTTTCTAAATATACGTCTTTAAAAACTAGGTTCGCTACATAAGATTTAATGTTAGGAAAAGTTAAAAAATTATTTTGTTGTTTAACGACGCTGTCAATTACCAGGATCACATCAGTGTCGTCGGTGTACCGGAATTTCGTTCCACAGGAATTCTTTTAGATGTCAGTAAATCTACTGACTGTCGTTTTTAAGCACACTTAAAAGTGATCGTTCTGGGCCGGATTTGAACCCGCAACCTTGGGATTAGTAGCCCAGTGTCTAACCAACTGAGCCACCTACACCGACATATAATATTAGGTATGTACGAAATGCCAATATCATGAACATGCTCTATCCTATAACACTTTTTTTAGTTTTCTGAAAATGTTATAGAAAATGTTCAGCGTCCCATATTTTCTAAAAGTAGTCTAAACTGGAGTAAATAAACTGTAATTTTAGTTCATAATACGTCTTTAGCTTCTATACTCTGAAATTAGTCGTTTAAAATGTGAGTTTTTCTTATTTTTCAGGAATTGACGTGACGTTTCCTGTAATTTTATATTTTCTTTCAATAAGTCTATGTGGTGAGGAGTAGCGTGGTTGCCTCACGTTCAAAAGGTTCCGAGTTCTAATTTCAGTTGGAGTAAGTTATCTATCTGGATCAGGTATTTTCCGCGGTGTTCCTTATCCCGAGAAGACAAGTATTGGATAACTGTAAGCTCTGTGGAGTTATTTCAGCCATTTCATTCATTGTCTGATATAATCTACACGGTTAAAGGACGTTAAACTTAAAAAAAAGAGAAATAGGTATTATATTATGTGTATAAAAGTGATGTTGCATTCATGTAACCTTCTCTATAAACTATCAATTACAAACCTTCAAGGTTTATGTCCATAAATAAAGCAACAGACAAAATAAATATTTGTAGAAACAATTTAACTATAGGTTTCCTTATAGGTACATATGGGCTAGAGGGATAAGTCAACATATTAAAAAGTGTATTGCTGTATTCCGGCTTTCAAGTTCAACTCTTTGTATACCATCAGAAGAAATAGAACTCAGTGCTTCAAAGAGGATGTTACTAAATGTTCTAGCACTCAAAATGAATATTTCGCAAACAAAAAGATAGACATGAGCTCAGATCTGCATTTCTCGTATAGTATATGCAATCTATATTGTATTTAAGGTTTATTAGTAATAACAAATTGTAAAAAATCATTCAATGCGAAGAGGATTCTAGTCTGTTCAATCCATTTGTAGAAAATTAAAAATATGATACATGATGTTATTCATACAAATACCTTAAACATTTCCGAATAATTTTAAAGCCTGTTTTCAGAAAATCACATTTTGCCCATGTAAAGCGTAGCTTGGGGTTGTGGGAGATTTAATACCTTTGTATTCCTTTTATGGGTACTGTGAAATTGAATAACAAGTTTAGTCTCTATCTGTCATGATTTAGCATGCAATGAAATTAATACACATACTATGTTACCTTTATGACATTTTTTTTCAGGCCACCTACAAAGATATACTTATGGCGAAACCTCATATCGATTTTTGAATAAATGCAGTCTTTCCTCCTATATTATAGTTAAGTGGCAATGAAAATAAAAATGTTAACTTTAAATTTTTTAAGACAACTGCTTTGGTTTTTGCACTTAGGTCACGGGGGATTTATTTATTGCTCAAATACATAATTTTATTTTTCAATCGTTTCACATACTATTATAACACCTTAATAACTGGAAATACTGAAGTGTATGGTTGTAAAAAAGAGATATTCTTGAGATTCATATAAAATAACTGTAGGCAGGTATATAAAAATAATATGTTACGTTTCCAAATTTTCACAAATTATGAAATATGGATATATACACAATATAATTAAAAATAAATATGATGCAATTAAAATAGTAATTATGTTAATGGATTGATTATATACTTAATAAAAAATTGTTAGATGTTAAGTTAAAGGCTAATCTATTTTCTATATTTTCATATAACTTAGGTACTAGAATAATTGATATTTAGTGGTATCGATAATGAACACGTATGTTATTTCTCTACTATAATGTTAAATATAAATTCTCTACATAGTAATAACGTGATCGTAACACACTCTTCCTTTCGATTAAATTTATAAATGAAGCATGAACCTACTTTAAGGGATGCTACACTATAAATCTAAAAAAAATGACACTTGAATTCCATGACTTTAAAAATAGGGCCAGAAATTAAAAATATAGTTTAAATTTTTTGCAGATATAGTACGCTAAACTACAGTGTTCAAGTGTTTTTCATTTTTTAATATTCCCACGGTGCAGTTACCGAAACTTGTCATGCAGATTTTCACAACACAAGCAATAATATTTGTTATATAATTCTGTTTCATTTTGAACCATCTCTGAGTTACTTCTAAAGATATATGAAACCTGAAAAAGACCTAGAAATTTCAAACATCACTATTTAAAAGTTATTTACCTTTAAGGGTAGTAAAACAAAATTATATGACAGATTTCTGCGTTAGAATTACATAAACGATATAGAAACAGTTGTTTTAAAACTTGCTTCGTGCCGAACATTTGGAAAAGAATGCTAAAATTCGGTTTTGAAAGTTAATATCTCGGAAAGTGAACGAGATATTGAAATGACTTTTAAAACCACTTAATGTTTATAAAAGATAACATCGAAAATATATTTTCCTTGTAGTTTCACTTTAAACCAACTAAACATAAGCACACACATTTATAAATTGTTACCTGCACATTATCTCAGAAGATAGCTACTAAACTCGCCGCAGGGCAATAAAATGCCAATATACTAGTGAGAAACTATCTAAAAACAGGACGTATTGTTAAATTAACTGCAGTTTCCATGTCGACTTGTTTGTGATTTTAAATAGGCCATGTAGTTTTATTTTACGAGTATTTTATGGACCATTTATGATGAATTTAAGGTTAATAGCGTCCAGAAGCAGATAAATAAAGTGAAATGGATACATAGAGGGTATCATTAAATGCGAATTAAGGCAGTTCTGCAGCTAGAGTATCAGCAAGCGGGTCATGTATCGCCAGGATATTGAAAAGGAAAGCACTGTTGGAAGGAAGGTCCAGAGATTGCCAAGTACCTGCACGTTCCTCAGGGATAAAAGATCACGTTCAACATGGCCGGGTGAGGGGTCCGGGACAATGGCTGCACACACGGGGTGCATGGTTGCCATAGCAACCACTTGAGGGTTGCTCCTCCCTGTCTTGCTACACACCCCGCCCCCTTCACGGTAGTCATTACTGGCAAAGCGGTGTTGTCAGTTCTACTTCAATTAAGTATTTTTTTTCATTTTGATAAATAATACATTAGTTCCAAGCAATTGTACACTTTTGGTCATAGTGAATGCCTAAATTCAAATAAATAACACTTTATTTAATGTATTTGTGTTATGGGGATACAATTAATGGACTCCCAATATGCAGTACTTCTTTTCAGTAACACTGATATTTTAAAACATAAATTTTGGGTATATAGTGGGCAATGCTGTGTAGTATAGAAAATCTATATTTCTTAATCCATAGTTGACATATTGTATTACAACTTCTACATTGTCATACAAATTCCATGTGTAGTCCCTGATAATTCCTTTTATATTTTACTTGCTTTTTCACTTATGTATAGTAAATAGGTAAAAGGTTACTTTGTCGTAATAATTAATACTATTACGATAAAAGAAATAATAACCTATAACGATAGTTGATAATAAAACAAAAATTTGCAACATTTATTCTAAAACATTATACTTTTTATTGTATTCCATTGTATTAATGGATACCAAGATATCGATATCGTGTAAGCTTTGGGACTCCCTGACTAAAACAAAATAGAAGAAAGATCACTGCGTGTGCGTGAGTGTATAAGTGAGGGAGTGTATGTGTGTGTTTGTGTGTGTGTGTGTGTGTGTGTGTGTGTGTGTGTGTGTGTGTGTGTGTGTGTAAGTGAGCGAGTGTATGTGTTTGTTTGTGTGTGGGTGCGTGTGAATGAGTGTATGTGTGTCTGTGTGTCAACAACATAACTGAAATACAAAAGCAAGTTTAATGCCAAACTTGGTATATAATATCAGCATCTCCAAGGATAGACCCCAAGGTATTAAAAAAATACATCCTACTCCAGGTACGCTTTGCATGAAAACATTTCGAAAATTTTGATTTTCCCAAAAATGACTGAATGAGTTTGGTTAAGACACCATGCGTTTGAATTACTTTCAAGAAAAATGAGATGTAGGTATACTTAGATTAAATTTTCTGAGAATAGCCAGCTCCACAAGTCCTCTTCATACTGAATGAGTTCTGTGAAACTTTTAAACCATCAGTAACAAAAATGTAGATTTCGTTAAAGGATAACATTTTCATTGCTTATCTTTTAAAATGTTTGTGTAATTAACCATTTCCGGGATATTCCTTGTTATAGTTTCTTCCTATGCTCCATGTGAAGAATAGTTCGGTATTTGTACATTTTCCTAAAAATCCTTCGTGTTGCACCCATGGAAGATTTTGAACTTTCGTTTCTGAGCGCGCGCGCGCGCACACACACACACACACACACACACACACACACACACACACACACACACACACACACACACACACACACACAATTTTTTTCTAAAAATGTTTTTTGGATTCAGAGAAACTCAGAGCATGATTTCCATTAAAATCTCAATATGTTATTTTTGGTGGAATCCTAATATTTAGTGGCAGAGAAAGTAAAAATATGCAACAGTTCATTGTGTATCAAATTGTTTGTACCTACTTGTGGAGTTATACTATCTTTGTAACTCTTTAACTTCAAAGCGAAGGCGTTTTCATCTATTTTATTGTTTTCTTGTGATTTAAGAACCTCCAAACACTCCATATAAGATTGATATAAACTTTTGTGGCTTATTACTTTAGACTAGAACCGAATTATCTTTGTTAGGCTTAATAGTACAATAAATTGACTTAATGAAGAGGTGTTTTTCTGTTTTTATAGTCACATAAACTCAGCCCAGTAGTAGTTTAGTTCTAGTCAGTCGTAAATTCTGTATGCTGAGTGAAGATTTCTCATTTGCCTCACTTATTACTGCATTTTCTTAAGTTCTGATGTAAACCTAGTTTTGCTTTATGTAGGTATGCACCAAAGTGTGCTTGGAAGTTTATAGCAAATAAAATGTGCTGTTATAGTGTCAGTTATTTTCTCATACGCAGTATTCCACTGTTGGTTTTGTTTCTCCAACTAGCACATTGTAGTTTTGCGAAAAAAGAAGAAAATTATTTCCACCATCTTCAGAAGAAATCCTAAAGTTTCTTGTTTATTAGCCAGTAGTTTATTAACAATTCTTTCATAATAAACTACGCTGTTCCTAGATAACTATCTTTAATTAATTGTAAATGTTTTATTTATAAAAATAAAATGTTTATAAAAATAAATGTTTAGAAAAATAAATAAAAATGTTTTATTTATAATCTTTATCTGGTAGGTTCCTGCTAAATGACAAACTATAATTCATCACTATGTTTCGTATTTGTATAATGCATCAATAAAAAGTTATTTCTAAGAACTTCACGAATGTGGTTTTCTTTGTTACGTAAACCAAAAATAAGTTCTACTTTTGAAACTTCAACGGAAAGTAACTGTTATAATTAATTTCAAAAACTGATATTTTATTTTGGGCTAACCTTTGATATTATATATATGGCTCACGTGGGTTTAAACTCAAATCATGTAAGATTTTTAAGAAAAGTGGCAGAATGTTAGATTTATCTTCTTACCTCTAGAATCTCTTAAGTTCTCCACTGCTTACCTGTGGTTATTAAATAGAGAAAGTATTGTATGCTGTCCAAAAATAATTATACGGAGATTTCACCATAAATAATACAGGTTTTGAGACTTCCTGAATCATTACTCCAAAAAAGCAGTTTTAGGAGAAACGTCCGGGTACCTACAATTGAATTCACACGTTTGTATTGTAATACTGTTCCGTTGGAGACAAACTTCTGCAATGAGGAAAGTTGTCATTTAATAATATTACATAATAAAAGTGGATTAAATGTCAAACTTGGCACTTAAGTTCCCTAGCTTCCAAGGACACCAGATGAAGATTTGAAGGAAATTCCCCACCCCAAACTACTCTTTACATGGAAAATGATTCGAACATTTTGATTTTCTTCAAAAACAGCTCAAACGATTTGGATTAAAATATCATAGTTTAAGATATTTTCAAACGAACGAAATGCACCTATACCTATCTTGAGTTTTCTGGGAGCCACTTCATTCTCAGTGATTTTCGCATACTTGGTGAACCAAAATCTTACTCCTCAGAAATCTAGATGTCATTCAAGTATACAGTTTACCTTATATAAACTTACTTTCTGTATACTAAACTATTCCTGAGATATTCCTCATTATTGCTTCTAATTGTAAATTGCTTACACTTTTCTAAACTGAGAAGTTACCTAGATCTCTTTCCAATCAACCGACAATTAATTATTTCTTTAATAATCTATTTTCTATCATTCTGCTAACATGATGCGTCCATTTTATTGCATATTCTTCCCTCTTATCATTAACTGAAAAGAATATTAAACGTAGTCTTATTGTTTCGTTCCCTATTTTGTCCATTTTAGTACATAGTTCTACAAAGGTATCTCATAAACTTCATCTCTGCTACTTGCAGGCGTGATTTTTCCTTTTTGTAACTGTCCATGATTCGGAACCACATGTAAGAGTAGATTTATGGAATTTCATTTGTGTTTCTTTTCTTGTTTTTCTTCCAGGAGTTCTTCCAGTTGTTTCTCAAATAGCTTGAAATCGATTAAACTGCTTCTCAATGTCTTTGTCATAGTTAAAACTAATATCCTAGCCTAAATAATTGAAGTGAGACACCTACTTGTTCTAAGATTTTCTCATTTATTATTAAGTACTTATTATTATTATTATTATTATTATTATTATTATTATTATTATTATTATTATTATTATTATTATTATTATTATTATTATTATTATTATTATTATTATTATTATTATTATTATTATTATTATTATTATTATTATTATTATTATTATTATTATTATTATTATTGTTGTTGTTGTTGTTGTTGTTGTTATTATTATTTTTTTTATTATTATTAATTTTTTTGATATGACCGAATTCTTCCCATTCAAAGCCATTATCTTTGCCTTATTTGTACATAGGTATAGTAGTTAAATTATGCTGTATTGCACTTTGGCTGGATCTATAGGTATATTGCACTTAAGCAGCTAGAATAAGAAACTTTTTGATGAATCGATTGTGAAAGAGTGGAGAGAGAGATTGTGTGTGTGTGTGTGTGTGTGTGTGTGTGTGTGTGTGTGTGTGTGTGTGTGTGTGTGTATGTATGTGTGTGTGTGTGTGTGTGTGTACCTAGGCATATTCTGTAACAGCATAAAGAAATTTTGAAGCAAAAATACGTACAAGCAACATTCAGCGGTTTCCGTGTTTATCTTATCAGGTTTATCTCTTATGCTATCTCAGGTATTAGCTCATTGAAATGCTGCGGGATGTTTTAGGGGACGAATTGTTTTTCGTTTTTCTAAGTAAACCAACGGCCGTGTAATGTACGAAAATTCTGTATGTGTCAACAGCACTTGGAGAGTGTTTATCTCTGTGACTTTCACGTCAGCTGAGAGCCCCTGGTACCAGAACTCTCTCTTGCTAATGGATATTGCTTGTTAAAGACTCGAGAGCGAGCCGTTTAGATACTGTTCTCAAGATTAAAACCCGCTGGAGACAAGTGAAGCTCGTTTTATATCCCCGTTTGTTATGAGCATTGCTTCATCCCACCTCGTGAAGAGCGGCGCTGGTTGTTCTGGGACCTTTTTGATTTCTTAGAAAGTATGACAGACTTCAAGTACAACTTCAGGAATATATAAAGGCTATTATTCATGAGAAGAACTCTGGAAAAGTTTATGGAAGATGAAACAACTGAAGCGGTTTCCATTCTTCGCATACGACAGTCTTAAATATCTTCATGTTAGGTATCTGACGATGAAATCCTAAGAGCAGGAGTTTTATCATTATTTTACTCTGATATCAAGTCGTAAAGTTATTACCATACACACATTTTATGTTCCCATTGTTCATATCACTAGCATTAGTAGTATTTCTTTCAACATTTTCTACTATTCCAGGTTTTTTTTTTTTTTTTTTCCCCCCCAGTTACCTTCCTATGTCTACCATGGCAACAGCTCGCTCCACTTATCATCGTAAAGTATTCCTTATGCATATATGCATTAAGTATATGGTTTATTTAAGCATTTTAAAATAAATAATTATTGAGCTTGGGTAAAAGTTTTGACAGTTTAAGCCAACTCTTGAGATTAATAAAATATAATCCACAATTTCGAGAGCTTTATTCTTCCTCGGGGATCTGGCACCAGGTCCCATTTTGAGGACGAGAGAATAAACTCTCTCAAACATTACTCTTTACTTTATTAACACTTAACATGTAGCCCATATCGTAAAATATTTAAAATATAGACCACAATGTCCACAAAAGGTGCGCTATATAGGTACAATTAAAATAAAATAATGAAAGATACAGGCCAAAAAGGAAAGAGGAACACACCAGAAATAAATAAAGGTATTCGGCAAGAGTGCCTGTTGCCACCTATATTATTTAATTTATATACTGATGACGTAGTTAGAGAATAGCAGAATAATTTAGATGCACATTACAAAACAAATATTGTTTTAGATGAAATGCTATTTGCAGATGGCTTAGTTCTTATAGGTAGCTCAGAGTTAAATTTTCAGAAGACTCTGTATCAATTAAACAAACTCAGTCAAAACTAATAATTTCAGCTAACAAAAGTAAGACGTTCACATTTAGAGAATATTATTAGAAGAACAAATCATAGAAAAAATAAACTGTTTTAAGTACTTAGGCTGCAACATATAATACCTAGGAAATGAAGATGTAAGAAATAAAATTATTTAATCAGAAGGGGTAGCACCATAAAAAATCTGAAAAATACAAGATGAGAAACAAATTTAAATGCTGATCCCAACACTTCTAAATGGATCCGAATGTTATACGATGACTAAACAAGGAGAAAGAAAAATTGAGGTGGCAGAGATGTGATTTTTAAGACATGTAGCTGGTTACATCTAGTTTAAGAGATAGAAGAAGAACTGAAATAATACATAAGGAGTTAAAGATATTCAATTTAACAGAAAAATTCCACCAATATTGAAATAATTGGAGGCACCCTGTGGAAATGATGGATAATTACCACACTTCTAGATTAATTATGACCTATAAACCAACAAGAAAAAGAAATATAGGTAGGCTGCGAAGAAGATGGCAGAACAATCTCGATATCTGAGACCGGAACAAGCCTAAATGCCTTAAATCCTGTGGTTGTTATTGTTGTTGATGATAACTCAATGCTGACTTTCAAATACGAAATGGCTCATATTTTCCTGTTTAATATTTGTATTTTTTAAGATAGATGTAATAATTTTTGTTGAAAATTTACTTAGATCATTATTTATAAAATTACACATTTTATGGATATATTCATTTATAATAAATTATAATATTGTTCTCCTGTATCATACATTATTTCATATAGAGCATGTCAGACTAAATAATAAAATTAGCTAATTAGCTTCTTTGTTCTCATCTGTACGAAATATTCGTTACCATTAACAGTCGCGTATTATATAAGTTGCAGTTTGTTATGCAAATGTCTTTTGAGGAACCTTCAGTGGTTAGAACGACTGCCAATAAATGTTTGCATTACAACAGATGTCTTGGCGCTACTGAATTTATTTCCGTGAGTTTTCTGGAACTGCCGGTGTGGGCGTAGCAGAAACAGCTTGCCAACTCCGCAAAATTGGGTGCAGTCTTGTAGCTTTGCACTTTTCCAGCACTATTGATGATCTAAAAATACAGAACTGAGATAAAATCTGCCACTGTCATTAGCGATCTTCAAAAGGATGGAATTTCTAAAACTCGCTATAAACACCATTCCGATGTTTTTATTATTTTATAACCTATTAAATTTTCTTGTTACCACATTAGCTGTTACTCTGAAACTATAGCTGCAAGACAATTTTCATTAACATGTACCTCAAAGAGTTTGCAATTATAGAAGCTGAATAAAGTGCTAGTTTCTAATAACATACATCTTTTTGAGTAAATTTGTGAAGTTTTGTTTCGTGTCTCTTTCAGTGTTCTTTTCGGAGTCAGAGAAGAGTGTAGAATCTAAGCATAAAAACCGATTAAATTCAAATACAAATAAATTCTATTATAGTGCTAGTTATTATTTGATTCACATGAAATATCTGAACCATATTTTAGCCATTGCATACATATAATCCAGCTTAGCGGATACAATTAATAGTGAGTTTTGTCACAAAAGGATTACCATACGCGAATTCCATTACTGATTTATCCCACCTTATTTCTTTGAAGACACGTAATTAGAGGCTATTCTCCACTCTACTCCTTCAGTCGGAGGATGAATCAGATCCTGCCTGTGGTGTGCAGAACTCACAACCGTCAGTATCCGGTATCCCGTGAGGGACACAGGCGATTCCATGGCAGTTTGTAAGTCATACGGTAAATTTTCTGGAAGTTTTCTCAGAATACTTCTTCATTCTGAATGTTTTTGCATAAATGGTAAACAGTAAGAGACAGACAAAAGCTCACTAAATATAAAATGGCGATCTCGTCAAAACACATAATTTATGTGAAATACCTATTTTTTATTTTGAGTGAACTATTTCTAAGATATTCTTAATTATTTGTTTAAATTTGCCAGACTTATATGTTTCTGAAAAAAGAATGTGTTGGTCGCCTTTTCATTTCTTGGCGTTGTAAAGAGAGCGCAATTTCAAAGGTATCGCATAGCAACCAACTGTTAAAACATTTCACTATCGCTTAAAGCCTACTGTATTCCCATATTCTCCTTGTACCTACAAGAAAATTATGAATAAGATAATTTCTGAAAATGTTAATGTCGATTAAAATGTAATATACCTATAGAGAAAGAAGTATTTGCAAAAATCTAGTAGCTTTGCACACTTTACACAGTTGAACTATATTAAAAGTCTGTATCCCAATAGATTACTCGACGATCACTTGGTGTATCTTCTAATGCTATGCACTTCGACTTTGTCACTTCTTAAACAAAAGCAGTATCAAACAAGTCACTAATGAACAGAGGTTTATCGCATAAGATTTGAAATTGCTTTCGTAAATCAAATGTAACGTAGATACACATAATTAAACCACCACTGCACCACAATAGTGTTAAAAGAATGAAACAGTCCGCTTAAAATAGGAGGTAAATCCAACCTCCCCTCTATCGCAAACGTTGGACATCGCTAATCTAGTCTTTAAACTGTAACATAAATGAACCTCAAATCAAGTCACTAGCACTATGTTTTTGCATGTGTAATAAATACGTATAACACCTTTTAAGGAGTCTCCATATATAGGTATCTATATACATCTATAATGTCTAACACACACGTTATGCATATTTCAGTTCAAGTTATGCTTTAGGGCGAATATCCTGTCAGTGACGTAAACAATTTTATTTCTGTAGTTTAGGTTATGACTCAAAATTACACTGTATACCTACAACAAACAAAATCGATAAGTTTAAAACGCTCAATTATTTAATTTAATTTAAAGTGAACTGCACATATTTTGATCAATATACCGTAAGAATGTTAAATGCGTGTTGAGTCAGAAGCCAGGTAAGTGATCTAAAGCCTGTGTAAGAACCTTAATGCTCTTGGAGGTAGAGTTCTAATCTAAGAAATAGGTTTCATTCTTGTTCACACTGCAGCACTATTCAGCATGTGGTACTATTGAAATAGACATGTGAAGGCGAGGGAACAAGGGCAGGGGTAACAAATTACGGAGTACAATCAGGAGAAAGCAATCAACGGACCTCCCTCATCCCCGTATAACTTACACACCCTAGCCCCTAGGGTTTCTTGCTGACCCCTCAACTCTGAAAGGTTCTGACAGAGAAAGGAGCTGAAGAAAGGAAACGCCGATGATTAGAGGGAACATGGTAAGGGTGGGGAGTTCGTTCACGCTGTTTCTAATTTATCGTAATTAGGTAGAGTAGAAAATAATGGAAATTGGTGATATATGTTACACTGCTGACACAACAAAAATTGGCTGCCACTTCCTGGAAACGGCACTTGTATATTTGCTTGCTGACAGCAAAATTTAAAAAACATATCGTATTATTAAGTATTTGTTAGATTTTAGGTTTGTGCCTAATGGAAAATACAATGCTGTTATTCAATAAAGCGTGCATGTATGTAAAAAATTAAACGTTACGTGTCTTATCATAGTAGATATTCCCTACTGTCCAACTGAATAAGACGCTACTGAACAGAGAAGGTGCTAATGAGTTAATGAGAATGAGTTCATAAAACAGGAATGTTATTATGACATTCAAGGACACATACACACCTTCTTTTTCATCATAGCCACTCTTCTATACAATATATCTGCTTCATCCATGCATTCATAGTTCAATTCTCTTATCTGCAAGTGTGCTGCATGATGACTTGCCGTTTCATCTGCCGTTTTGCATGTCATACAGGTTGATCAAAAAACGTTATGTTACTCAACGACGCTGTCAATTGTCAGGATCATTTTAAGCACGCTTAAAAAAACATCGATTTCAACTCGTGACCTTGGGATCAGTACACCAGCGTCTAACGGCCAACCGAGTCACCCACACCGACGTCATACAGGTCGGATCAACTTTGCCCAAGCAAGAGGTTTACTTTTGAGAGACGTTCTTGCCCATTTTATGATACCTATAATGACATTCGTTTTGCTTATGAATGTGGAATTTTTCACATCAGGGTTTCATCATATTTACTTGAAGTGTAAAGGTAATTGAGATCCCAAAATATCGTCTACATCCCTTTCCCAGATATTTCAGCTTTTATATCTTCTAACCTGAAGAGGTATTTCCTATTAAAGTAACTGGAATAGGTAATTGATGGTTAGTAGAAACCTCATAAAAACTGAAATTTGTATTCCACAAGTTTAAAAATACCTAGGGGCCATAAATTCAAAATCTGTTTTGACTTTTGTATTACAAATACCTACATTTATATACTTTACCTTAAAAATATAGAATAAAAATATTTTTCATTCAGAAATTTAGGGTTTTTGAACATTAGATTTACCCATATTTACTTTTTAAAAATCATACATAAGATGCAGTTTTCATTCTATTCCTCTAAAATTTGTTATGCAGATTTCCGAATCAAAGCAACTAAATCTGTAATATACTTTTTTCGTTTGAACAGTATTTGAGTTAATTTTTAAAGTGGTATTAAACGTAAACAGAACTAGAAATTTCAAGTGATGGAATTTAAAAATTATTAAGACCCGTAAAACAAAACTATATGACAGATTTGTACGCTATAATCAGATAAATATAATAGAGTTTCAAAAATGATAGTTTTTAAATTTATATCGTGTGGAGCATTTGGCATAGGATAATAAAATCCAAGTTTAACATTTCATAACTCGGAAACTAAATCAGATATTAGAATAAAATTTCATGTTGATAAGAAAACTTGATCATGAATTTTGAGCTAAATTGGCTGAAAACTTTAGCAAATAGCTTTTTCAGTTGTGTATTGCCTTAATTGTGTTTTAGGTTTCAAAAGCATTTCTCTTTTGACTACAAGAAAAGTATGTTTTTTATAGTGCAAGTTGACAGTGGCGCTACTCCTATACTATTACTGCTCGATTGCTACCACCTATTCAAATGCCTTAGAAAGGGATCATTTTAATCCAGAAGCAGAGAAATTCAAAGTAGAATTATATTATTTTTCCCAACAGCGCGCTTTGTTTTCATAAATTACTTTGTCTTAGAGTTATTCTATAACGCTTCGAATCCCACTTGGGCAGGAGGAAACGCATCTTGTAGCTAATCGTTATGCGAAACTACTGTGCATGGCATATTACTTGATTATCTTGTGGAGTTCAGAGCCCGGAAGGATATGCATCAATGTGTTTAGCAATAAAGATCTGTTGTCAGTTATATAAATGGAAAATGCAAGAGTAGTTAACACTGTAGAAAGAAACATACCAAAGGAGAAAATAATGATAGACCAAGAATTATGGCAGTCTCAAAATGTAATGGTGACTGATACCTAACCACTATCATTTCCTTTCCTATAGTACAAATTAATTTTTTGGGTGCAAGCGATATTTATGTCAGCAGCTTTACATTGCAATTTCAGTGTATTTAATTACACAATACCACAAGCCCTGGCAAGCCTCTGATTGGATTTTGTGTTGTCCTGCTCCTACTGCCGCCCGCCATTAAATTTTGTGTCAGTCATAATTAACGAAGAACAGAGAATGAGGAAATAAACAGGAATAATAAATAAGTATATGTAAATAACATAATATAAGAATATGATGCATACATGCAGGACTGAATTGGGCAACATTTATACAGGAAATAGATTAACAGAGAAAGGTAACTATCAAACTGATCACTGGAGTGCTGATGAGTGTGCAAAATGCCTTAAGTTTAATGCACATGGATTCTACATTTCTCTCTTGCACGTTCACAGTTATGGGCGACTGCTGATGAGTGTGCATACAACAGCTGCGCGGTACCGGTTACGTCATTCATTCTCTGTGTCAACCAAGCTGTAGTGCATGTAGTGTATACGGCTCCGCGCTCTACTGATCACCAGAAGCCCTTCACATGGCTTGGAGTAAACAAGTGCAGGGGCTGAAAGATCATGGATTCGAATCCCCAGCCTGACTTTCCGGGATCACCAGGCGTACACGGTAAGGATAATTACATCCCCGAATTTCCTGCCCCTCCATTTCATTTCACCGTCATTTCAATTCAGGCCATAGAGTCCACAACTTAGTGCTGTTGTGTGAGGGATTTGCGCACTGTAACCGCTATTCTTGACGGGGGAGTGGCTTTGTAGTTGCCAGGCGTGCCGGGGACACCGCTGTCGACATTCATGCGGCTGGTGAACTCTGGTGTCGAGATGAGGAATCTGCAACACACGTTATGGCGTTAACGTTGGCTCACTGCTCGCCCGGACTCCTTCACGCCCGTAATACGTTCTCATACCATTCCTCTCCTCCCAGGGATCTGACATATAATAGCCGGCTTGGCTTCAGTGTGGAATCCCCTCCGTACATACTATAGCTTTACTTTTACCTCTAATTCCTACCGAACTTCACCGTATAGTATTATGCATAGAAGGTTAAAAAAGAGGAATGATCAGAGTTTGGTGCTTACAGAATGCAAAACGAAGAAATGTCGAAAACAACGTAAAGCGCTTCTTTAGTAAATTTCATAAACATGAATGATTTACCAACTGAATATGAGCTGAAACTAAATTAGTCTACTGCTGTCCCTATGAAGGACAAAGGTCTCCTGCAAGAGGGAAAGTTGTAACTCCATTTTTGCTCACGTGGGTGGAAATGTGTGCTTCACACAGATGAAACTAGATTATAAAAAACACCATTTAGCAAATGTGTATTGAAATGATTGTACTCAATGGTGTTAGTCATTTTTTGCACATACTTAGCACTTGGTAGGTATGTAGCACAACACTGTCGTTGTGGTGTTTGGTACAAAGAAACAAAAATTAAAATAAAATTAAAAGATGCAATAAGTGCTAAATCTACATCTTCTAACAAAGGGTTGTGGTAGGATTGCAGCCTTTCGCTCATGCTAATATTATCATAGAGAAGTTCTAAGAAAATGGAAGTATTAAATTACGAGGTTTATGAAACGTGGTTTTAATAATTTATTTACAATGTTACTTGCAAAGGTATAGTAGCTAAAAGTGAAATTGGAAACTATTATGAAACTATTATTTGGCAATAATCCATCAAAAAAGGCATAGCCTTGCAAGGAGCTACGTTGTCAACAGAAATACGTATAACAGGACAAATTACATTTTTAAGTTTTCTTTAAAGTGATATATCTACTAACTTTGATAATTATGCCCACAAAATATCAACAGAGTGAATCCTATTAATGGAAAAAAATTAATATAAATTTAAAAAATAAAATAAAAATTATAAAATAAAACTATTCAAAACTTGCGCTCCCTACATGTCTATCAAGCTGAAGTGTGCTCAGAGTTGCACAGATAAAAAACACCAAACATCAGAAGCGAGTGTTAAGAAATATAGAAGGTATGAAAAGAATGGAACGAAATAAAAATGCACCGTTTAGAAGTGGAGAATGTAAATTACATAATCAAAAGGAAATAAATGAACAGTGGGTCCATATAAATCGAATGAATTGGTAATAGTAGAATACCAAAAGCAAGAAAAAGATGCTTGGATCAATCTTTGTTGAAAACGTAACGGGCATATTACATGATCCAACACATTTGTTATGTAAATATTCATAATCGTTTAGCCGCTATCGAAACGTTTCGATTCAAAAGACAGTTTTGGAACTCTTGGACGACGCTGAACTTTAATACTAAGTTCAGTGTTTAACCGAGTTTTTGTTCTTGAGTTAGGTTCACAGTCAGACGGACAGTCAGACATGCATACAGAGGAAATCTCATTACTTGTACATTAGTAGAATCTGGATATCAAATTTTTGGGGGAATATAATACTTCTTTTATTTGTAAGTAAGTTGTGGAGAAAGTAAAAATGAGTTCAGAATTCGATACCAATTTGTGGCATTATTTATTTGTCTTCTTATTCCTTTATTAATTTAAAGTGTTATCCTCATTTATTTGAAATCCTGCTAATCCCAAAGATCCTCTTAAAATATTGATGTAGTTACCAAACCTTTTGAAGGGTTTGAGCACTTGTCTGTTTTATTATGGACTCACTCTGGAAGCTGTTTCAAGGGAGTTATGATATTCCCTCTCTTCTTTTAATCACAAGGGTGTAATTACTAAAAGTTGTCTGCAGACAATATCCCCACAAGTGCGTGTAATTACTTTCACAAAAGGGAAATTTAAGACTCAGACATGGCGATGGGTGGAAACAAAAATCCAATTTCATGCAAATCAAATAACCCACGTGAGCCGTAACTTCCGGTGGAAGTATCTAATGTCTTTTCACAGATGGAACGGTTCTGTTTTACCGTTAGCAATTACGGGATCCGTATAAACACATTGCCTGATATAAATCCTTGTAAAGATCCGAAATTACTTCCTTAGATTGGGATTAGGTAATGCCTTAGAAGGGGGGTTGATTCTCTTAGCGGCAGGAATCACCAAGGGAACAGTAAATGTTTGCAGGGAATACCAAAAGCAGTTGCTACTTGGATGAAACAAGTTAAGTTTACAGAAATTTAATGACAAAGTTTATGCACACCAGAATGGAATATGCTGTTATGATAGCCTAGCACACCTTCCGAAATTTTCTCTATCCCAGATCTGAAAATATGGATCACTCTAGCAAATGAAGCTTATAAACATTGTAACCTTAGGAGGTATAAAATTGTTCAGATAGGAGAGCTACTTTTGTTTCCCAGATAGTTGAATAGGTAATTAGAGAAGGGCCGGATTCCTTAGACTAATTCGTAGAACTCGTAGAACTAGATACGGGTAATTAACGACGTAAAACCGAGCTGCCAGGTGAATTACCGTGCTTGGACCTCAGAATTTCACGGATTTCTGAGAATTTTATAAAGGAAGTTAGGGTAAAAATCAGGATACCTTGAAAATAGTAGAAATTATGTTTCAATATGACTATCACGACTATGAGTGGGTGTTGAAATTATTTAAGGAGAAAGGGCAAGATTATTGGTAGTAGCAGATAGATCTCACTTCTTCTGTGTTCGTCGCAGTGTATCCGCGTGTTTGTCGCTGGGGATAGATTTCGTAAGGAGCAGCGCTTATTGACTGTCGCGATTTGTAATACCGCCGGGATACAAAACAAGTTATATTTGACTAAGAGTTATTACATGTTTTTATCGGTCGACATCTTTCCACTTTTCAATCACTTGAATCGTTTATTCAAATACCCTATATCAAGAACCCGTGTCATCCTTTCTAAAAAAAACATATCCACGCATACCCTGGGTTAGGAATCTAATGCTACATTTAGAAGCCAGGAAAAGTAACTAGCTGAAGACTTTCAGACATCGTGAAGACGCCCAAGACTATTTCATCATTGCATCATCACCCATTATCATTTGAAGCAAACGCTTCCTACAGGCACGTCAACAGGCAGCCTCAATTGTATCAAGTATTGCAATTTAGAACCGATTTAAGTTATTCATTTTAATTTAACGTTAGTATTTTCTCCCCTGTTTGTTTTCTTTATTGCTTAACCAAAGCACGAGAAATAATGTATTCCGTCGAACATTCTGATGTGGAGATTTCACCAAAAATTTACGTTTAAAGCTTCCTGAATCTCTAATGAAGAGGTTTGGGAGAAATCAAAATGTGTATGTGTGCCTACGTACGTGTGTATATGCGCGTGCGTGAATGCAGAGTAACTCATGTGATGAAATCTCGGAAGACAACACACTAAATATCATTGCTTCTTTTTCATTTCCTAAAAGAGCAAAACACCTCCCATAATTGCAAGAGCCGTTTTAAAGGAATTTTCTTCACTCCATATGCTGCTTTTTGTAAGGAAAATGTTACCTTTTTAATTAACCGAGTATGGATTCAACGAATTAATTAAAATATCATAAGTCTGAAGGAATAACTAATAAGATACACATACATTCACAGAAACCATAAAGCTAAAACGAAAACTTAATGGAGGAAATGTATCTTAAGGTATGGAATTCATCTAACTCCGTTTCTTGAGTACTCGTTGTGGTATGCATAAAGTTTCCCAACTCTTATTTCAGTATTTCGAAAATTTAAAGCTTAGAATATAGATTTATTTTATGGGAGTGAATGTTACCTTAGCCTCGTGTACTCCTCTAAATGCATATAACAATTTTATTACCGAAATGAAAGTGTTTACAATTTGACAATTATTGCGAGTAGTATAAAACTGGATTGCCAAATAGTTTTTATAGTAAAGAACAACAGATTTGACTTAATAATAAAACAGTACGACAATTAACGGATACTTCTGCGTTCTGGGCGGTAGGCCTTGGCCCGCAAAGTTACACAAAAGTTGAATACAGCATTTTGTGCAATCTTAGCATTATAAACCGTAGGAAACAATTCATGAGACAAATCAGCATTCCGATCTGGCATAAGTAAGGTTTCCATACGTTATAAGGCGTTAGCTTCTCTTGCTGAACTTCAATTGTTACCTGGCATATGAAAGTGATAAGACAGTTATATCCACACAATATGGAAACTGTAAACTCTGCTCTTAATTAATCTAAATTTAAAAATTTACAAAGGTTCTTGCAACTTCGTTGCTCAGAGAAAAGTATATATTGAGAATTTCATCTTTCTTCTATAAACCAAGTCAGCTTGTAATACATTGCATTATTACTTAAGAAAACTGTCGTTACTACTATTGGCATTTGTGCCATAATACATGGTATTAAATAGGATAATAAAAGATGGAGCGATAGATAAATTATTGCAATAAATAATTTTCGTATGTTAAAATCAGTGCATAACGTAACAAGCATAGCAGCAATTTTGTCAGGTGAACAAGTCACTAGCTAAGCAATTTAAGAGATGAAATAACCAAGTTGTTGTCAGAGTAGTTAAGGCAATTAGATATTGTGCCTAAAGTTAGTGAGCAAGAAATCCATTAGCTTAAGGTTCTGGTACGTTTTCAAACTAAATTAAAAAAGTTTCAGAGTAAAAATTGTTTTTCAGATGCAAATAATAAATAACGACTTGGCAAAGTGTGTTGCAAGAACTTTGGTGGGATATTTAGGGAGTAGAAGGGACGTTTTATTTATTTATTTATTTATTTATTTATTTTTGTTCTGTATAAAAAGTGTGCATTTCTAAACTTTGTCTTTTCTTTCGTGTGTTTCGTGTCCTATTATCCTACAGAAGTGTTTCACTGTGATCCATTATTGGCAATCAGTTCGCATTTGGGTTATGGATACCTACTCTTATTGTTACTAGGAAAAGTTGTCGATACGTCAGAAATTAGAGGATATAATATATTTCAATAGGGCCATCTCCTTAGTGCAGTGGTAGCTATGCTGCTTACCAAGCGGGAGATCCGGGTTCGATTCCCGGTACCAGGTCGGTCCGGGGTGCATTCAGCTTCATTAGGTCCCCAAGGGGAGCTACTTGATTAGGAAGTAGCGGCCCCTGGTCGCGAAAACCGCATAACTGTTGACCACGTCCCATTCTCCAGTACTGCAGCACACTCATGACGTCTGTAGTGGGCAGAGATGGGGCTCGCAGCAGCTGGGCGGTAGACCTTGGCCCGGAAAGGACTGTTTCACTGGAGTTTACTTCAGTTAGTTTAATATTTCAATAGTTACTGAGAGGCTAAGATTCAGAAGCAGTTTAATTCTAATCCTGACACAGTAGCAACCTGTTCCAAATGACTCACGTAATAAAATTTGTCAGCCTACACAGTGGTGTTGTTTATTCTCCCATCCACTCACGTATACCCTGAGGGGGAGATCCCATCGTTCATCAATGTAGCAGCTGACAGCACATTCGTCAAATAAGGAGCGCACACCGGGAAGACGTTGTCAATATAGCTAGCTAGCTATATATACAAATGCGCTATAGGTCACTGTGTCTGAATCATACTGGTTGAAGTCAGCCTTAGGTTTACGAAGATACATTTGTGGTTTTGTTGGCGAACTATGACTTAGTTGATTATTATCATTACAACTGAGTAGATGGCTCCGCGGTAACGTGTGAGGATCGCATTCGGGAGGTCGTGGGTTCGATTCCCGTGACTGATCTTTCTTACCTATGGGCTATTTCAGGGGCTTCCCCGGGTCACTAGGCGAATGCTGGAAAGCACAATTACATCCCCGAATATCCTGTCCTTCTATTTCACTTCATTAATCCTTCATCCCCTGGTTCTTTCAGGGACACAAGTTTCAACCAAGGCGTTAGGTGCAGCTTGGCAGGGATGATATGTGCACAACAGTTCTTTCCGTCCCTCGCTGTTCGTGGAATGGGAGGTAAGTGGGGGCGGTGAACCCCACCGTGGTTCCTCTAGACGACCCCGGAAGACGTAAAGACCTTGAGGGTCCTCCAACTCGGTAAACCTTAGGGACCTCTGTCAATGTCTGTACCGGTAGTGTGGATTTGGCCGCCCGGTATCTCCTCTCACCTCATCCTTCCTGCCCTCTTGGGGCATAGGTACAATAAGCCTAACTTCAGTGTTGAACTCTCGACATATCCCTCCTATCCCTGTTATCATTACCTCGTAAATTTATTACAAATGAAACAAAACTTCTTTTCCTGTTGGTAAAAGTGCAAAACATGGTTTCTTTCACTTAATGTAATGTCAAATATGTAATTAATAGGCGAATCTCGGTTTTCCATTATGTGTTCATCGTAAATGCACCTGTAGTTAGAACATTATTACTAACAAGTGCAAAGCGCTCAGAGGCAAAAATTAAAACTCCTAGCTTCAGATAACTAATGATCTATTTAAAATCTACAGATCTGGCACCAGACATAAAATTCACAGATATGGGAAGCGATACAAATACAGGAAAGTCGGAACATTTGCTGTGAAATCCCTAATCAGTGTTTTACTAAATTGAAAAAAGTTTTGAAAACTGCTATCGGTACTTTCATGATTTGCAATAATGAAGGTACGGAATATCAAATACCATCGTTTGCCATCGATGGGGCAGTGTCGTAAAAGGGGGAGGGGGTGCGGACAAAATGCAAACCGAAGTACATTTTCAGCAGAAAATGCGATTCTATTGCAAATTACTTCTCCCACTCCCGCAGCAATAATCATACATTTTTCCGATCACAGGCCGCCCCTTCACAAAATTCAACCCTTGCTATCTGCATACACAGCTGCAGTGAACGGGGTGGATGAGAGGGCGGTCGTTATTTGAGAATGGCGCCTGGGGGAGGAAATTGCATACACAGGGGTTATAATATGCAGTAACCTGGGAGCGCTATGTGACGTCACGGTCGCCCAGTGACGGGGAACCAATAGCATGCCCGATATAAATTGCCGTAATACAATTAGTTCAGAAATGGAAGAGATCAGAAAGGTTAGCGCAACGAATGGGAGGTAATATCAGCATAGGCATTAATTGCTAACTTCTTTACGCCAATAAAACTTGCATTTGTTTCCTCAACTAATTATTTTTCCTATCGTAACTTTGTGCCTTATTTTGTTTAACTTACTCAAAATTTAAATATCATCCTGTCTTAATAACGTAGCTTAGAGGAACTCCAGAAATCATATTACCTATAGGAATTTATTTTCAGTTCCTCTGCGTGTTAAAGAGAAAACAGCATTTGTTTTCGATCAAAAATGGTTTTCCATTAGATTCGTGCCCTTAAAAGGCGTCCGAGTTTGTATTTCAGTTGGCAGAGTTTGCTTAGCTTAAACAGTGGAGAGGGCCCACGTGAAATAAACAGTGACTGGTATACATGGAACTTGATGTGACTGTGAGGAAAAAGGTATTTTAATTCCTTATTGGATATATTCCAATAAATAAGTAGTCAACGCTCAAGAAATTAAATAGAATCAGTAATTATCCATCAGTAAACAGAACATGTTCCAAACGTATGCTGTGTTGCAGCAAAACTGGGTTGTTATATAAATGTTCAATATTTGAGACAGTGATTGAAAGAGCTGTTGTTAGAAGAGAGTTGTTAGGGAAGAGAAGGAAAAAGGCTTTACACTGTGTAAAAGGTTGTACACTGTGGTGTAATTTATCTGTGCCAGATAGATCAATCCCATGGGATTTGAACGCGGGACCATCGAAATGTGAGCTTCATAGGTTGCCGCGGAGCTGTCTCACTCGGTGATTTCATAAATATTATTAGCGAACTTAATGGGCATTAGAATACAAAATAGGTATATTTTAAGCAAGGGTCATGAAGGAAAATTTAAGCTAGCTAGTAGTGCTTCACCTTAATTATAAAATACGAACTGAAAATTTAAATCGCCTATAATATTATTTAAAAATAAATAAAGACTTCAACTGCTTATAAACGTTTGAACATAAGGACTGAAATCCTAGGAAACACTGGGAAGAACAATATAAATTAAGAGAATACCATACTAAACTCATGTGAGGTCAATATTGGAGAGTGGGACGTGGTTAACACCCCGAGCCGTGAATGTTGTCTTCGCAAGGGAAGCCGTTACCCTTCAAGTAGCTCCGAAAGGGACCTCGCGAGGCTGAGTGTATCCCGGAGCACATCTCCCAGAGCCGAAATAAATTCCTTGTACCAGAAATGAACCCATATCTCCCGCTTGGGGAACAGGAACTCCATTATCTCCATTATAAGATGGCCACAATTCTACATAGGGAAACATTTCACCCTTCAAAGAAGATTTTGTGATGGTATTAATTAGGTTCCGGACCAGGTTGTAAACGATGTTACTTTGAGACCTACTTTGCTGTATCTTTTTGCACCTTATGTTTGTTGAGAGTAGAGGAGATTGGGAAGGTGAGGGTGGCAGACCGCTACAGTAACCTGTTTCTAAGGCGACGCGACTGTATTGCCTCTATCCAGTGTGTGTGCTACATACATCACACAACCTTCCTGCAAACATAACTTAAATGTCAATCACACCAAAGTCTAATGTTAATAATAATGATGATGACGATGTGTACGTAATCAGAAACGATGAAGACACTATGGAATGGCACTTGATGGGTTCTGCTATAGTAATTGCTGACGTAACATGCACATGTAAAGACAGTGCAGAACCATGATTCTGATCTGTGCTGTGTTACAGTTTTAAATTGTTATTCCTCAGCTTATAATATTACACCTACAGTGTTAGAAGTAATCCCAAGAAAGTTTTGATTAAAATATGCTCTTTTGATATGCACGCTGTTCATTTTAGGTCCTAATTTTATATGAATTATCTAATGGCTTGTAAGCTTAGCAAGATAAACATATGCCTGTCTACAACTAACACGTCTTCATCGATATTCTTTTTTGAAGACTCGGCATATTAGGAATATCTTCCATTTTCGCGGTAAATGTGCACTTTTCCCACATATGTTATGATAAGAGCCCAAATGGATGGCATAAAATCACGTAAAGTGTTTTAAAAAGACCATCCGATCTCAGGCTTGTTGGATTAATTTAGAAATGCTCTATATTGCTAACGAGAGAAATGATGCAGTCGATAGCAGCTGCTACACAACAGGTTCAACGGGATATTACTGCTAGATTTAATTTATAGCTCCACTGGGAGAATATTAAAGGCTATACCGACTTCCGCATTGCCTGAAAATAAGTTACCAGAAATATAAATTACAAAACCAGTTTGGTGATCTTGGCCAATAAAAATGTATGAAACAAGTTAAAATATTTGATGATTTAAAGCTCTTTCTTTGCTGGTTATTTATGTTGACTCTTGGGACTGCAGTCCAGATAATTCAGTTTCGAGCGGGCTATATTCTATAGTTTTCTGCTATTTGTTGGATATTTAAACCCAAAAGGCTTCCCCCTTGATAGCCGAAAGCTCATTTGAAAATTAATTCCATTCACTTCATTATACTAAATAAAGAACAAGTCAGATCTTAAGTCACGCAAAGTTTGTAGTTATTACGTGTGTGCCCCTTGTATACTAGGCTGGTTCATAACCACCCGACAGCGGTAACCATAACGACAACGGTAATGGGAAGTAATGCAGCACTCAATATTTTGGTACGGCCCAGAAACGAGAATGGCAATGTTTATATGCTCTGTGTTGGTTTCCTGGATTAAGATTATGTGCCTTACTAAGATAAATGCAATAGCAGTTTCCATTGTTGATTTTGCCGTAAATACTTAAACTGGGAGGCAGTACTCTATAGCATTAACTTATCTAGCGCTTAAACGAAGCACCGCAGCAAAAAAAAACTTTCCTTAACAAAATGTGTTTAAATAATGTTATCTATGAGCTCCCAAAGTTTGTCGGTCTAATTTTAGGACACGCTATATATAGGAACTACTGAGCAAGTTAACTCAAAAATAACGCTGAGAGGCACATTCTGCAGAATTTAATTCTTATTTTGACCAACCTGACTCAGGTTTCTTATGTTTTTCCAAGCAGTAAAAGTGAATACGGGTTGATTTTAGGAGTTAGGAGGGGCCTCCATAAGTTCGTGCTTCCAACGTCTCTCCTAGGTGGAGAGAATGAAGGAGTGTTCCAAAGGCAACCCGATCCAAACAACGGAGCCCCTAACGATTCACATGATACCAATCCAACTTCCTGTTGGCCTGTTTCAACAAAGGATTCGGTAGTAGACGAGCACATACTCCCAAGAAGAACCGGGGCTCCAGCAATCTCGCCAAGCACCAGGGAGAAATATTTGCAACACCCAAATTTGACCGACGTGCTACAACATACCAACCACTGTCGCCTAGTCTTGCAATCCTAATGCAACAAAATGATGGAGGCAGAAAGTGCTGGCCAGGAAAATCGTGACAGAAGGGTAATCATCCTAGCATTCGCTTACCTGTTGTGGGAACAAGAAAACTCCATAGACAGAGTAGGTGGTGCGGTATCAAACCAGGAACTCCCAAGAGACCAGCCAGATGAAGGGTGAAAGGAAATGAGAAGTGGAACGAAATGGAGGGATAGGAAATTCGAACCTGCCCAGCAATTGCCTGAGGATCCGAGGAAACTCCCGGAAAAAGTCCATGGGTCAGCTGGGCTGACCATTAGGATCGAACCGCGACTTCCAAAATACGGGCCACAGATGAAACCACTTGAGCCATCCCGTTTGATAATGACAAACGTATAAACCAATCTACTATTCCCTTTAAAATATTTCCATGAAAATAAACTGAATAGTTGAGTCTTTTTGAAGAGGCGAGGTAAAACTAGTCTATGAACACATCTTTATTTTGAAATACTTTGGTATAACTGGTAAACCGTAAGAGTTAGACCATACCCTTATACATAAAAAATAGATCTCGTTAAACGCAGAACAAGTGAAATAACATTGTTGCGTTGCTAATCATTTCTAAGATAAGCTTATTACTCGGGGTCGTCTCCTTTGTGCGGTGGAGACCCTGCTGCTTAACAAGCGGGAGACCCGGGTTCGATTCCCAGTACCGCTGGGAGACGTTGCCAGGGGTGCATTCACCTTCATTGGGTCCCTGAGTGACCAATTGAGGAGCTACTTGATTAAGAAGTAGCAGCCCCTGACCTCGAAGACTAGAGAGGACCTAGGGGCTGACCACGTCCCACTCTCCAGTTCTGCATCACACTTACGACGCCTGCAGTTGGCAGAGGTGAGGGACGCAGCTATCTGGAGGCACGTCTTGGCCCATTAAGGGTTTAGTTTAGTTTATTATTGGTTTGAATTTTTAAATGCTTATACTTTTCTCAACGAGTTAGTTTCTATTCGTGTTTTTCTCGTGTTCAGATAGAGAGATGAGTTCCAAAATCATCACGCGCTCTTTAAACATCTGACTAGCGCTTTACCCGGTAGCTGGATCAGCCTAACAGACTTTTTCCCCAGTCGCCAAGGTAAATACCGGATTGGATATTTAATACTACAACACTAAATTCAGCCTTAAATCTACAACAGTAAAGAATAAATGGTAAAATCCAATGCTTTAACAACTATCCATAGATAAGAAAGCGGGTAGACTTGACGGCACAATAATGTCATCTGTCCACCACGTGTAGAAGCAGGAGGTACATTAGCCTAACACTAAAATGTAGACATTGACAAAGTAAGATGGTACGGCAAGGGGATGAGACCAAATTAAAAGTATACCTCCTTACAAGTCCGTCGCGATATGGCCACTTAGCTAATCTTAAGTAAAATAAATAGAGAAACAAAAATTATTTAGCATAATGCACTAATTTTGAAACAATAGTTCAACATTTCCGATTTATTGTATGGAAAAGTTTGATAAAGGTCTCGTTTGCACGCCTTCCATTCAGATGTCTCCAAAAATATCTACCTCTCAGCACTCACGATGCTCCCACATCTTTGTGTATACTATTTGGGCTTCACGCCACAAAGATTATCGTGTTACAACAAGCAGTAATACGTTTTGTGTTAAGCAAACAAAGATGGGCTTGCCTGATGTAATGAACTACCCAAGAATAAAAATAAAAATGGGCATCCCCCACCACTGCTGCAGGGGGTCTCGGAGCTCCCGTTGAGTTTCAACTAAACAATAAGCGTTTTTCAACTGCTCAAGATCAGTCGCAATGGAATTCCTCCACGACACTATTTTATTGGACTTACTTGGGTTGCTTTATGGTGATTACAAATAACTCCAATGTCTTCACTCGAGCTGGAGTGTGTGTGTGTGTGTGTGTGTTTGTGTGTGTGCGTGTTTTACAACTTCTTCCCACAAAGAACACAGAGCTCTCTCGGAATGTTTATTTGTATTTAGTGTAAACGATGTGGCATGCACTCGGGTGCTGCGGACGGATACAAAAAGTATACAATGAAAAAGCCTGTATACTGAAAACCCACTGTAGAAAGTTCATACTTCATGTATACTCAGCCAAACCTCTTTGTGAATAAATGGATACTAAGTGGGTAGCAATGTATATTCAATACTAGATTATTTAAAAGCGTAACTGAACTATGGGGGACTTCAAAATGGTCACACGCATTTTGTCAGTCTACCGCAGGTCTATGTGCGAATCAGTAATATCTAAGTGTATCTGACAAAGTAGTTAACACTCTTTGGACTTTAATACTTTTGCTAATTTTTAAGTCACAAAGATTAACTATGATATTCAAACGTGAAACAGGTATGTTTAAAATGTCTTCCTTTGGCAGCAATACATTGCCTGGAACCTGCAAAATCAATGTTATTGACGTTCAAAGTGTGTAAAGTCTTTGTGGGACACACTCTAGAGGTATACATACACCTTTCCATATTAATCAAAGTTTCTATATGAATTAAAATGTGAAAGAATTATTTTACAAAAAATGTACAAGTATTTAGTTTTAAAATTACACGAGTTTTTCTTCCCATTTTACAAATCTATGTTAGTATTAAAATGAGAGAAAGATGCATGTAGGAAATTGTAAGGTAAGGTCAAAACCAGTCTATCGATTATGATAATTTTTTCACCATTAAAAGGCCTATGCTTTCTCGTTTACATGGCGTAGTCTCTTATGCTCGCAAGTGAATACCAAATTGAATATTTCGAACTACGACTCAAAGTTCCATCTTAAGTCTAAAACGTAGTATAAAGAAAAAATAGATGGTAATTGTGAATGCTCTGCCATCTATCCACACTTAAAGTAAGCAGATAGACGGATGGCACCCTAATGCCATCTCCCCGCCATAGCAGTGGAGGAACAGTTGCCCTGCACTGCGCGGGTTCGTGACGAAGCAAAGTGGTACGGTATGGGAATGAGACCTTGAAGGCTAACTGCCCACCACACACTCTTCCACGTGATCTAACAAATCCATCACAATATCACTATGGAGTTAAATCGACCTAATAAAAGAAAATCAAGACAATGCTATTGCTAGGCTTTCCGGATTCAAGTTTGTGAAAATGACTAAGAAATAGGTCCTATTTGCATGGTAGTTTTTGAAATGTTATCTATGACTATTAACAAGGATCTCGGCGGTATATGGTACTGTAAGCAGTTTAAAAAATTGTATTTCTTGTTGTTGCTGTTATTATTACTACTATTATTTATTATTTATTATTTATTATTTATTATTATTATTATTATTTATTATTTATTATTTATTATTTATTATTATTATTATTATTATTATTATTATTATTATTATTATTATTATTATTATTATTATTATTATTATTATTATTATTATTATTATTATTATTATTATTATTATTATTATTATTATTATTATTATTATTATTATTATTATTACCTATTATTATTATTATGATTAATATGATTATTATGATTATTATGATTAATATGATTAATATGATTATTATGATTATTATGATTAGTATTATGATTAGTATTATGATTAGTATTATGATTATTAGTATTATGATTATTAGTATTATGATTATTAGTATTATGATTATTAGTATTATGATTATTAGTATTATGATTATTAGTATTATGATTATTAGTATTATGATTATTATTATGATTATTATTATGATTATTATTATGATTATTATTATGATTATTATTATGATTATTATTATGATTATTATTATGATTATTATTATGATTATTATTATGATTATTATTATGATTATTATTATGATTATTATTATGATTATTATGATTATTATGATTATTATGATTATTATGATTATTATTATGATTATGATTATGATTATTATGATTATTATGATTATTATGATTATTATGATTATTATGATTATTATGATTATTATGATTATTATGATTATTATGATTATTATGATTATTATTATTATTATTATTATTATTACTATTATTACTATTATTACTATTACTATTATTATCATAATTATCATTATCATTATAATCATCATTATTATCATTATCATTATTATCATTATCATTATCATTATTATCATCATTATTATCATTATAATTATTAACATTATAATTATTATCATCATTATTATTATTATTATTATTATTATTATTATTATTATTATTACTACTATTATTATTGTTGTTGTTATATTATCATCGTCTCGTCATTTTGTGCTCGCGAAACTGATGGCCTCACAAAGTCTCATAGGACAACAAACTTAACTATGAAGAATTATTATCTTTCTTTTTTCTTTCGTTTCTCTTTTTTGTCTTTCTGCTCGCACGATTAAATTATGAGAAAGTGGTAATGAAGTGAATATAAACCTCATAAGTTATCCAGGTCGTTAATATCCTTCTTTCTTTATTCTGAACGGCAATTATCATTTGCATTGGGGTTTTTTCTTTGGCTTAATTAGTATTGTAAAATCGTTTAACCGTTTTATCTTTCTTTAGGCAGGTATTCGGAGTCTTTCTGCAATCACTCTGATGCAATTATGCCTCTTGATCCCTTCAGAATTCCCGTGTTTATTTTTAATTACATCTGCTAATTATCTCATTATTCTTTAAAGTTCAAGGTTATTTCGCGTGTGCGGCAAGTTTTTGCGTATCTAAAAAATGGGAAGAGTAGATGAAAAGACTATAAAAGATAAACTGGTTTGATTCCTGGGCTTGTGACGGTGCATTCCAGGCCTTTTATAGCTTTTGGATTTCATCCAGACACCCTCTACCGGATTCCTGCATACACGGGTATAAAAATGTGAGTGAGTGTGTTCACGATTGTGCTTTGTATTCAAGTGACGGCGTATTTTCATTGTTTGTCGAATTATAACCGGGTTGAGCTGGAAATTGAAGAAATCCTTAACCTGCCTTAATCCCTGTAAGGATTAAACCTTATTTTACTTCGTAACTGAACTACATCACCTATTCTTATTGGTGCCTTCCTTTTGTTAAAGATACAGACTTGTTTTCGTTCATTATTAGTTTAAAAATATGTTACACTCACATAATATTGTAACAAATGGCAAAATCAGTTCGGTTACTACTCTATCACATAATTATTTCTCAACATTTTACCACAAATATACAGTTTTCTTCTCGTCGTTAACACAGTCCATAATGTTTCGGGCTATCACAAATTTCACTTCTGATAACATTATTTAGTCCTTGTAGTACCTTTCTTCACTTCCTGTGTCCCTCATGCCCTAGTTACCACGTTGTAATCACTCATGACGCTCATTGAGTCTTCTTACGACGACACACAAGCTGTCTTGTACTCACTGACACCTGTTCTCAGACGTTCTTATATACTGAGGGTGACATCACATGGACCTTTCTCGAGTCCTAGTTATATACACACACGCACCGGAAATGACGCAGTTAGAAGTCTTGCGAATGTTATCGAAATCGCTTTTGCTTCTGCCGCCTCGATTGTTGACAGCTACGCACACCCAGCAGTTGCGTGAGGCAGCCTGACCTTGAACGCTTTACCCGCTCGCCGGAACGGTATATGCAGTGAAATAGTTTGGCCCTGTCTGTCCTTTGTTGCGCGCCGGGCCCGACGTCACAATTTTCTCTACTCGCCCTCTGCAAGCAATTCTTGCAAAAGCTTATGCTTCACTACCTCAAGTTAATTATCATAAATTTTTGCATACATCGTTTTATTACACATTTTGGTATAAGTACAAAGGGAATGGTGATAGTCGCCATATGCTGAGCTTGAAATTCCACGTCACCTCGAGAAACAACTAAACAGCATTTAAATGGTGAAAGTACCTTAACGTACCTTGTTATCCATCCATTATGGCCATAAGAGAGACAAAGGTTACTACAAAAAAAAAAAATAGATATCTTTAAAACACATCATTTATTTAGAAATAAGTCTTTTATGCATGATCCATTTCCGAGGTTTTCTTGTTGTTATAATTGGTTTATATTATTCAATATATTTCGATCTTTAAAGTTTTGTTGGTATGCAGTTGTTTCTCGCGGTCTACAAAGAATATGGATGTTTAAGGCTAACATAGAACGATGCATTTTAAAATATTTGACACTCACGTCTCCAGTTTCCTCGTTGTGACTGCAAGGAAATGTGTACTTAGGAAATGTGTACAATAAATTTCTGCAAACATTATATTGATTAGCCTGAAGCAGATTAAAAAGATAACTTTCGTATGCCTTGCAGAAGAGATATAAACATAAGCGATGGTGGGTAAGGAAATAGATTTTTAGTTTCATTAAACTACCCATGAAGAAATTTTTGAAATATATTGAGTTTCTCAAAAATGGTTCTAACAATTCTGGTTTAAATATCATGGAATATTTTCATGACAAATAACATGTGTATCTTGAACATCTGAAGTCTTCTTCATTCTGGATGACTTTTACATAACTGGTAAACTGTAAAAGATGAACAAAGCCTTATAATACAAAAAATGACTATGACAAATTTGTTCGTGTAGATCAGCATTTTAGAATTATTCCTTTTTATTGTTCTTTATTTTCAAATACGTATAGGTACTTCTCTCAAATATAAATTCTTTGTTCTAATTTTATATGTCCTAACCATCTAAAGAGAGTGGAATGTCAAACCCTTCACATAGCGACCAGTTTTTAAAACACTTCATTTCCAATTAGGCCTATTTTATTCTCTTGTTCCTATATCTATAAACTTTTTTCTCGAATAACATGAAGAAGACAAAAGAATAAACGTTTTCAAGAGTAGTTTTAGAAGTCGAGTAGAGAAAAATATGTGAGTACACACATCAGAGTTTTAGGTTTTAACATAGCTTCATCAGCCCATCTTCATCAGATATTTCCATCGTATCTTCTTTCACATTATAAGGGACGGGCAATAACTCGTCATGTTTGACATTTAGAGCAGCGAAGGAAATCGTACAAAGGCGCGTTCAAATGCCAGCGGTCACAAAACACGTAATTCTGTAATCTGACATTAAACGCTGGTTGAAAAAAGTGCTGCCCCATTCCAAGATATAGGGGTTGGGACATTAAGATGAGCCGTAAAGATACGAACACTCGCCTCGGTATTGCCGTAAACACGCTACCCTTTGATAAAAAACAGAGAGCAATAAGGTTAATTACTGCACATTGCTTACTGATATTGTTATTATTGGTCCCTTGATGAGTTCAACCTAAGGTAATATCTCAGTGAATGAAAGCACGCTTGGTTAATTATATTGAAATAGCTATCACGTCCTAACTCTATTCAGTACTGTTTGCGCTTCAGGAGTTACCAGATGCAGGCATTTTGAAAATATTTTGAAAGGAGAGAATTAGACTGAAAAAGTCCTTGCCATAGCCGGGATCTTCCAGTCTCCATCCGGTTGCACTAACCACTGAGCTACCATGGCAACACATGGTACTAAATTCTCCAACTCGCATTTTTCCCGATAAACTGCAAGGAGATCTCAAATTCATATGAAATAACATAACCTAATGGCACCTTACCAAGCTCTAAGTCAGGATCTCTTACAGTCGTACCGGATGCAATCCAAACTGCAGAGGTTCATTGCACCGTACATCGTAGCATCTCGGTTAAGTTCGGCTCAACTCGCGCACTACAGAACGAAGAAGCGAGGAAGCGTGAGTTGATAGACGGCTTACTAATCAGTGAGATAGATACGAGCAATATAATTACCTAATAGCTTCACAAAGAAAGCAACGAATGCTGTAAAACAATTACGTCTGTAAGAAAACCTGTTGAAAGAGGCTTATCATGATATACGCGGAAACATACTAAAATCGCAGCATGGGGGCGGCTAGAGAAGAACAGTTAAACCATTGTTACATCTTACAAAAGCGCATTCTTTATCCAAAAATGAAGTTTGTACTAGTATTTCCTAGAATTAAAGGACTAGATTTATTTCCATGAACACACTCACACACACACATTAACGTTGCACACTACACATAAACAGTGCGCAATGCTGTGGAAGAGCGAGACAGAAGGCAAAGCGAGCGAGACAAGCGTATGTTTGAACCGAGGTCAACTTTTCGTAGCTGCATTTTGCACCTTGCACCGTGCAATGCGCGGTGCATGCACCCCGAGAGGTCCTGCTTTAAGTACATAAACCCTGGGCTTGTAGTTTAACTAAAAGGTCAGTCAGTGGAAAGTAACTGTTCTTCCACACTAGTCGTGTGTGGAACAAGGTTTACCATGGTAGCTCAGTGGTTCAACCATCTCCCTTTGGAGACGATTTGGTAATTAGCTACCCTCCAGTCCGAGGGTCAGTCAGTATCCAGTGGCGGACACAAATAGGCGATTCCATGGCAGTTTCTAAGTCATGCCTTGAATTTTCTGGAAATGTTCTCAGAAGACCTCTTAATTTTGGATGACTTTCGCATAAATAGTAAACATTAAGAGACAGACAAAAGCTTACTAAATACAAAGTTAGATTTAGTAAAAACACGCAATTTATATCAAATACATATTTTTTCTTTTGAATGAATCACTTCCAAGATATTTTTTTTATTATTTGTTTGAATGACAATACTTTTCACAAATATGAATATGATATTTATTTTTTATCTATTGGTCTTGCAAACAGAACGGAATTTCAAAGGTATTACATAGCAACAAGCTCTTAAAACATTTCACTATCGCTTAAAGCGTACTGTATTCCCTTATTCCCCTTGCACGTACAAGAAAATTAGCAATAAAATACTTTCTGTAAAATGGCTATGTCCATTAAAATGAAATAGCTAAAGAAATAACCATTTGCAAGAATAGTTTGTATAAGAGTACCTCTACAAATTTTTGCGAATAGAGTTTCTCCAAATTGTAGTATATTAAAGTCTGTATCGCAATATGTTACGCGACGATCATTTCGTGCATCTTCTAAGGCTATACACTTCGACTTCGCCAAATATTGATAGACTTCTTAAACATAAGCAGTACCAAAGAAGTCATTAATGAATAGATGTTTATCACATGATCTGAAAATGCTTTCGTAAATCAAACGCAACGTACATATAACCAACCCGCCTCTGAAACACAATGCACGTCCGAGTGTTAAAGAAGGCAAAGTCCGCATATAGTGGAAGGAGGTAAAACCCCTCCTTCGCAAACATTGGATATCGCTGGGTTAGAGCAACCGGACAGAGACTGGAAGATCCGTGCCTCAAACCCTGGACATAGCATTGAAATTTTCACTCATAATTTGTGCTTTCAAAACTTTGGATGATAGTAGCAGCTGGCTGGGACAATTTACGGAGGAAAAATGGCTTTGGAGACTTTGGGCTAGATTTGGTAGTTTTGATTGAGGATTTTGGGAAAGATTGGGGGATGTGGATAAATATGTTACTCTCTCAAGTGATGAACGATCCATTTTGCTGCTTACTAAGTTGCATTAACATCTGAATAGATATATAGAATCTAAGAAAAATAAGAAAGGCATGAGGGAGAAATCACTGTGTTTGTTAAAGCTAGACTTGCAAAATGTTTAATAAGTAGCTTTTAAGTGCTATTAAAGATAGTAATCGAAGAAGAAAAGGGAAAAATAACCCAGAAACTCATGCATGCCAACCTAAATGTGCAAATCATACCATTCTTTTACGTTAATAGATCTAAACTACGTGTTTCTAAATATTTGTTAGTAAAGAGGCATGTAACATAATCCAAGTATCTAAAATATCCTGGGATGCCAAATATTTTAACCAAAAATTACAAAGGCTTACGAGGACAACTGCACGAATAAAGGAAGAGATACGTGAGAAATGGAAATATTTTATACAAATATTTTGCTGAATATTAAAGTAGAAAATACAAATTTTAAAATGAGATATTACTTTTCCTACAGTTTTAACTATCCTTAGTTTTGGAAGAAATTTTGTCTTTTGAAGGAAGTGCTGTTGGTCACACTGTCTGTAAACAGCTTCTGCCTTACTTGTTTGGCAAAAATTCATTTTGTACAGGTCGAGGCAAGACATAAATATTTAACATTTTATTGAAGCATATAGCTACACAGGTATAGCATGAAATATAAACAAAAATATAAACAGCTCAGTGGTCTATTTCGCAGTTAAATTCTGTTACTACACACTAGAGGGTAAAGCATTTATCACTAATCTCTGTCTCCAAAGTTAGTGCCCGTAGATTTTATTTCAGAATATTTTAAAATATACTTGTTGATTTAGGTAGAAATGATCTTGCATTGAGTTATATAGCTACCGTAAGCCTGCCTCCTATACGGAAATTTGTTAGTACTACTTTTAGTTCCGTTATACAAAACAATTAAAGTCGAGTAAACGTTATTTCTAAAATTACTTTCTTTCAAAGTATAAACACCAATTCATTATCTTAAGGTCTCAGGTTAATTGTTTTACAGAAAAGTTGATGTGAGTAATTAATAGTCATTGAAAAGAAAAGTGAATGTCTCCAAAACTAAGTTTGTACAAATGAAGGGCTTGAAAGCGTACATATGTACAATAATGTGAGCGTTTTTGCTCGCTTCTTATTTGTTATCCCAGTTATGCAATAGCGAAGGAAATAAAATAAAAAGAAAATCTAAAATACTCACATTAATAGTAATAATGTGTGTGCTGGCTGACCAGGTAGCTCGGTCGGTAGAGCGTCTGCCTGCTGTGCAAGGGGTCCCCAGTTTCGATACCCGGTAGGAATCTTTCTTTAATCAGAGTATCAATTTACGTGTGAATTCAATATTTAAAAACCCTAAAGACCCAAAACCCATTGTTAAACGAGTAACACATTGCCGATATAACATTTGCAGATAAAGGCGGGATTTAAAAAAAAAAAAAAAAAAAAAAAAAAACCACACACAAACACGTGCTCATTGTTTTCGCAATTAACGTAGCTGAAGCTTTCAATGGCTTTCAATGTGCAGTGCAAAGAGTTCAATTACCACCCAGAACAATAAATTTAAGTGTGCTTTAATCGTAGTAATTTCAATTGATTTGTTTATATGTAAAATACTTATTCAATGAAAAATTCAGCATGCAAGTTATGCTGATATTATTTCAGTAACTATTAGCGTCATTATTATTATTATTATTATTATTATTATTATTATTATTATTATTATTATTATTATTATTATTATTATTATTATTATTATTATTATTATTATTATTATTATTATTATTATTATTATTATTATTATTATTATTATTATTATTATTATTATTATTATTATTATTATTATTATTATCATCATCATCATCATCATTATCATCATCATCATCGTCATCATTACCATTGTTGTTGTTATTTAAAATTGGTAGAAAACAGCAATAAAATTCTTTGATTGTATGAGGGAGGAATTAAACAGAACAAATACTGAAAAGTTAACTTTTCCCCCTTTAGAGGCAATACTCGTACCATAGGTGAATGAACGAAATTATTGAAATAACGCTCAAATAGGCACGGTAGCCTACGTAACTCAATCTAACCGGAATTCGAACTCAGGGCCTCTGTTTCTAATCTTCACAATCATAATAGATTATTACATCTGCCACGTATGAATGATATTGTGCTTGTTGGGCCCCTTTTCTGTTTTATTTGGCATTTTAGTCAATGAATTTGCTCATCTTTATCTTATCTGTGTTATCAGTAGTGAGTTTTAACAATTATGTCAAATAATAGCTATCGAAAATAAATACAACAAAATGTACACTAAAATGCTTTAATTTCATGCTGAATAACAAAACTACCCTAGAAGCATAATTCGTCCAGAAATTCCTCCCCAAATATTCAGGTAATCATAATTTATGTAACTAATTCCTAGCAGTGAAAAAAGAATGGAAAAGAGAAGAAAAAGCTTTAGAAAAAAGTGAGGTAATGAACTACTGGCTCCTTCACAAAGACCGAGGAGAGATATGGAACAGTAATGCACCCTACAGGATAAATCTTCAATTAGTTTCATGTATGCTCGCCTCAGTGCGCCTCACCATGGTCTCCTTATTACACATACATGGCCTTCTCTATTCTACATGGACCCCACGTTGAGAAGTTAATTTTACCCCCCATTGAACAAGCGATTCTGAAGCACTATGTAGAAACTTACACAAAATAGAGACAAAGAAAGGCAGAAACTGAAAACAGAGAGACTGCGTGACGGAAAAGAAGTAAGATAATGTAAGAAAACTAGAGTTACTAGCAAGAATTATATTATATACATTCCGCTATTTAAAATGTGCTTTTATAGACAGGAAATATGGTGATTTTTACTTTAAAAATCTAAGAATTATTAGAATTTAAAACTTCATGTATGTGTAAACGTGTGTTCAACTCACCGATTTGTGGATTCCAGTAATTCCCTTCTGCAAATTAAAAAAAGAAATTATTTGTACTATACATCTTTCGAAATGGGATTTATGTTAATTATTAAATTAAATTCTTTGTTACAGTTAGTTTAAATTAATGCAAAAAAGCTAAGCTGTATAGGTTTAGAAAGAGTCGTTCAGTTTGCATCAAAGCTGTATCATGCTCATCGCCGCTTTTATGCTTTTGTGTCAATTTTTCAGTTCAAGCACAAAATATTCTTCAAATCAAAAAGCGGCGGTGCAGCATGTCTACAGTGGAACATATTATAAAGCTTAATTCAGGTCTAAATAATATTATTCTAGTACTACTACTTTTAGCAGTATATCACATCTGAGGAAAGCTAGGTAACAAAAAACAAACAGTGAAGCAACTAGAAGTTGATGGAAAGCTCTCGTGAAGAGAAGAATAAAACTTATATTCTGCACCACAGCATCCATGGTTTTTATTTATTGGCAAACTAGAAAGACATGCAGAGTCGAGGCTTCTGGTACTTTCCTTAGCGCAATACGTGACCTCAGTAGGGCTTACAGTGACCTAGCACGCCATTTTCCAGCTTTTTCGGCTTGTACCAGAGGAGATTAAGCTATCTCACAGACCCGCCTGGAATCACATGACATGCTCAATCTTCCGTGTATTTCGTGACCACTACTCCACCGAGTCCAACCCATTCCGAACAACTTTCTTGTGGCAGGCTTTCAGACGTACCTCTAAGGGGTGCTAGGAATCCGCAGCGCTTGTACCATAGTAGCTGAAAGGGTCGCAACTTACCCCAACAGGGGGGACACCTCGCGTACTGCGCCCAATGGAGATCTATTGCGGCCTCTCTCCTAGGAAAATGGAATAAAGTGAAGGAAACTATAGGCCACAGAGACACGCGGAAGTCCGTAACGATTCCTCGTTCCTGAACACTAGAGCGGCCCAGAGAGGTGATGAGTGACCCATCCAAACACGCAGCCCTATAGGGTTCACGGGAATAGTGTTTCTTTTATAAGCATCTGTACCATCTGTACGGCACTGCCTCATTCCACGAAACCTTAGAAACACACCTGAAATATGAGAAGGATGCGGAACCAAAGAAAATTATAAAAGGGAAATCGTGCAAAATGAGAAAGCACTCCAGCATTCGCCTACTGAATGCGAACCTTGCACGTTAACGAAGAGCAATCTCGCACAGTAACGGGGCCTATAGATCTCAAAGCTGTCCAAATCATTGACAAAAACTCGCATTACCTTATAATCGCTTAATCACATACCTTTCCTTATAAACATTAAAATAATGCTTTCATAGGAGAAGATTTTAAATAATATGTACTAAATAAGAGAAAATATATCGTTGCATCATGGGAGATCTTTTTAAATTTAAACCTTTTCTTAGGAAAACTGATTTTCTTCATTTCAAAAGATATAAAACTCTATGACGTTGGACAACTCTAGGAAATGTTTCAGTATTACAAGCATAATAATTACGCAATGAAGTGAATTTTAAACATATTTTAGTCCAAAGAATATCGTATTCAAGTTACATATATGCATAAATAAGTAAAAAGCTCATTTAAATGATACCTACTATATTAAACCACGAAACACATTATCTAAACAAATAAAAAAAATTAATAAAAATGACTGTGCCGAGTCATAATGGTGTATCCATTGTCACCATTCTATTCTGGATTTGTAGGTACGTCAGGTAACGTATTACGACAACATTGCATCAGTACATTCTGCTGTTGCACTCTTAAATGGAGAGTAGATGTATAACCTAGAAATTATATACTCTAAAGATCTGTAAATGCGTTTGTGGAACACAGTATGGGCAATTGCAATACCAGTCTACTTTAACTTCTATGGGCATACAGTGTGCTTTGACATGAACAACAGGTGGTTTTAATATTTCTTTAACTCTGTAACACTAGATTTAATTACTTTCGCCTTGAAGCACTCCCATATTTACTATTGTTTTCATACTTCCAGACTCAGTACAGGGAAGAAATGATGTCCATTAAAGAAAAGCACCTCTGTAATCCTGGATCTGGTTTCAGAAACAGTTGACCACTGGAGCAGGGAAGCGTAGTCATGTCTTTTATTCTGATGCATCCCCGGATTTAGTCAATCAAACTCATTTTCTAAATCTTTCACTGAAACTCAGCGTTCCCTATCTCGTCTCCTCCTATTAACAATTTATCTTAACATGACCTTTCATCTGTTATTTTTCGCCCTAACTTTTCTATTATTCACCAATTAATTCCGTGCAATTATAGGAAGAAGATTCCTTGTATCCAATGAACCAGTTAATTTCCGTTTCGGTTCTTGAGCATTTTGAATATTCTAAAACAGCAACATAACTTACTTTTTTATCGATTCCATGTGCTCTATCCTTTTTATTTCAAATTTTTCAACAGTTTTTGCTTACTTAGTGGCAGTGTCACTTTCTAGAATATACAAGGCCACACCCTGGCGGCGCCGTGGCCGAGCGGTTAGCGCGCTCGCCTACCACCTAGGCGGCCCGGGTTCGATCCCAGGGACCCGCATGTGGTATTCGTGGTGGACGAAGCGGCGTCAGGGCGGGTTTTCTCCGGGTACTCCGGTTTCCCCCGCCATCTCATTCCACCGGTGCTCCATCTTCATGTATCATCAGTGTCACCGCCTGCGGTGCCGTAGTAGTAAAAGCGGGCGTTAAACACTACAACAACAACAACGCCACACCCTACATAGAGATCATACGACTCTGAGAGGAGGGGGATATCAACTGCCGACTCCTATGGTGTTAGGGCATCGAATTTATTTACACTCAAGAAATATTTTGCAAAGTTATTTTAAACTCAGTCATCTGCAAACTCTACTGTTCGTTGCATCTTCCAGTTGGGGATGAAATGCTCAATGTTAGATCACTGAAAAAATAAGATGTCCAACACATTTTTGCAAGCAATTTTCTTATGCAGATCTGCTAATTCACAAAATTACTGTCATATATCATTTACATTTACACAGACATAGTATTTCACAGCCGAAAGTTCTATTAAAATTCTAATGTGTTGCATCTACATGACTTTCTCTACTCACTTCTCAAAAATCTATCCTTACAGAAGCTTGTTATTTTATCTACCTCTTATTCATCTAGATAAACGTTCACTTTACATTTATACATTTCGTCGTGGGATACAATAGAAAGCGATAGTCAGATTCTTAAAAACCGTGTCGCCATGTGATTGGCTTAAAAATTCCATGCTCTTTGCATAACCACGAGAAAAATGAATATTGCCTTTCCACTAGCAAAACGTATATGTATTTGAAAATCAAACTAAAACAAAGAATATCTCGGAAGCAGTTAACCCATTAAATGTATTTTACGCAAACTGCATTTTGACATCTACATTTTTTGTGGAGTAGAATTTTGTCTGTCTCTAACGGTTGAATCGTGATACAAAAGTCACTCAGAAAGAATAGGACTCGCTGTCAATTGCCAGAAAATTCAGTATACCTACCCATGTATTTCTCATGCAAATATCTCAAACGCATGTTTCAGTTAGAATTGTTGGGATCAGTTTAAAACAAATAGAAAACGAATTTTTTCCCATGTGAACGATAGTTTGGGAGTGGTGGAGAATCTTCTTGAAATATTCGTATGGCATCCTTGAAGCATACTGATCGACTTTTTGCTTTCCAGTTATGCCGTTCACAGATATGCAAATAGATAGGCGTACACGCGCACCTGCACCCCCCCCCCCCCACACACACACACACATACATACACATACATACACACACATACACACACATCGCAGAAGACAGATCAAAGGCTATAAATGCCTTTTTCATGTCAGGGAGTCCCAAAAAGTATATTTTTCGGTGAATGTTTAGTATCAAATTTTGGGGTGGTATGCAGTACTTTACTTGCTATAGAATTGTAGAAAAAGTACAAAGTGAAAAGAAAAAAAAAAATTTTGAAAATACAAAATTTATTTTGCAATCTTTTCTTCTAAGGATCCTTTCTTTCTCAAATTTCCAGAGAGTTTTGATCTTACATTAGCCCTAACATTACCAAGCCTTATTCCAAGGGGGCGGGTACATTGTCACCACCACTAATGACAATATGTGTGAGCAATTGTTGAAAACAAATATTTTAAAATTGGGTATTATATCTTGTCACGTTTATTTAGGTAATCTTTTACATTGTTTAGCTATTCCTTTTTTACCTTTTTATCTTTTTTGACATGAATTTCATTATACCGAAGGGGCCGTACTTTATGACCTCCTTGACATTTCATTGTTTCTGAACAACAATGAAAACTTTGAAACAGTTACACAATTCAGTAGTGCAGTGATTGACTATAACTATCAACTGCATGCCTTTTACCAAAAGAATTAAAAGACAGAATTCAAAAATTGACAGAAGGTGGTACCTGCACCCCTTGGTAATGCTGGGACTAATTTACGGCTTCTTCTTTAAGTTCGACCTACCATGAAGTGTGACTTTCTTTAAACCCCATCTCCTCTATTGCCATTTTGGACTGCTACCACCATTCTTTTGGCTTTATCTGGCGCCGAAAATCTCCCACGCATTGCGAGACCCTTGTGTCAACTCGCACTACAGATAAAACGTCCCTGTTTCCTTGCGTCGGCAAGAACGGGCCCAGGAAATCCTTTGCTATAGCCTTGAAAAGGGGGAGACAACCCTCAGACATACAGGCGACTGTCACGTCCAAAAGCATGGTCATATTCCTGGCTCATCGTAGCCTATCTTATTTTCACCCCTCTAATGCCTAATGTCTGTTGTTACAACGTCATTTAGATTTGCTTTATTGGTGCGTGGCACACCACCAACATCCCTTCAAGCTATTCCAGATTAATTGTGCGTATGCCGTTGATACAATGGCTGCTAATAGGAATAATCAGCTGAATGCGTTAGAAACAATTATTATGAATATTACGAAGGAAAGTTAACCTAAGTGCTTAGGTATTGTTCAAGGGAAATACATAAATGACTAAATACGATATGTAGTGAAAATTCGTTTCAGAACTGAAATGTGATCCCCTTTAAGGGAATGATTCAGTCATAGTAATTTTGCTTTTATTTTCAACGTTGTCTCATATAAACATAAGAGGTTTTAAATTTCAGTAAGGTATCTCTTTTAGTTTTGGAATTAGGTATTATATTTTAAACCTGAATTTACCCACCTACACCAATTACTCCACACTGTGCAATTTTAAAACTAACTATTCCTTTAAATTCTGTAACCATTACTTATAATACAGAATTTTGTCATATAATTTTATTTTACTAGCCTTATGTCAAAAGGAAATAACTTTTAAGCTTTGTCCTTTAAAGTTTCATTTTTTTTTCAGTGTTATATAGCGTTAAAGATTAACAACTGAAAAACCGTTCTAAAATGATATAGCGGAAATATAAATGACAACTTTCAGAAGAATTGGGTTTCAACTGCATCATGTGACACATTCGAAAAAAGTGAATGTGCTGAAAAAATGATTTCCAAAGCACTCAAGTTTCAAAATGAATGTGTAACCAACTATACTATAAATATAGGTATTTATAATTTTAAAATTTCAAATACGTTTTTAATTTAAATCCTCCAGGCGTTTTTACTTTCCTTGCTGGTAAGTAAAGGAAGTATTGTATTCGATGTCCAGATTTCACCGGAAATACATGTTTTGAGACCCCCTGAATCCAAAAAAGCATTTTTAAAAAAAAGATCGGTGTGTGTGTCTGACAGACTGTGGACCACATAACTGAAAAACGAAAAGTCGGTTAAAAACGAAACTTGGTATTTAAGTTTAATATATTTCAAAGATGCGACACAAAGATTTCGAAGAAAATAATTCCACCCTAATCTACCCTTTTCATGGAAAATTTTTTTAGAAAATGTTGATTTTCTTGGAAATGGCTCTAACGATTTTGATTAAAATGGCATATGTTTAAGATATTTGTACGACAAATGAAATGTATATTTTGAATTTTCTAGCTATAGCCTATGTGGTCCTGTGTACTCTGGATGACTTTTGAATAACTCGTAAACCGTAAGAGATAGGCAAAATCTCACTATAAAAATGTAAATTTCGCTGAAACACACAATTTATATCTAATTTTTTTTTTTGTAGAGTGAATCCTTTCGGAGATATTCCTTGTTATTTATGTCAGTTTCAGAAAACTTAAAACTTTAGCGAAATGTAACATCGTTGTTCATTTTTTACATGTTAAGTGTGCAAAAAGAACGGAATCTCAAAGCTTTAAAGGATTTGACTATCCCTCAAAGCCTATTCTAATATTCCCCTTGCACCTACAAGGAAATAAGCAATAAGATAATTTGTACAAATGTTTATCTCAACTAACACGAAGAAGATATAGGAATAAGAGTTTGTAAGAATGTTTAGTACAAGCGTAGAGAAAGTCACCTGACTGCAACATATCAGATTTTTAAGATCATGGAATGCAAATGTAAATTGTTTGGTGATTTAGGTGTCCTACCTAAATCATAACTTAAGGTACGACAAACACAAAATTTTATTTAGTGGAATAGTTGAATCAAATAAAATTTAATGCATATCCAGGTATCTCGCCATGACAATAGGATCAGTTGTAACAGTAGCAGTAGCAGTAGTAGTAGTAATAGTAATGGTGGCGTTGGGGGTTGTAATAGCGTGGGGGATGTCTCCCTTTTGTTCTCAGTCCTGTAATTACAACAAATAGGACATTGTGCTAAACTAAGGAGAAGACGAAGATATCAATAAATAGTGTATTATCTTTATTATTTACATGTTTTTTTCATTTATCGATTTCCAATATTAAAATATACAGCTAGTTTGAGGGGTTCACATCCACAAGAAAAGTAACTTTTAAACTTTTTCAAAGATATATTATTATAGTCGTCTCCCGTTAAAAAGTACTATGTTATTTATATGTTTAAGAATTAAAATAAATATCGGCATTAGATGGTAGAATTTAGAGATGTTTACCATAGACAACAAAGAAAAGATGGCAGGGCAGTACAAATCACAAGGAGCTTTTGTGAGAAGGTTGTGTGTGCTATTCTTTGCAAAAGTCTGCAGTTTCCTTAAGTTCTAAGGCTAAGGAAGGCCACGCCCCTCAACACATTCCAGCATATCCACCACCATCATCCCCATTCTTTTCCCCGGGACGTCCTTTGCACACGCGGATCGTAAAGATGGAAGGAACGTTCTTGATGACTTCTTGTGATGTTGACTCCCCCGCCAAGTTTTTTGTCTTGGGGCCTTCCCGCACCCTTAGTCTTTCTTCACCCAACCCCCTAAAAATCCTTCATTGCCATTACTCTTTCCTCCACTCGTCTATAACCCTCCCCTTGCCTCACCCTCTTGAACCGTCCTAAACACTCCTCACCTTGCTGGATATATTACCTTCAACATATATTTTGTTTTTTTCCCATCACCCTGATCTTATCTCTCATTATGTATGCCATGCGTTTCCATATGACAAATATCTACAGAGATTCACCTTCATCAGGCCCTCTTGTATGCCAGCTATTGTTTTCTGCTGCTTTTCGTCTTCTAACAAGAGGAATAGCCTTTCGGTTTTTATTTTCTTATGTTCAGTGTACCCTCATCTAATGTTTGCGTTTGTCTAACAAGGAACATGAGGAGAGTGTAATCACTGAAATTTTAAATCAAAAAGTTTCCTTGCAGTCGAAACTCTCCAATATCCTTTACGAATGAAATATTAATTATAAACGCAGCAAAATTCTGAAATCAAACATCAACGTGTAATACTTTACCGGTATGTTTAACGCAGCAACACAGTGGATAATCTAAAACTACCATCATTAATATTTCTGAAACGTGATTAATGTGCCGTTATTCACAGAGATAAACTTCCGGCAAATTCTCATAAATACGGTCTATAGAATTATACATTTTGAAATGGTAGGTATACGCCTATAAATGACTTCAAGAAAATATAAAAGTACCATACAGGTTGAAATTATCAACAAATTTTTCCTTCAAATATTATTGTCTTTTCTTTTTATTTTGTTTTTAGTTTTTTTAATTTACTTTCATTTTTAATTTTTTAAAATTATAAATGCTAAGCAATATGGTATTTGAATTTAATTGTGTTTTGTTTAAAGTTTTTATATTATGTATTTACTTTGTATACTTTTATCTAGTATTGTAGGTATATTATATACTTCATTTTAAGTTTATTCTATTTTAATTGTTTAGTTTTTATTTTGTATTTGCTGCATAATCTCTAAATGATAAATTTTGTATTATAATTGTTGAAATACTTGATAAATTTAAACATCTGGAACGTTGACCCTGCAGTAAAAATTAGGTGCCAAACTGTACAAACTGCCAAATAACTTTTACTAGTGTATTTAAAGTTTGGGTTTTCGTTCCACTAAACCTCTCATTATTCAAGATGTATGCGTATATTTCCATCTATTGGCACCAGTATTGCTTTACAACTAGATTCAGCATTTTTTGATTTCTGTAAAACGTAAAAGCTAGCGAACTACTTTCCAGTCCCCACATCCACATTATTATTATTATTATTATTATTATTATTATTATTATTATTATTATTATTATTATTATTATTATTATTATTATTATTATTATTATTATTATTATTATTATTATTATTATTATTATTATTATTATTATTATTATTATTATTATTATTATTATTATTATTATTATTATTATTATTATTATTATTATTATTATTATTATTATTATTATTATTATTATTATTATTATTATTATTGCTATTATTATTATTATCATCATCAACTTTGATTTACATGTTAGAAATGATAGTGGAATATATTACTCAATTGCAAAGTTTGAATCAAAAGCAATATCCAAGAACGACGATTATGTGGCATATATTTTACAGGACTTTATTCTTAAAATTTACTCTTCTAGCGTAAGTGGAGGATTGTCTGTTTTAAGAAGTCGCAATATTCGTGAAAGGTGATAGATATTTATGAAGGAAATGAAGGTAGTTCAAGTTTCATTGGCAATACATGTATTTTCCATCTTTTCTGAAATTAAGACGCTTTTGCAGCCTCATACACAAGGTAAATTGGGCAGAATTAATGATTTTCTATGACAATATTAGCCGAAATTAACGTAGCAAAAAGCTGCACAAACATTCTAATGTTACTGGCTTTAATTGTCACGGACATTGTTAAATTTAGCAAGGTGTGTATACTAGGAACGTAGTAGGTATTTTAATTGTTAGAATTGCTCTATACTGAACCTCAATTCCACGAAAACTGAGTATAAATATTGCAAAATTTATTATTTGTTTGCCTTAGTAATTATACCAACATCCGATTTAAATTGTTCATACGAGTATAAGAGAGCAAGTTTTCTACAACGGTTAATAATAGGATATACTGAAATTATTTGGAAATAGTAACCAAAGTGCAATTATTTTACATAAAAGATGAAAAACTGCGTTTTCCTATAAATGCCGCAAATATTTATTTAATTCTATCCAAAGTTACTGAATGAAGTTTCGCATAAGTAGTCCACTCTAAAGGCAGTGTTTAAATGCCTTTCAAATTCTGACATTTGACCGAGTCGTGAGCATTGTAGAGACGTCAACAATTTCCTATAGTGAGTACTGAGAGAAGGAACAGTTCCACTCTTGTAAAAACAACAATACATACACAATAAATACTTATTTTATGTGAACATACAACCATTTATAGGCTTAGTAGTCCAGCTACATTAAAGAGGAATCAAGTTATGCGCGTTCGTAGTGCATGTGACGGCGCAATGTGGGAAACAGGTTGTGCACGTCTGCTCTACAGACAAAGCGTGCATAACTACATTCTTTGGGTAGCTCACCTGCTAAGCCTACTTATAATATTGTCGCCGCGTTCGCGAGACTGGTTGCCTGCCTAGGAGGGGTTGGAGATTGTATTGAGCCGACCAATGACCGGACCTTCCGAAGCCCTGCAAGCCCATGGCTACTGTGTGCGGTTTGTCTGTTCCAGAGCCTTCCTTTTGTGCTTTCCTTGAGCTTTTCCACTCGAGAACTCTGCATGGACCTTGTATAAGGAGCCGGCTCGTGCCCGGTGAACAGTTAAGAGCTAAAAAGGTTGAGATGAGTGATCGATGTCTGCTGTAAGTGAAGTTAAAAACTTACGAAGTTCGGAGTTGTCCAGTGTGAGCTGTGGTTCGGTACCGACAGTTCAGATGTGATTCAATTCGACCGGTATGCGCAAAGTATGCTCTGAGTATGTGCAAAGTGCCTTAAGTGTATGTTAGCGCTACGCTATACACTAACTGCTAAGAGATAGTTACTGGCGTTGATATTAGTTATTCCTGATATTGGTTTTATATCTCATTAACATTAACAAATGAAGGCATAGAGATGTAGACAAGGATAACCTAATATGGAATTGGTTTATAATTGGAACATTATGAAGCAATCTATAGTTGGAACGCCAATTCCGTTTGATTTCAAGTTGGTAGCCTTGAGCTACCGACTTTTTTAAGTATACCTGTATTTCTCTAGCTGATTTATCAGGCGATTTCATTTTGTTTATTTCTCTCCGTATGAAAAATGCTCAGAAATTCACATGTGCCTATATAGCTATTCTTAACATTGTATTCCTGATTCCTTTAAGTTTTTCGACAGTCCTCCGCGTTATAGAAATGCTGTATGAGCTATATATTTTATTAATTAAGTATTATGTCAAGCAAGTCTTAGATAATTGCAATAGAAGATATTTTAAAGCTTTAACCCATCCTTCGATCCACTAGTTATTTAATAACTTCAAGGTTACATTGTTTTCATACAGTACACAAGTCCCAGGATGAATATGAAGGAAGATACCCACATTAGTTAAATACTATGGAAATGGCGATACATTACGTTAGACGTAACATTTATCTCTTTATCCAATAATTTAGCATGCACCAGTAATAAAGTCGGTTACATCTAGAGGACAAGACTTTCCTACCTAGTGTGGTTAGATTTTCGTATAAGAATCACAAACATAACAGTATAAGCAGATCGGGTTGTCTTTGTGTATAATGCTTGGATAGTATAATTTCCGGGTGTTGGTCTTCCCGAAGAAAGGTCAACTGTTCGTATTCTAATATCGGGACACGTAAATCCTTTTCAGTATTTTAGTTATGAAGTTGAAGTTCGAAGCTGTCTTAAGCTCATATTTTCGAGAAGAATACAAGTTTCAATGGTGAAATAATTATGAAAATCAGTTGAGTGGTTTTCAAAATGTACTATATTATGATTCGTTAAAGAATACGTCAATTATGTGAAACAATTGGGACAAGGTTTTTGGATAACACAAGGTTTTTGGATAACTGGTTTTTTGGAAAACCAAAAGTTGCTATACTGTAAATTTATTTTACACGTCTTAAAATACTCCAAACACTTGAAAATAGGCTATCAAATACGCTACAAGAAGAAAAAAACATACTACTTAGGGAGAAAAATCCAAAACTTCCTTTGCTTTAGTCTCGAAGGCTATTCTTTTGCCGCTAAACCTCACAAGCATTTTAAAGACAGCAATTGGACATGTTTCCTACGTTTAAACGGTTACTGCCACCGTGACCGATTTTCCTGAGTCATACGCTTTTCGGGGGTTTCCCTGGGTCACTAGGCGAAGGTTAATTACACCCCCGAACTTCTTTTCCCTCAAATTCACCTCACTTCTCATTTCAATTCAAGCTTCATTCTGCTTAGCTGTTCCAGGATTGTAAGTGATGGTGGGAGTCTCGGCGTTGTATGGCAGGGAAAAGAATGCTCCCCATAAACTTTCGTCCTCCGGATTAGGGGTGGTTTTCGGTGTCTATATTTGAATCTGCCCTCTGCTGAGATGTCTCCTTGTTTTGGCTGCACTTTGTCTCCTCTCATCTTACCCCTACCACCCAAAGGGTGCTCTCTTTCCTGTCATACCTCATTCTAACATATTTTAGAGCTTCAAATTAAATACATCGTTTGTGGTAAGGGTACTATTGTGGACTATTTGAAACGTTCGGACTGCATAAACTCATATTATAAAGTGCTTGTAAACCAAATAGTTCTATTGGAAGAGATAACGACGAAGACAGACCTGCTAGATAGGGTGATAATGGTTATACCTACTCCTGTTGGCATTACATCAATCACGAAGTAATTTGCTTTCATCATAAAGAAGTCGTTACTGTTCCGCAGAAACAACATGATATCACCAATTGCTGAAGCACCCCTACCACAAGACGGAGTTCGCCACTAAGACGCCCACTGCCGGAAGCAATCACAACTATGAAGCATCATCCGGTATCCAATGAGATCTGAAACAGATAGCTTTCACTACCGTTAGGATGTTAAAGGTATTTACCCGGTACTTCTGCACTAAACTGCCTTTATGACCAAGAGGGGGGTGAGACACCTTTTATTGCCCCATAGAGAGGGTGAAGGAATGCTTAGTCATATTTTATTTTCGCAATAACGGTCTTAGGAGTGGATACTGACTGCCACGTGGTCGTCCCAAGAGGGTTGCCATGAAATAAAGGCAATTTTGAGCGCCGATAACGTTATTTCCTTTCATCACGGGTAGAAGGAGACAGAGAGAGAACAAAGCAATATTATCGCACACTTCCGGGGCTGTCATAACACGAAGAAATATGAAAATGGCAAGAAATTGAATTGAAGGAGTTCTAGGGAGCGTTGCAGAAGGAAACATAAATTGTTAGCAGAGGAGAAAAGAAAGATATTTTTGGATTAACATTTTTCTCTTGGGAACCAGTAAACATGGACCCTTTCTGGAAGTTGGCACACGGAAAGAAATGTGTGAGCTGAGCGGGACGGTATCCACGCCCCCTTAGAGCAGTAACACCAAATCCAATCTCAGAACAATTCCTTGTTATCTCCACTTCGTGACAACCTGCTCTCTGCCAATTCTCTTTCTTTCCCTTCCACGGTCTGACCGGGAATCTAACAAAGTTCCCAACATGTCCAAAATTTTGTATTCTACTCAACAGATGGTGTCCTGGGACCGAATCCTAAGTGCTTACTTGGTTGACAGGATTTATACCCTTAAGGGTGGATACTACATCAGCCACAAACTCACTGACGCATTTCGTAAAGAAAATATTTGAATGGGTGGGAGCAAGAAGAAAAGATTCCATATTTTGCCCAAAACAGTCTGAGACAACCATTTGCTTTTTCTATCAACGCTGCATATTTGGGTACAAATAAAGTAAGGATTTCTCTGTCAGGTGATTCATTTAGTAATATTTTGTACTGTAAATTTAGTTCAACATTTTAATATAGAAATTAAACAACTGATACTTATCTACATTTGAATACATGTATGAAAATATAACTTTTATTTTAGAATGATGTAATGTTTCGTTTTAAACTCTCATGATTCAGATATTTGAAACGCAATTGAAACCATTAGATCTCTTTCATTAACTGAATTATATTTTACATAACTTAACTTTTTCTTAAAGTTGATTTTATTGCTTTTTATATGGGTTCGGGGAACTTCAAAGTTTGTTTTAATTTTTTTAATGTTCCGTTCATAAGTCACTTTCTATGGTCATATGGGTGGATTTTTTACCCTTGAAGCATTTCCTCAACAGTAATGAAGTTCACTCGCTTATAGTGACGTTAATCTTTGGGTTTGTATTACTAACCTCGCAGGTGCAACAGCCCCCTCCTGGCCTAAGGCCTACCGCCCGGCTGCTGCGTCCCCCACCTCTGACGACAAGCATTATGAGTGGGGTGCATGGAGATGGAAAATGGGACATTTATATTATATTTATATTATTTTTATTACATCAAATTCACACACACACACACACACACACACACACACACACACACACACACACACACACACACACACACACATTCTCTCATTCACACCTCCAGACTGTGAGGAGGGTGGGGAATAGTCCTGGTTAAAAAAAAGTTTCTCACCCCCCAGCCGGGAATCTAACTCAGGACCGTTTGGTTTTACATGATATCGTGATAGCCATCAGACCACACAAGTAGTTTTAAAATATTTTATTATAGTTTACACTCTTGCACTCTATTAATAAATAAAAAAACACCTTGAATCAAATTAGTAGTTTTGAAATTGGATCGCAGCTGTGCTGTAATTTAAAAGTTAACTAGGTAAGGGAAGTGGATAGTATAAACACCTAATGTTCAAGGTTTCTGGTTTACAATTTTAGAAAGTGATACAGGCAAATTATAAGTCTTAATACCATTTAACCTTAATCTATTTGAAAATGGTATTTCTTGTTTTGATTACAATTACAAATAATGTCTTGATGCCGATCTCTCAATGATATAATTACCTTACCCTGAGTGGCCGATACAATTAATAATAAATTTAATAAGCCGTTCTTTGTCGCAATTCCAATTTAGAAGGAAATAAGGTTTTGACGAATCAAATTATTGAACTACATTGAAACGTTTCTACATGCCAAGAATATTTAGAAGGCAAAGTAGAACTTACGTAAACTGTATATTAAAGTTTAATATAACCAGGCCCCATTCGATATAAGGCAGCTACCTCACCCTCTGTCTCGGTGTTTGCTTCCCAACCAGCTGTCCGTGGCTATTGCTCGGTACCTCTCTCAAGGCTCGATGCAGCTCGATGTCCTGACCGTGCTACGTCACGAAAACGTCACTGTTGATGACATATGAGATGACGTCAACGCTCGAGGCATGATCTGTCGGCTATCCGACCACATGAGCATGCCGTTGGTTGCGGGGGGATGGGGGGGGGGGGGGGGGAGGGTACAAAGCACCATGATGCGTTGAGGTAGTTGCTCAAATCGTTGACTTAACTTTGTGACTTTTAGCAACATTAAGTGTTTAAACCAAGCAAAAAATTTTTTTTATAGTACTTGCTTTTTGTGAGTAGTCAAAGGTGAGTAGTCTACATGTTATGTTACATATTATGTGAGCAATGCTGTGTGTCGTTCACACCTCAATACGAATGAACCTAATCACAAATTCAAGTTAAAATATTACGCCAAGTTTTAATTTCTAAAAGAGATGTGGCAACGTCACCTTAACATTAAATTGTGACTATGTTCACTCGAATTAAGACCAAAAGGCATTACAACATTGCTGTCACACTGCGTGACAGTAGCGAAATAATAAACCATTTACATCCATTCGTCAAGAGATAGGTGACTCCAAATATGTGACAAATTATTTTTTTTTCGACGAATCGGTTGTTTATTAACAATATTGTGGACATATTTGTTACACTGAACATATAAAATACCTAGCTTATATATTGCATGTTCATAGTCCAATCTCCAAGTTTAACGTATCCTTTGTATTCAACACCATTGGTTTCATTTTATATTTTATGTTACTAACCTACTCTATAAAATTCGTGTGGGTTATATATGCTTCCGCCTCTGCCGCGGAGGACCCGGGTTCGATCCCCGGTACCAGCATGGGGATTTTATCCCCTCTGGGAGGTCTGGCACGGGGTGCACTAGCCTCGTTAGGTCCCGGGGGGACCAATTGAGAAGCTACTTAATGGAGAAGTAGCGGCCCCAGGTCTAGAAGACCGCATAATTGGCCGGGAGGGCTTGGAGCGCTGACCACGTCCCACCCTCCAGTACTGCACCTCACCAATGACGGCCTGTAGTGGGTAGAGGTGGAGGACGCAGCGGCTGGGTGGTAGGCCTTGGCCCCTCGTGGGCTGTCGCGCCGAGGTTTAGTTTAGTACCTATATATGTTTGTATATTTCTTCTAGGGGCTTAAGACACCTTAATTTTCTGAACTACACCATGTACTTAAATGTCTTTTTTTTTATTTGTTTATTACGCTCTCAATAGACAATTTGGGGACAGTAGTTCCAAGAATGGAATCATTGAGGGAGACATTTTAATGATAAACGTTATATATATTTCATAAAAACGATGTGACGGAATGCATTGGAAAATTTGAGAATATGTGATGGAAGAATATAAATAAACACAGGAAAGAATGGGAGATAGTAAAATATGAATACTAGAATCAGACAGTAACGTAAATAAAAAAGTTAACCAAGGTTGCTATATGAACAACCCAGAATATGTTTTAGGAACTCAAAGATTTCCAGCCTTTGAGTAATCTGTAAGATAGTATGTTGTTTATTTTGTATTGTGACTCGCACTAAATAAATAAATACATAACGTTTAAGACAAGTGGTGACTATTTTAATACATTAATTTACTATTGCATCTTAGGAAGCATAACTAAAATTACAATGGCAGTACACATTTGAAGTTGGTATCTTTTGAAATGTTGACATGCAAATGCTTTACTCCTCATTACAAACCACAGAAATAAAAATCTAAGCATCTAGAATAGAAGTGTTTAATTACAAGGGTAAAGTTCATTAATAATAACTGCCGTTAGAATGATCATCAAATACAGCAGGTGAGGTTAAATTTGACAGAATCCGGAAGTAGGAACTTGTGATTCTCTTGAAATCTGAATAGCGAATAGATGGTATTGGAGTGGAAAACTGGACAGTCCTATGGGGTATGAAGTATAACAAGTTTCGGAGAAGGTAAGTAGAGGTAGAGTATGGTCGGAGGGGGTCCACACGGAGACAACTATTTAGGCTATTGTATGTCAGACTTCGAAAGGAATGGTTCAAGTGAAAGAGCTTTACGGGTGTATTGGAACCTGGGCGAGTAATTTCAGACAACGTAAGGGTCCCTAATGTGTGCTGGCGATTCATCTCGACATCAGGGTTCGCCAGCTAGCCATCGATCAGGCGACTTCAATGTTATTCATGTGCCGGGAACAGCAGGTATAGTTCGCAAAGTCCCCCACAGCTGCGCCAAACTCGCCCAACGGCGATACTTCCGACATACTTGGAATGACGGTGAAATAAAGTGAAGGAATGGAAATTCGGGAGATGTAATTTCCTTTCCCAGCATTTGCCTGGTGCCTCGGGGAAACCTCCGAAAAACACATGGGTCAGGAAGATCGCCTGGGAAATCAAGCCCAAAACCTCCTGACACGTTACCGCGGAGCCATCTCTACCGGTTTCGGAAGGAGCTTTTCTACCTATTTATCCCCTCTCCTCCTACCCGAAAGAGAGGATGTGGTAAGAGGAGGCAGAAGGTGACCTTGGAGACACGATATCAAGGGACAGAGTGCATATGGTTTACAGATTGAGACTCCCGGTGACACCTTTTACAAGGGACTCCCCTGCCTCTTGCACCCTTACACATTCCACTGGCGGGAGGGCGGTTTGCATGGAGACCGCCCCCGATCTGGAGGATGAAGGTTTTCAGTAAGTATATCATTTGCCATGCAACCCCAAGGCTCCCATGGACACTTACAACCCTGAAACAGTCGAGCAGTTTGAAGGTGAATTGAAGTGAAGGATAAGTGAAGTGAAATGACAAGTAAAGTGAATTGAACAGATAGCACATTTGGGGTGTAATTCATTTTCCAATTATTCGCCTAGCGACTTGAAAGAAATAAGACCGGCAATAACCCATGGGCCGGGACATAGAACCCCAGGTGTGAGTCATACACGTTATCGCGGCGCCATCTCACTCGTTTAGCTAGTCGTAAAACCGATTTGATACTTTGCATGCCTCCCCGTTTTGCAGAATAATATGGTTGTACTTCAAGGGGCAATAACGGAGTTAAATTATTCACAAACTGCTTAAGGTGTCATTTGGAATAGCTGTACGTGTTACGATTGAACATCACTCAATCAATAGTCCCGGTCTTTGACCTCCCGACTAGCCAGTGTTGCTCCTCTGGTCAAGGGTTACAGTCTGCAATCATAATTCTCGTTTAAAAGGTTTCTCTTCTTTTGGCGGTTGCCCAAATAGGACACAAAGCCTGACCCTGTGCGCGTGTTTAACTCGGCGTGAAATCTTTATTTGCATAAACACTCCTTACTAAACATCTTTCACGTACAAGCAAACAACAAAAGGTGTGTGTAATAGATGTTGTGGCATTAGGCACCAAGAATTCAACATTTCATATCCGATCGATCTAGAAAAAAAATTGTTTTGTGGGTGTGCGCATGTGTGCATAACTAAACAGGGAAAAGTCGCTTAAAAACCAAAATTGTTCAGTAGCTTGCAAGAATGCAAGAAGATTTTCGAGAATATCCCCCCCCCCCCAAACTAACACTTTACGTGAAAAACTTTTCAAAAAGCTCGGTTTTCTGAAAGAAGGCGCAACAATTTTGATTCAAATATCTCTTTATCATACAAAGTTCTTTCTGTTTAAAGAGAATTTCACAAGCTATTCCCAGAAAAGTTCTCACATTGTTATCTTCCATAACATAAGATGTTCTAATCAAAATTGCTAGAAGCATGTTTGAGAATATCGGAATTAATAAACGTTTATCCACGTGTTACTCGGGGCACTTAGCAATGCACATGGATAGATGACATCGTGCTTACTGTACTTTCTGTATTATATGTACTATACCGGTCAGGTAGAGCATGCTTAGTTCCTTCATTGGCCGCAACTAAACGAACACAATACTGCCCATCGTGAGCAATAAACCGTAGTTTGTGGTGAGATTTTTCTTAAAAATCTTCTTTTAGTTGTGCTCCACGGTCGTCTCCTTAACGCGGGGTAGCCCTGCTGCTTACCAAGCGGGAGACCCGGGTTGGATTCCCGGTACTGGCGTGGGTATTTCCTCCCACTGGAACAGCTGGTCCGGGGTGCACTCAGCCTCGTTAGATCATTGAGGGGCCAATTTAGGAGGTACTTCACTGAAAAATAGCGGCCCCTGGTTGTGAAAACCGCAGAGGGACCGGGGCGCTGACCACGTCCCACCTCCAGTACTGCATCCTACTCATGACGCCTGTGGTGAGCAGAGATGGTGGCCGGATGGTAGGCCTTGGTCCAGAAAGGGCTGTTGCGCCGCGGAATTATTTGTGTTCTACACACACACGCACACGCACGCGCACGCGCACGCGCACGCGCACGCGCACGCGCACGCACGCACGCACGCACGCACGCACGCACACACACACACACACACACACACACACACACACACACACACACACACACACACACACACACACACACACACACACACACACACACACACACACACACACACACACACACACACACACACACACACACACACACACACACACACACACACACACACACACACACACACACACACACACACACACACACACACACACACACACACACACACACACACACACACACACACACACACACACACACACACACACACACACACACACACACACACACACACACACACACACACACACACACACACACACACACACACACACACACACACACACACACACACACACACACACACACACACACACACACACACACACACACACACACACACACACACACACACAAAGGCCCTTTTCTTTAAAAATACTTTTATCATTTATATGCGTATAGATATATATACTTACATAACTTGAAAATGGAAAGACAATTTTTTAATTCACAGCGATGCTCAGTTTTGAAGGCGGGACATTTAAATATTAGTTATAATTAAATTTTAACTTTTTCAACATTTACATTGTGCCAGGTGCTTCCCAGAAGTTTTGAAATTGGTTTTTTCGAAAATTTTAGGATACAATTGAATTGCAATATAAATTGTACATTTTATGTGTACGCTAGATAAAGCTAAAGATTGTTTTTTCTTCCTGTCTTGCTTATAGGTATATTGGATGACATGTAACTGGACATTTGCTTATTAGAGAAAGAAAGCAACCCAAGGATCTTCCGTTGCCCCTACTAGGAAAGGATAGTAGTAAGGTGCTAGGTTAAAACTCATCCACAACACCAGTTTTCAGATCATTAAGTGAGACACGGTGCGCGAACAGATTGATTTCAAGAACACAATATGCACATAGCTATAGAATTCTACCTCTGAATGTTTCATTTTTGATCCTGTGGGTTTCAGATCTATTTTTCCCTTAATACACAATGTCTTCTAGGTTTGTGAAGACAGAAGAAATCGCTTATGACCCCTTAAAATGATTTTATAACGTTTCTCATTATTGTAAGATATGCTCACACATAAATTTTATTTTGAATCCTTTCGTGTGTTAGTTGCCTAGATATAGTCACTGCAGTTCTTGTAGGAATATAACGAGACCGTAAATGGTAGCCTCCCTAATGATATGAGAAAAAAGTAGTTCTCAGGCTCTGGAGCATTTCGATCCCAGTTGGTTCATAACGACAATGACTCTTCTGAGTTTTCTTGAGAGATCCGGAGGTATTTAAACTAAGTTTCTCTTTACAAGAAACAAACAACCACAGAAAAAGAAGAGAAGAAAAATACAGGAGTTCTCTTACGTTTGCTTCTTATGCCCGTCTCTTTCGTACGATAATGTTACACCGGAGAAAACGCGAAGGAGGAAAAATCTTCTCTAGTCGAATTTTCGTGGAAGATAATGGCAAACAATTTTATGCATGAACGCAAATGTAGGTTGGAAATGGTAAGTACTGGCTTATGGTTGCGTTGTAGAGAAGGAGAAAAAATGGGAAGAAATGTGCTGTGAGAAGGAAGTCTAGAGGAGAACGTTCATTCCAATTTCGCCTCCTACCTCCTAGGTCGTTAGACTTCTGCTACTCCAGTCAGAAGTTCTACCTCTCTTTTTCTCTTCCCTTCCCTCGCTGTCCTGAATGTAGGTACTTTTTTGCTAAAGAAAATGAAAGCACCAAGAATATGCCGTAAGTATCTTTCACAATTTTTAGTAAAGATAAAATAAAAATATATAGGAATATTAAGGCAATTGTGTGCTGGTAGAAAACGCTCGCGAAAATCTAATGTAGATACGTACCTACTTCTTCGGTACTTTATAGATCAAATCGCAATTTGCACGGTCTATCGATTCTACAGTAGTTGAGTCTATTAATTAATCATGAAGTGTTCTGGTCTGTACATCTCTGCATATTATTATCTTCGTGATCATAGGCAGTTATATCAAAATTAAACATTTCCATGTACGTAGATTACAATGTTTTTGGGTTAAAAATATATTTATGTTCCACAAAATGTTCTCTTTTTCTAATTTTCTCTAATGTTCTTCGTGAAACCTAACGGCGAGGTGCTCGGCAGAGGGGAGGCCGTGGCTGGCCGGTCACCATTCTAGGGGGACTGATTGATCAGCCGGATCTAGTCAGTTAGTGGCGGGCTCTCCGTGGCCACCTGGAACTCCGTCGGGCTGAAGAACTTGCCTGCACCTACTAGAGACCCACCGTAGTTTTAGTTCCACCTATGATGCATTCTGGCCATCTGTAGGGTACCTTCATCTCATCCTTCCACCCGCCACAGTGCGCCACAATACGCCATCAGCTGACGAGCCGGAATCCCTACCGCGACAGATACACTGACCTAACGGTGAGCAAGATGTAGGGTTAAGGTTGTACAACGAAGGAGAACATATCGCACATATATATATATATATATATATATATATATATATATATATATATAAGTATATATCTAGCACATCCAGAAGGAAGGATTAAAGTGAGGCAATCACAGGAGGCTAGGTGACAGACGACCAGTCGAGCAAGCAGCCTTCTAGTGTCTACGGAAAGTACTTTTTCCTTTGAGCAAGCTTCCGCGCCATCTGGCCGGCTGCGCCATACGCCAAGAAACCTAGAAGCACACCTGAAGGAAACGGAATAGAGATGACGGTAAGAAAATCGTGTTTAAGGAGAAACCACCTCATCATTCACTGACCAGGAAAAACCGCGAAAACCACTGTCAAACTATTCACAATCAGTAATAAAATTGACGGCACTAATCTCTGCGAAGTCATGATCAATAGTTACGCCTGATAATGCTGATCAAGTGAAAAAGCGTGCTTCCGGCATCGAATGCTCTAGTTCCTCTTCTTGCTATACGTAGTAATTGAGGAAGTAAAAATCGTTGGCACCTTTTTTAAAATTTTAATGATAGGTCATATTGGACGATGATTAAATGAAATGGATTAAATGTTGTTCAAATGAGCACGGATTCCATCGAGTTCAAAGTTGTGCAACCCGGAAAACCCTGTTTCCAAACGAGATTCCAATTCGAACCTCTTGAATGTGACGTTAAGATCTTTTACACGAACAATGAACAGGAAGGGATTGACTAGTTTCGTTTGGGACTACGGAAATTGAAGAATGAAGGGAAGAATGTATTGAAGGAAAGCTACCCATTATGTAATGACCAGGAAGATTTATTATTAGAGTGTTCAGGTAAAGATCATTGGAGGAAAGAGTTAAGATGGGAAATATAAATAACGAGCAAACAGTGAGAAGAAAAGTTCAAGATCACTCAGAACTGGGAAGCGTAGGAGCGAATTTGAATTATTGTTTGGGAATTTATTACACCAAATAAATATTTATCTACCTGTTTTATGGAATATAATAAATAAACAGAAATGACCAGTAAACAGGACAGTAGAAGGATAAGATTTTATAGTTCAAAAAGGTTTGTGATTGTTATGGGTCTGTGTATAGTCTGGTGAATGCCTAAGGCCAATACCATACAAACACGTATGAAATATTATCCTAACATTAATTATTTACCACATCCATGAACAGATGAACCCTTATCACATTGTATAGGATTTGATTCGCATGTTACTATGGCACTATGATATGGTTCGGAAGTGGGACTAAGAATCTCGATCAATGACGTCTTTTGCGCCTGTGGCCTTGACGGAGTGCCCTCCAGCAGTGAGGAAAGGATGAAAGGATAGTGCACACTGAGGTGAGGCGACAGCAGAGGGCAGGATCTAATCACTACAGATTTGAACTCGCCGATGGCGGCTTGCACGACGGTTTCCTTCCCTCACTACGGACTTATGCACCCTATAAGGGGGCACAGGACAATGAGCCCTTCCCCGATCCAGAGGATGAGGATTTACAGAGAGAAATGCTCCTGTTCAACTAGGAAAGATATAATCCTGATATACACGTTGTCCCAAAATTATACCTAAAAACTATAGGAGCTGATAGATAACATTATTTTAAACACTTTTTGTTAAGGAAAGTTTTTTGCTGCGGTGCTTCGTTTAAGTGCTAGACGAGTTAATCTCATATATTACTCCCTCCCACCCAGTTTAAGTATTTACGGCAAAATCAACAATGCAAATTAGTATTGCAGCTCCCAAAGTTTGTCGGTCTAATTTTGGGACACCTGTATGAAACATTGATAAGTCACATATGGGGCAGATACTTGGGTCAGGCATTAAGGAAATTTGAACCTATGGTAATAAGGATATATTGCCCTGTAGTAGAACAGGGTTTGTGTAGAATACGTCATAATGAATACATTAATCAAGTTATAAAAGGAGAAGACATAGCATGTTTTATAACAATATTAGGCTACTATGGATGGATCATCTAGAACTAATGGAGATGACTAGAATACCTTTAAGAGTATTTAAAACTATATTGTACTCGACAAGAGAAAAAAGGAAGACCCAGAATGAGATGGATTGATAGTGATAGAGGATTTCAAGATTATGAATGGAAGGATGGAGAGAAAAAATTAAAGATAGGGTGTATGGAAACTGATTATAAAGGAGGCCAAGGTTCACACAAGGCTCTAGTAAGTAAGTAACGCTCCTGTCATTGCAGGGGGTAACTTCCACCGACACTTGGAACCCTGAAATGGCCTACCAGGATGAAAGGTGTAATGATATGAGAAATGAGGTAAAAAGGAGGTACAGGAAATCAGGGAGGTGTAATTAATCTTCCCAGCATTCATCTAGTGAATCAGGAAAACCCCGAAAAAGCTCATGCATCTGAAAATTCTGCCACGGGAATCGAACCCACGACCTCAAGAATGCCCAGCCCAGATGCTACCACCTGAACCAGTGCGTATTTATCTATTTCCGTGTATTGGGGACAGAATATGGAATACTCAAGTTGCTTGTTTGGTGCTGCTATCCAACGGTGTCTACTAGAAATAAATCAGGGGTTACTTTCAGAGTCCTGCAAGCAGTCTAGCCTGGCTTGTGAACGATTATCGGACTTCTATCTAAAGTGTTTTTCAGGTAACTTTTTAAACACTTATTATGGATATAAATTAATATTATGATTATGACAAAGGTTGACAAATTCGTGCTGCAAAGATTTTATTTTCGTGCAGTGACACTTTCAATATGACGTGGCTAGTAATGTGGAATACTTGTATCCCATATTGCCCTCCATTTATATCAAGTATTGCATAATACCTGCATTGTTTCTGATGAATGAAATTTATAATAGAACTTTTTATAATGCATTTAAATGTTTACTGCCGAAATGACAGATAAACGTCACGGTAATGGGCCGAAGATATTCCCTCGGTTGGAGATGTAGTCGCAAGCTTTCGGAAGATAGCAAAGGGGAAGTCTGGGTTTAGTGCCAATGTGAAACATATGGCACACAATGAATGTGCAGCAGCGGTGGTGATTTCTGCAAAGAAATGTTTCACTGCAAAATAAAACCAGCATTATATTTAGTAGTTTATGTTCATACTGTTGTAATCCAATTCAGTCAATCAATCTCTTATGTAAATTCGTTGTTTGAAGAAATTATTAATTACGAAATGTATAAGTATTCCATATCACTCTTTTTATTCCATATTAGCCACAATAAACAATTAGTCACGTTTTTTCGAAAATTAATAACACATTCTAATTTTTTATTCAAAGTAAGTCACAAGAAGTTGCTAAAGAGGTTCAATTTATTCACCCCCCACAAGGGGCCAAGGTCTACCGCCCAGCCGCTGCGTCCCCCCACCTCTGCCCACTACAGGCGTCATTGGTGAGGTGCAGTACTGGAGGGTGGGACGTGGTCAGTGCCCCCAGCCCTCCCGGCCAGTTATGCGGTCTTCTAGACCTGGGGCCGCTACTTCTCCATCAAGTAGCTCCTCAATTGGTCTCCCCGAGACCTAACGAGGCTGAGTGCACGCCGTGCCAGACCTCCCAGAGGGGATAAAATCCCCATGCTGGTACCGGGGATCGAACCCGGGTCCTCCGCGCCAGAGGCAAGCGCACTACCAACTGCGCTACGGAGGCGGTCAATTAGTCAAATTATATTACTATTATCCAAAATATGGCGGAAATAAGAACTGCTATTCCATATTACCCGCACTTTCTCTACAGTTAAATTATAGGAAGAAACAAGAGAAACATTTTATTAAAATGAATATTTATTATTGCGATACAGAGTTAATATTGAGAGAGGACGAAGGACCTCAAGATATCCTCGTGTGGTGAATGTTTCCAACATTGTGCAGCAAGTGCGGGGGGAGAAGAGTAGTTTTGACGCCACGTTACGTCAGCTCAATGATGCTTGTTAACATCAGGAACGTAGATATAGGGAGTTGGTAGCTGGCGGAGATTTCAATGGCGCATCACAGGCGCCATTTTGGGGCCCACCAACAGTCCCATTACCCTCCTTCAAGTCCGACTATCTCTGCGACCTCATCCCGCTTCCATATACTTGAATGTTTATATCTCCCACGCCCATCTCATTGTAACCTTTATGCCTTTGCCGCACTATAGATGCTGTGATAGGTTTGTCTCCCGTTTTCTGCTCTTGCAATGGACTTCTTGCTTCGCTTTCTTCCTTAAATGAAACCGAAGTAGTTACAATGCGACTGTAACCTATAGCAATAATAATTTATTTTAAGAACCTAGGAAAACGACTTGAGCTGAATATAAGGTGTACAATGTATGGTAATGGCTTTTCATAGCATCATACAATGACTGCAATAGGAGAGAAGATAGAAGATGCCAATAGCATGACTTCTACGTGCTTTCTTTAAAGTTGAGATAAGAAAACAATGTTTATACTGGATAAGTGAATTTTCTTCATAAATTACTAGAGCAGCAAAGAAGAGATAAAGAGAAATAAGAATGAAGCAGCTACTTCTTGCCTTTTTACTTACAGGTAAGATAAACTTATAGTCAAAATAAACACTAGCTCGATTTTAACATTGTTAGCTCAATAAAACTAGTTTAGCGAAAATGTATAAACATTTCTGTTGATGTGGTCTGTGATATAAGGTACATATAATCTCCCCACCCATTTATGGCGGGTAGCAGACATGTTTAGCAATTTTAAGGACCCTGGATCAAAATACTATGGCTTGGATATGGTGTTTTTCGATCTTCGATCTAGGCTAATCTGACCAGCCAACGTGTAGTCAAGGTTCATCAGCCATGAACTGGTGAACGGGAGATCATGCTTCCTAACTTTTTTTCAGCTTTTCCTCATATATCATCAAATGCACCTGTCGGCGGGCACTTAAACCCCACCCACTCACTCACTCACTCATTCACTCACTCACTCACTCACTCACTCACTCACTCACTCACTCACTCACTCACTCAGTCACTCACTCACTCACATCTAATAAATGGTAAACGCAGGGCAAGTTCCCTATACGTTGTGTTGGAAAGTTGTCTTACCAAATTTCTTTTTTCAATGATTAATATTTCCATGTATTATCAGAGCCCAACACACGTAGTATCGTACGGTGTAAGAATGATTATAAACATTATTGACAGTAGGACAATATGTTTTTTCAAACCTCGTCACTTTAAGTCTGGGTTGATTCAAATACTTTTTTGGAGTATAGATAAGGGTTGAAATATGATCACGGGAAGAAAACGTCGAGCTGTCTGACTTATTATTGCTTTTGTGGAAAATAATGCAATATAAAATGTATTAGCTTTTTACCTATAGCTTTGGTATTTAAGATGTTATTCCAATTGTCCTAATTTTTCTTTTTTCTTTATTCTTTAGTTTATAGTAATATTAGTATTCTTGTAAATGAAAATAAATACACTTTGAAAATAAGTCAATGGGTTAATAAATACCGATTTCATTATTGATTCGGAGATTAAAATGATGTAAAATAAAAGAATACTGGGTATGCTCAGGTTAATGTCACCCTAAATGCTGTTGGGGAAGGCACTGCGCAGAGAAAGGGAGAGATAGAAATAGTGCACTGTCTCTTTCTTTCATTCTAGGCACTGGCAGATCACGTGAATCAAAGGAATGTTACTGCGCAACCTACCTTTGTATGTGTTTCGTATTCTGGTGCCAATCTTTTTCAATCCGAATAGGGTGCGAGTTCTAATTTCAAAATATAGTACTCAAAAACTAATAACTTACATATTTCTTTTTAATTCCTGTGATCTCCTTCGATCAATTAGGGGCATAGGATGCCTATTTTCATGCAGTGTATAAAGAATAGTAAATTAACATTATAGTAATGACATTTCACAATAAACGTTTAGTTTTTAAAAAAATCTAAAATAATGAAAACTTTTTTCCTACAAAGTGTGCGGTTGATGTGTGGGATTTTCTTGTAAATCTGCGAATTACATGTCAGCCTGGGTGGCTCATTTGGTTAGATGCTGGCCTACTGATCCAAGGTCGCGGGTTCATCCAGACCGATGGTTTTTAAACGATAGCGTCGTTAAACAACAAAATATATCTTTTTGAATCACATCCTTGGAAAATTCTGAAATAAATACCAAGCTTGGTATTCATCTGACTTGGGATTATATTGTTAATAGACAGACAGACTCATACAGGCCATTTCTAATTCTGTTTTCCTTTCTTGTTTTAGAGTGCGCTTGCCTCTGGCGCGGTTCCATCCCCTGTATCAGCATGGGGATTTTATCGCCTCTGGGAGGTCTAGTACGGGGTGCACTCAGCCTCGTTAATCCCTGGGGGACCAATTGAGGGGCTACTTAATAGGAAGGTAGCGGTCCCAGATCGTGAAGACCGCATAACTGGCGGGGAGGGATCGGGACGCTGACCATGTACCACCCTCCAGTACTGCACCCCACCAATGACGCCTGTAGTGGGTCGAGGTGGGGGACGCAGCGGCTGGGCGGCAAGACTTGGCTCTTCATGGGCTGTAGTGCCGAGCTTCTTTTGGGGGAAGGATTTATAATCTCAACTGTCAGATTAAACCAGATATCACAGACAAAAAATCTAAGGCCACGTGGCGAGATTTCAAGACAAGAGGACGACATACAAGGCTACTATGTGGGACCCCCGTATAGCAAAGTGAGTACGAGTAATTCCGAGACGCACATGCACAGACCTCTTCAAGGATCACGCAGGACAGCAGTGGTCACCAGTAGCGAGAGGAAGAAGCGACTGGAATTCCCCTAAGACACACCTGTAAAGTCTAAACAGTGAATAGTGTAAACATTGAACTATGTTATTAGTAAACAGTGACTAATAGTCCACCATACATTCAGACGAAAGTCACATATGTGACACCTAATGTGGAGTAGCTCACCACATAGAATAAATGTGCTTTTCCTATTGTTAGGGACATTTTAGGCTATTTTCATTTCATTTTAATTTCATTATAATCTCGAAACATGTATACTGGTGAAGTCTCAATATCAAACTTTTGGGTGGAATGGAATACTTCCTCTTACCTGTGGCTGGCACAAAATTTAATGGCGGGTAGCTTAACACAACATCCAATCAGAGGCTTACCACGCCTTGAGGTGTTGTATAGTCAAACTTGCTTGCAAAGATACAAACATCAATTTATTTGCACAACAGGGAAGAGAATAGTACTTGTCAGGCATCAATCGTCATTAAATTTTGTGTTTGTCATGATATATACGTGGTAAAGAATGTACTACTAATCACGCACTTTAAAACACAGTTCATCTTTTAGAAAATGTACAGTAGTTTTACTAGCTCAAAGCAATGGTTGCTTGTAATGCTTATTGTTATTACAACAAAGCTATAGAATTCATGTGCAACAGGGCTCTTACAGCTTTTCCCTTTTGTTCTTGTTTTTTAACGTGAGTGTTTTGCTGTATTACTTGTAGGAATGTAAACAATAGCCGGCTCAACAGAGTTCTGCCAAACCAACAGAGCACTCATGAGTGTTTAGGCAGGACCGTTTCTGGCGTCTATGGCCATCCTGCCCACTGCTGTTGGTGCTAAATCTAAAGTACGTCGCAACTGCAAGTCAAGCGTGTAGCGAAAAGAAACCGCAGTAAAATAAAACAGAAAAGAAAAGCTCCACAGTTACCCCAAACTAACAAACTACGTCGTTCTGCAACACAACTGCCTCTTTCGAAACATTACAGTAACACCAACAGACGCGGAATGTGTGTTGCTGTAAATTCCGGATTGTTCGCGCCAATGGCTCCAGACTCACAAACTATATTTCTTTTTCTCTGTGCGTGTTCTTCTGTTCTGCTTTCAACTGCCACTCAATAACGTAAGTTTTTATTACTATGTGTTTTTTCTTTATTAATCCACGGTTTTGCTCATGCTGCAAAATTACACAACTCAAAGACATGGTAATTACGAAGTCCAGACATGACAAAAAAATTGAGGCAATGAATCTCTACATTATGTAAAATGGGGTAAGGTATATTCGTGATGATTTTATATTTTCGCCATTATATTCCATATGCATCTCTTTATTATAAATACAACCGCTCACATTAAGTTACCAGTATTGAACAATCATTAAGACTCTAATGTTCTGGAATGTTGAAGGTAACTTCGTTATAGGGTTAGGTAATTTCGTGATAGTGGTGGGGTAATTTCGTGAGTGAAAGAAAACATGCATTATTATACAAGTTTCTTCATTTTCAAACAAGACTTCTTAACCTATTACATAATCCTAATGAGGCAAGAAATATTATTCGTTTTATTAGCTCTTCTATTCTGAATCAGACATACTGACTTGTGATGCAATTGTATTACATATTAAAACTTCTCCGTCAACATCTGATGACTGATGAATATGGTATAGCACGAGACAAAATACGCACTGCACCCATCTTGCACCATTCTTCTTTCTTTCATCTTAAGAATATCGTATTCAATAATTTAGTTTCAATATTCTTCATCAATGCAAATGATCCTTCTAATTTACGAAAGAGGATTGTTTCATTTTGAGAACAATATCGACCATAGAACACCCATTCTCTTGGAAGCAGCATAAACCGAGAAATTTTCGTTCTGTACCAGTTTAGCAGCGCGTAACCCTTCTCAACTGGCACCAGCAAACTACTATGTAGCCATCTATAATACACAGAGAAATCAACAGAAGTTGGGAACTCACTGGGCAATAAGTATGTCCTTGAAAAGCTTTATAAAGTATCACGAACATACCTGTGTCATGAAAATATTGAAATATATACACTTGCTACACACAACACCAGGAATGTGATTGTCATGTTTTATTGCTTGTATGGTTATTTAAATATTATTTCCACTGCGTAAATTAGTTTTTATAGTAAAAATGCTCCACATGATTCATTTTTAAAAAATATCCACATTAAAAACTCACGTTTTACATTAAATGGGTTTCAAAAATATTTATCATACGTGATTTTATGTACGGAATTTAACAAAATTGTAATGTTGAAGCATGTGTGGCTGATTAACTGAAACTGGTTCTACGTAAGAAACTAAAAAATTATATTACTATTTTGTTACTTCCGGTCTAACCGGAAGGACTACAACGTTGTTGCTTTAAATGGTACACCCTATAATTATGTATACATTTGGATGGTATTCCTAATAGTTTTATAGCAGATACTCACAATAGGAGAACAAAGAAAGCTACGTTAGTTAACACTCTAAACTCTGTTTCAAGCTGGTAACCCTCAGCTGCTTTTAAATATGACAGTCTATCACAGAAACTATTAAAGGAATGAAAATCAGGACTTGGGGTGTCTCCCATTCTTTCATTATTCGATGCTTACATCTTGTTGGATCTGTCTCGATATAGACACACTTGACTTCAAATGCCCCACAAAAAGAAGCTCAAAAGCAACAAATCTGGTGGATCTCGCTGGCTACTCTATCTGACCTCTTGTATCAATCCATTACTGTAGGAAATTCTAGTCTACACACTAACCAAAAATCTGTCTTCATCTTGTTGGGAAAACATGTCGTTTTTGGTAGTCGGTTGTTGGATGGCTGAAAATCAGTCTATGGTACCCGGTATTACTTACTTTCGAAGCAACTGCAAGTATCTAGTAGTGTTTGTATTTCTCTAAAGAAGAAAGAATCAATAATATGGCCAGCAATAGTACCAGATCACTCAATTTCTGTGGATACTGCATGTAATTCTTCTCCATCCATTGTGGGTTTATATCAGAACAGTATTGGCAGTAAATTAAACATGCTTTCGTGTGAACAAATCACAGAAAGAAAAACATAGTTTTACTGCTTTAACCCTATACCTCTGCTTATTCTATTTAATAGTAATGAACTGCACAGAATTATGTGTACTTGTGAACAGCTACTGAATAATACTTTCTGAATCTATATAAAGGTATAGACGAATCGGTTGAAGAATTCAGTGTCACTCTGGCAGGTTCTCTCAATAGTTTAATGGTTAGAGCACCCACCTGGTAAGTGGAGGGTCTGCGGTTCAGATCCCATTGAACTTTTCAGTTCCGATTCTACCTCTCATAAACAAACAAGTTTGAATGCGCATTTATCAGCTAAATCCATTGAGAGGGGGCGAATTGGAGGTTTTTCAACATACTCGGCTGCAGTTGACAGTGTTACATGAAATATGGTTCAGATTTCCTATTCACTTGTTTTGTAGAATGAATCTTGGGAGGCAGAGCGAGTCATAGAAAGCCCTGGATCCAAATGACTTCTTTGTTGACGGACTCCTCACTCACCTTACTCACTCACTCACTCACTCACTCACTCACTCACTCACTCACTCACTCACTCACTCACTCACTCACTCACTCACTCACTCACTCACTCACTCACTCACTCACTCACTCAGAGCGAGTCATCGAAAGTCGTCATCTTCACTCGGTTGATCCCGCAAATCAAATTTGGGAAATAAAATAGCAAATATCAAAGTCGTGTTTTATTGTTAACCACAGTTTACAGCGTTACATGTAGTAAATATGACTTCAGACATTCTTGCTATTGTAGTTTAATAAATGTGTTCTAACACATACTTGCTCTGTAAAACAATGTATTTCGTGGTGTACGTGCAAAGTTTTGTACATTCAAGGATTTTATTAACATCTTCAAAGAATAGCTTAATTCCGACCATGAAAGCCTTTGCGCGTATTTATGTTCCGTAATGCTTTTGCTCTCGAAAAATAGTATTCAGAGGATGGCTAAAAGATTCCTGAAAACTTGACTGGTAGTAAGTACAGATTGTATAAAATAGCAGCTGGGAGGGAATACTGAAGAGAAAATTGAGTTAAGCCTCTTGAATTGTCTTTGACAATAACATCTCCACATACATCTACTGGGACTTGTAGACATCAGGATAATTTAATCCCTTGAACAAATTTACGTGACACTGTGACTTATAAATCAGTGTGTATTATCTGAACTTTATTAACCTAATCCAAAGGTCTGGTTTGGATCACGGTGAACGCACTACACTGACATTATCAGCAGTCAAAGCACTTGGGTGACTCTCCATTTGGGAACATATGCTGCCCAGCATACGGTTTAGGGAACCGGATGAAGTCCCAGGGTTATGTGCTGTAAAATTATGTATATGGTTTAAATTACTACCACACCTCTATGGAGAGGACATGTCTACGGCCATAACAGTAAAACCCCATAACTCCATCTCCGTATAATAATTACTCCTGAAGTATCATTCAACTCGTCAACGCCTATCCATTGTAGATAATTATGCCCAGCTCCATTAATTTTGATAACCACAAGATGGCTCTTCAGGACGTGAGAGGAAGAAGATAGATAGGTTGTGACGCAGACAGGGTTGTCCACCACAGGAATGATACAATGTTCACCTAACCTAGACTGAGTTCCATAGATATTAAGGACCAATCCCATCAAGGCTCATCTCGCCTTTCTTTTGTTGTCTTAGGGAAACGTGTTTGTTTTTCAGTTTGATAGTTGTTTATATTTATTGGTCATTCATAATTGACCAGCAATTATTAATCCAAATACTACCAAATCTATTCATAATTGATCGTGAAATTATTTTCTCACATTTAAAGAAATATTTAGTTTTGCTCTTAAATTAAGAGAAACGTAGTTCTACCTATGTTACGTATATCATGTAACTTCCTCTCTCCTTTCTTCTCCTCTCCCCCCCCCCTCTCACTCTTAACCTCTCTAATTATTCTGTACCAAATGTTGTGCAATTTTTTTCACAGAATCTCCTATATAAAGCGATGTTTTAGAAGCAGAATATAAAATATTAATTTTGGGGTAAAATACAAGTAAAGGGTTTATTTATGTGCTCTTTATGCTGATTATATGACCAGAATTGTATTATGATTTCTCCTTACATCACCTTCCCCTAGCGCAACAGCCCTTAAAGGGTCAAAGGCTTGCCACCCAGCCCTCCACTTCTTCCCACTACAGGTTCTGCTTGGTGGGGTGCAGCACTGGAGGGTGGGACGTGGGGACGTGGTCAGCGCCCCGAGCCAGTAATACTGGCCTTCTCGATCTAGGACAGCTACTTCTCCATCAAGTAGCTCCTCAATTGGTCCTCCCAGGACATAACGAGGCTGAGTACCAGACCTCCCATACTGGTACCGGGGATCGAACCCGGGTCCTCCGCACCAGAGGCAAGCGCGCTACAACTACGCTAACGGAGGCGGTCCTTACATCACCTTGTTAACTCCTAATTTAAAAGTGAAGACAGAGGAGTAGTGGCTGTGCTTGCTTGCTTATGGATTTCGCACTTGTCAAAAGATTTAGAAAACTGCAATGTGTCAACAAGAACCAAACACGCTTATATCGTAAATTCTAGAACCAGAATTGCTATTACTCATTTATGCTATTGTCATGTCTACTTCATAGAAGTGCAGATCGTGTGAATCCATGTTTATAATGAACCTCAATATCTCCATTTTTGTTGGTAACATATTTTCATACACCTATTAAGCTTGGAAAGGAATTGGTAAAGCTTGCAGTGTTTTATTTTTCTGGTTGCAGCAGGAGACTGAAATGATGGTCACGGCTGCGCTCTGTTTTGTGGTTTAGCCACACCTAACCACCAAACCACGCCGTCGTTTGGGATTCCCTAGACATGACAGATGAGTGATATATTAAGATGAAGTATGAAATTATCTCCTGAATCAAGAGCACGACTTTTATATGGTATGGTTTTGCATCGACTTGATAGCCATCGCTGACAACACTTTGGTAAGGATACCTGACATAAACATTGCCAATATATGTCCAAAACAATAGCATTTGAATTCGTATGATAGAAATTAAAGTTCCGATGTGTACCATTCACAGACATTCACAAAGGTATAAAAACGATGCAGTAGCTAAAGTGATAGATTTGTTAAAAGGGGATCGTAATTAAAATTGCTTTGAAACTTCACGATTCTTGCATAAGTACGCGAGAAAAATGAATAGCGACTTCCCATTTGAAAAAGTACAAGTATTTGGAAAATCAATAACAAAGATTATATTGGGAATGTTAACGCAACAACCAATTATTTGACATAAATCACATATTTGTGTATTTATCGCACAACACAGTTGACAAAAACTGTGTACACCATACTTATATTATTAAGCTTCTGATTAATGTCTCTTGTATCCCTACAGGAGATTACTAAGGATTCAACAGAGCATTCAAACTTAAATGTTAGATCTTAAAACCTAACGAAGTTCAAAAGACTGAGAAAAAGCAAAATTGCATCTTCATTTCTATTAACTCAGGTCTTATTAGTAAACTATGCAAGAAGTATAATGATGTGTTAAGAAGGAATTTTCCTAATTAATTCAAAGTTGCATTGCGAAAATGTTAATCCCTACTTTAATACGGCTTTATTGGTACGAATTTATGAGTAGCAAACTTCAACTACCTCAGCAGTCCAAAATTCTGAAGCCTTGTCTCTCTGTCTCTCTCAGTTGTTTGCCCGACCCTTCTATATGTAACGAAAATATTTGGCGTAATCCATTAACATCCTGAATGTACCTATAACCAGGCTTTTAAAGCAAATTTGGGGTCAAAAATTACTTTTTCTACTAGTAATTGATAATATCATTTAATGCTACCGGTCGTGTCTTGAAGATATTATACAAGAGAATATCAAGTCGCATGCGGAATTTACTTTCTGGATGCCACTCGCAGGAATAACAAGTGCGTAGCAAACCACATATCAGATGAGGTTCACTTAGAAAGCATTTGTTTATGAAATGAGGACGAACCTTCTTGAAACCAGTACCAATAAAACACTTTTTGGGAGATAGTACGATTTCATGGCCTTTCAGTTATGTTGACATTGCAGGCACATGAACTATCGCGTATTCACATCCACAAACTTAACCTACCCTCCTATACTAGGTGCTTTTAAGACCTATGCCTATAGCATTTTCACACCTTTTAATTTAACAATATTTTAATTAATACAAATACAAAATATAATCAAACTTAATTATTCATTTTCACCATCTCGATAATTGTCCCTTCATTTATGTTGTATACGCTATAATTTAAAAGAATAAAGCTCTGGAATCAGTCCATATTTCGTTATAGTGACGAACGAAGATATTATGTAGAGAGTCACTGAATCATTAATACACGTTCCGCGAGATAAACAGAGTAGGCCGTGCTCAAATTACCCATAGTAATGATGGCGACTAACTTGAACGATTGTGTTAATTCTGAAATCGAAAAAAATTGGAAAATAGGCAGTACTTTTCTCATGCCTGAAATATCTCAAGAGAGATACGAAAGATTCTATAGTTAATATATGCTAATTAATATCAACCATGAAGACACCATGGAAATATGAATGTTGTGTTTCAAAATTAGTATTTCACATTTCATTCATACGCCATATCTTCCAAAAATTGTATACCATACACAGTGTTAAGTGCTTTTACTGATCCTACGTCTCGTCTTTTCAAACTTTATTTTAGTCCAGTAAAATCACTTAAAATCTCTATATTGCAATATAATACTGTGCGTTGTAAGTCTCGCCATTGTGTTTCGTCTAAACTATGTACCTTTCTGTAGCTAGAAAAAAGTTTAAGAGAGGTCCTATCTGATACTTTTGAGATGTACAGAAGGACCAATCTTAGAAGTGTAGGAGCCAGAATTTTCAAAGAGATATAAAAATTGCTGAATACTTGAGAAAAGGTTTAAAGCACAGATAAAGCGGTGATATAGCATGCAAAAATATTTATAACTTTATAACAGTTCGTAATAGTGTTATGGTATAGGGCTTAGAATGTATTAAAGTAACAATGCAATGAAAATGCACCAGTATTGCTATTTGACTTGTTTGCAAATATTTTGTTACATATAAGAAATATGTTCCTTCACCATTAACTTGGCATCATGCCCTTCCAAGGGACTGAAAAGCCCTCGTATAATGCGATACGCGGTTTGGTAGGTCTCATTTCGACCCCCCCCCCTTTATTCCCAACAATAATCCGGTAAAAAGAAGACCTAATGTGGAATATATTAATGCCAGTGACATTTATTTAAAAATTACTTTCGGAATATCACTGGCAAAGTTTTGTGAAAGAATATATTCTCCCATATTTTTCATACCCAATTCTTCTAATATCAATAATTATTGGCCTGCTTGTAGATGCTCATGCTCTTGACTTTAACAGATTTATCTAAGCAGCGGTTCTTCTAATGTATTTTTTCGTTTTCAAAATCTTTAGACTAGCTCCGTTTTAAAAACTAAACACGCATACAAATCAGAGAGGAGAATATTTTAATCATGTGAACTATGGAGCTTTTGTCGGTTTGTTTAAATCAAATATCATCATGCTAACAATGAGATTAATGGCTCCAAAGTGCGCGTGGATATTTGTTCGTTTTTTAGAAATAATGAAAAGTGCACCATTTATTTCAGTGTTATAAGTAATATTTCTGTAAGACTTACCTACGCTTGAATAAGAACCGGGTAACTCCTTGAATAAGTAACCTGTAATGGCCAAAAATCGTCTATGGTGAACTTTTGTTCAAATATAATTTTACTATTGCAGAAATCGTATGGAATAGCTCTATATCATAGTCATTTAAAATTCTTACTTATATGTATCAAACAACTTAACATACTTTTGTTGTTAATGATAAAGGTAATTAAATAATTTTATTTATGAATTATTGTTAATAAATTATCAATATTTTAATTCTATTATTACTATTACGAATCAGCGTAATCGCATAAGTGGTAATAATTCTACCTGTATGACTGTGGACTGACAAACTTTATTATTATATCTTCAATATTGTAAGGGAATACAAAAGTCATTAGATAGTTGTACTTAAAATATATAATTAGGCGTCGAATATAATGCACACATTTTATGATACCTTCATTTTTATGATACCTTTTCTCATGATACCTTCAGGTTTTAGAATGAAATATCACCGAACATCTTAGTATGCTTCATGTTTATGTATTTTCTAATGTCAAGACGTTATAAAATGTACTTAAAAGAAGTTAGAGCAAATGCATCTACAAATTATATTTAAAATTGATCCATAGTAAATAAAATTTAGTGATTAAAGTTAATAGATAAATCTAAAAACTGCTAGAAAGATGATTCTGAAAATAATTGGTTCTTTATCAACATTTATTTAGATTCTTTGTTCATGCTGAGGTTCATATTTTAATAAAAAGAGAACTGTTTTCTCAATCTTCAGTTTTACTTTTTCTAGTACATATAGTAAGTAGAGTATTGTATTTGACCCAAAATGAGCATGTGGAGATTTCACCAGAAATGTTTTGAGGTCCCTTGATTCCCACTCCCCCCCAAAAAAAAGCATTTTTAGAAAAAGGTCCATGTGTGTGCATGTGTGTCTGTGTGTGTCTGTCAGTCTGTGGGCAGCATAACCGAACTTGGTATTTAAGTTTAATGTCTTTCATGGATGCGACACGAAGATTTTCAAGAAAATTCCTCCACCCTAAACTACCCTTTACCTGGAAAATTTTTCGAAAATTTTGATTTTTTAAAAACTGGCTCCAACAATTTTATTAAAATGCTGTATGTTTAAGATATTTTATTGCAAATTAAATATAGATTTTGAATTTTCTGTCTATATCCTATGAAGCCCTAGTAACCCTTTTGCATAACTGGTAAACCGTAAGGGATAGATCAAATCTTAGTTTACAGAAATGTAGATCTCAACACAAATTATGTCCAAATGCATTTTTCGTGGACTGAACCATTTCGGAGATATTCCTTTATGTGGGTTTTGCAATACTTAAACTTTTCTCAAATGGAAGATCGTTATTCACTTCTTTATCTCTTGGTCGTGCAAAGAGAACAAAATTTTGAAGCTTTAGAAGATTTTGCTATGGCTCAAAGACTGCTGTATTCCCATATTCCCCTTGCACCCACAAGAAAATTAGCACTAAGATAATTTCTGGAAATGTTTATCTCGACTGACATGAAGGAGATAGAGGAATACTACAAGAGTAGAGAAAGTCATGTAAATGCAGCACTCCAGATTTTTTTCATGTAACTTTGGTCATGTCAAAAAGCCGTGAAGTCTACGAATCAAAAACTGCTGGTAGTTCTTCGATTCGTAAATTAATGGCACACAACACCATGACACGTGATCTATACACTAACTGTTTTAATGTTCATGCAGGAATGCTCAGCATAGTCAGTTGGCATATGCTGATGTGCAGCGTTTAGGTACAAAGGCACGGACTCCTGAGCAGAGGTCAAATCCAGCCAGGACTGGTTTTTTCCATGTTTTGCTCATTCCTCATATCTGACCAGCAGATGCCTAAAGCGTTCCTCCCCAAGTTTCATTTCCCAATTATCATTTCATGTATTATCTGTGTCTGTGGCCTAGGGTACCGTAGGTAGTAAGAATGGGGTCAAACAGCGCTGGGAGCTAAATAAATATCCATCTTAATTCAACTACGACACGCTTAAAACATACAGCGTAATCACTTCCTTCAGTAAAGTATGAGACGATTAAGAATATTTTAATCCATTCAAGGGTTAATAAATCGGAATGATACAGGTGTTAGCGTTTGTGGCCCGCATTCCGAAGATCGTGGGTTTGACTCATGTGGCCGACATTCCTGTGCCATTTCTAGGAAAGTTAATTTACATCCTCCATATTTTCTGCCCTTGTATTTCACCCCACTTATAATTTCAATTCATCATTCATTCTGTTTGACTGTTTAAGGGTTGTGACGACGAGAGCTTTGGTGTAAATGACGGGGAATATGTTTTGTGTAAACCTTCGTCCTTCTCATCGGGGACGGCCTCCGAGTACCGGGCCCCTCAGGAGATCTCCCCCTACTGTCGTACCTCTAAGGTCTGGCCTCCCTTAGTATCCTCTCGGCTTTTCCCTCCCTCCAGGAGGCACCTCGTCAGGGCTACTGCACTGCATAGAGGATCGTTGTATTCCGCCTCTAAAGACTACAAAAATAAAACACTCCGTCGAGTTTCATCAAGTATCTATATATTCGTTTGCAGCTTTTCTTTTAAAATGAAAAATAAATAAATAAATAGACCTTTAAGTTATGAACGCTAGTTATTTGCTGTAATTCTCAACATCCTATTGCGTTCCAAAAATGTTATGGTCTTTATGAAAACTACTCTTAATTTTGTATCGATTTCAATCAAATTTAAAATAACCAAACAATTCCTTTCAAGTTTTCGTGCCTAAAAACAAATATTTTAGAATTTCTCCATCGAAGCTGTCCGAAATTTTCAATGAATTTCACCAAATTTGAGGTCCGTCAACAAATTTTGTTAAACTTTTGTGTATAAAATTTGAATACCATACTTGTAGCTTTGGCCAGTTGATTGATATATGTACGGCGGATATAGCAATGACACGAGTTTCGTAATTCAAAATGTAAGTACAGAAACAAAACTAAGTGAATAAAGTCAGTAATAAAAAGAAGAAAATGTGGGAAAAAAAGCATTAGCTCAAATTAATAAGTTTTTTAAAACGAAAGGAAACAATCTGATTCTTAGAATATTGTATATATTCCAGTAGCTTTAAGGGACAGTAAATTTTTGTAAACGCTATGTGTTGACTTTGAAATATAATTCCCTTTATATGGCCAAAAGAATAACGTCTTCCTGTTTGTGAATGCATAAGTATTTGTAAATCCAAAGCGATAACAAGGAGCATATTAGAAATGTTTTTCTAAACATTTCCTAATTGCAACATCATGCACTATTACATTAATTATAGAATCCTCATTTCACATAAATATTATAGGTAACATAATAAAAATAACATAACAAATATTTATACATAATAGTTTAGCATAAATATTAACATAGCTAATATAAACATTTAGGTACTTTATAGCAGTTCTTAAAGCTTAATTGTGGTTTTACAATTGATCAAAATTTATATATCATTGACAAAGTACATAATCACCGTAAGTATTTTTCGGTAATAATACTGCAGTCAGAAATTGTTTTCTACACGAAGAAATATGTGTATTGTGCGCTTTAGCGGGATCTACATTTGTGACGTAGTAAGACTTTATCTATCTCTTACGATTTACCATTTATGAGGCTATTACAAGGAAGTTATTTTCATTTGTCATGAGAATATCTTAATCCACATCCTTAGAGCCTTATTAGAGAAAATATAAATTTCTTTAAATGTTGCATGTAAAGACGCTTTGAGATTCTTCTTGAAAACCCTGGTGTTGCATCCTTTGATACTTAAATGCCAAATTTGATTCATTTTTGTGCTCACAGACAGGCGCACACAAAGGTGCACATAGATACACATAGACATTTTTCTAAAAAGCTTTTCTGTGTTCAGAGAGGCTCGAGATTTACGGTGAAATCTCGATTTCTTTAGTTGGAATATAATATTTCCCCTACTCACTAGCATAGAAGAGAAAGTAAAAAAAAAAAAAATTCTGATGTGTTGCACTCACATGATTTTCTCTTCTCTTGTACTAACCATTCCTACAAACTCTAATTCCTATATATTCTTCCTGTTACTTGAGATAAATATTTGTACATTATGTGCTTATCTCCTTATAGGTGGAAGGGGAATATTGGAATACAGTAGGCTTTGATCGATAGTCAAATGTTTTAAAGCTTTAAAATTCTGTTCTCTGTGCACGGTTAACATATGAAAAATGGTATAACGATGTTCCATTTGGCAGAAGTAGAAATTTTAGAAAACTACACAATTAACTGGGCATATCTCCGAAATGGTTCACTCTATTAAAAATTTTATTTAGACATAAATTGTGCATTTTAGCAAGATATGCATTTTTTTGTATAGCAAGATTTTGTCTATTTCTTAGGGTTTACCAGTTATGCAAAAGTCATCCAGAGTAAATAGGACTTCATGGGCTATGGCCAGAAAATTCAAGATATAAATTTCATTTGTCATAAAAATATCTCGAACATATGGCATTTTAATCAAAACCGTTATAGTCGTTTTAAAAAAAAATCAAAATTTTCGAAAAATCTTCCATGTAAAGGGTAGTTTAGGGTGGAGGAATTTTCTGCAAAATCTTCGTGTCGCATCCTTGAAAGACATTAAACTTAAATACTAACTTTGGTTTCTAACAAACTTGTTTTTGAGTTATGCTGTCCACAGACAGACAGACAGACAGACAGACAGACAGACAGACAGACAGACAGACACACACACACACACACACACACACACACACACACACACACACACACACACACACACACACACACGGACCTTTTTCTAAATATGTTTTTCTTGGATTAAGGGGGCCTCAAAACATACATTTCCGGTGAAATGTCGACATCGAATTTAGATGAAGTATTGTGTTACTTCATCTACTTTACCATACGTGGTAGAGAAAGTAATAAGAGCAACTGCTAGAAATAAAATGTTACCTCCTAATCGTGTTTGACAGAAACGGTGTTAAAGATGAAATAAAAAGATGTTAAGGTGTTTTATTACAATTAATTTTAACATTTTAACTTGTACTTAACTATAGCGATGGTTGTATAAGAATTTGATTGCGAAATGGTCTATAATGCCTCTTCTAAATTAATGTTTTTTTTACAATATAAAAGGGTAACCTGGTATCCAGAGAACAGATACGATTTCGCTTCAAGTTCTGGTGCACAGAGTAAGGAGCACACCGATGATTTGCGATGCTCTATTCCATTCCATTGCCCTTCCTTGTATGTGAGAGCTACAAGCATTTCGCTTTAGTTCTCCCTCTCCCACCCTCCTCCTACCCAGGAGAGCATATTTCTCCTTTAGAGCAAAATATACGACCTCAATACTGGGCCCCAGACCTGCATTATACCTAAGAAACTATCCCCTCCCTATCCCATATCCTACGGCCTTCAGATTAAAACGCATAACTTAACATTTCTTCTCATTTTCTTTGCTTCCCCGCTTCTCCGTTCCTCTCCTTTCTTTTGTTCATCTCCCTCTGCATCCCGGGTGGTGGATAAGAAAAATGTTGATAGGAAACACCAGAGCCCTTTCATTTTTCCCTCTCGTGTGCTGCTTTTATGGTTCATTTGAGGCAAATATATAGAAAAGTAATTCCTCCTCTTTAAAGTACATGCAAGAAAATGCAAAGTCGCCATTTCAAAGTACCTTTGAAATGGGCTCTTTTACTAAAAAAGTATGAAAGAACCTACTTTTCTGACCATAAAATGTGATTTTCTGCACATTTTCACGTAAAATCACAACCTGCGTATGGAGTTTAAGTTGGCAATGCTAAGGGTCGTTGCTTTATACGTTCTACTGAACCAAATAAGCTTTTGTCTTTTTTCGAAAACGTTTGTGTGTCAAATGCTCAGAAATTCCCACACACTTAAAATAGTCGCTTAAATTGACAAGATGAGTTCTATATAGTTTTTGCTGATATATTTTGCCTGAGCTGCATGATTTTAGCAACGATTTCTACATATTGTGACAAAAACATCTAAAATCTGTCCGGTTGCTTTTGTATCCCTTATCTTCTAAAACTTATACCACAAATACACAGTTTTCTCCTCGTGGTTAACACAGTCTAGGGTCTTTCGGGCTATTAAAGTTCATAATTTTTACGTCTCATAACCTTAGTCAGTCCCTTTTGTGCCTTTCTTCACTTTCCCTGTCTCTCATGCACTAATTACGACGGTGTAATCCCTCGCGACGCTCATTGAACCGACTTACGAGTACCAACACGACGACAAATACGCACAGCTGTCTTGTACTCACTGACACACTGACCGACTCGTGCCTGTTACTATAACTCTAAAAACTGCTATTCTCTGGCCTCCTTATGTACTAGGGATGACGTCGCACGGACCTTTCTCAGGTAAAATGACGCAGCTAGAAGTTTCGCGAACATTCTTGAAAGCCCTTTTGTTTCTGTTGCTTCGATTGTTCATAGTCACGTGCACACAGCAGTCGCGCGAGGTACTTTGAACGACTTTGCCCGCTCGCTGGTACGGCATGTGGTGGAAAGTAACTTGGCCCTGCCCATCCTTTGTGTGCCGAGCCGAGGTTATACTATACATGTTGTCCCCAACCTTTAGAGTAAAATTATACAGATGATAGAGACTTCTAAACTGAGGAATTTTCATAAAAGGAACCTGTGGTCGGAAATATTTTGGAACTCTACACAACGCCAGATACAATTACTTTACGGCACTGTCGTCATCATCATCATCATCATCGTCATCGTCATCGTCATACAAACAAGTTTTACAACATGAGTCTGTTCCGACTCCAAACTAAAGTTGTTCTACCCATCTCCGTTGTCCTCTTGGCCTGTAATTTGACTCTCTTTGGTGAACCCCACCATGCTCCATTGTGCAGAGCCATCTTTTCCTGTACTCTGCTATTTGGTCTGTTAGTTTGAATATTCCCAACTATTCTTGAATATCTGCAATCTTCTGTTTGTCCATTAAAGTATAACCTGCCACACATCTCAAGAATTTCATTTCCGCAACTTTCTCTCTCAAAAGATCTTTATTTGTAGCCCAAATCTCAGAACCCCATAATAGGGCTGGAACTGCTAAAGTTTTATAACATTTCAATAAGACACTATCATGAATATAATTATAAATGTGAGCTATATATCTGATGCATTTTAAGCGACCTGTGTTTCTAAAATACGAGAAATGTTTCCATAAATCAGATAAATATGTGGAGAAAACTATTTCTACACCTGGCACCTATCGTGGCAAGTGTTACTTCTGCTTCGTTGCAGAACCTATTTGATTCACAAACTCAGATCAGATCAACCTTACTTGTTTAATGGAGCAGAACATATTTTTTGAGTCATGACGGCGAAAATTTTGAAGGTGTTAAAGTTGCATATAAGAACAATAAAAATAAGCAAGTGAAAAACAATATAAGATACACCAGCGTAGCAGCCAATGTCTGATTTCCTTCAGTCACCAGATAAATACTGTGGATATTTTCATAAAATAAACTCCTTGGTACACGAAGGCCACAAAGAACCGGAAAGTTAAGTACATCTAAGAAACTGCACATACCATTATAATATAACCTATCAATTGTGACGCTAAGTGGGGAAAAAAAAAAAACTAATTTAAAAGAATGTTTTTCACGGAATTTGGTACTATGCAGTATTGTTCGTACTTAAAATTTCTCCACTTGCATTGAGACATAATAACATTTACTTATCTCTTCCTAACTGAAAGATAACAATAACAATAATAATAACAACAATAACAATAATAACAATAACAATAATAATAACAACAATAATAATAACAACAATAACAATAATAACAATAACAACAATAACACTAACAACAATAACAATAACAACAATAACAACAATGACAACGACAACGACAACGACAACGACAACGACAACGACAACGACAACGACAACGACAACGACAACGACAACGACAACGACAACGACAACGACAACGACAACGACAACGACAACGACAACGACAACGACAACGACAACGACAACGACAACGACAACGACAACGACAACGACAACGACAACGACAACAACAACAACAACAACAACAACAATAATAATAATAATAATAATAATAATAATAATAATAATAATAATAATAACAATAACAATAACAATAACAATAACAATAACAATAACAATAACAATAACAATAACAATAATAATAATAATAATAATAATAATAATAATAATAATAATAATAATAATAATAATAATAATAATAATAATAATAATAATAATAATAATAATAATAATAATAATAATAATAATAATAATAAATTTGACGATATACCCGAGAAAACCTCCCTGCATTTGCTTAGCGAAAATACCTGCTAGCTGAGATGGAAACCATCATTGAGTACCTCTTTGGAACCTACACGCAGAAAGAGAAGAAACAGCAGCGGAAGTGGACCTGCGTTCTTGAAAACTCCAGCAATAACAGATGACTGCTGGAAAGCACCCCAGTTAAACTTGTGCCACATCTACACAAGGGCAACTATCCACAGCTTCCAACTTCACATATGCCCAGAACAGATTCCCGATATTTTATGCAAATGAAAATGTTTACTATGCAACAAGTAACATACTAACTCGTATGTGAAGAAACGAATTCTCTCGCAATCATTCTATCGAAACGACGAGAATTTTACTATGGCTGACACAAAACTTAATGGCGGGTGGCTCAATTTAAAACCCAATCAGTGGCTTGTCAGGCCTTGAGGTGTTATATAGTTAGGGACAGAGGAAACTACGCTGTAAAGCCGGTGATACAAATACAATTTGCGCCCACACTATTCATTTGTACAACAGAAAATGGATAAGTTATCGTCACCTAATAATAGATAAATGCTGTGTTTAATAAACATTTTCAAAATATCATTGTATCGTTGAATTTTCAACTAGTAAACACAACTCAATACTCAATTATCACTTCCAAAATTACCTCAAACTTCAAGTTTTCCGGATGCATATTTAGAACGATCATTGAAATTCGACAGTTTTTTATTTCTCAAGGGTCAGTGCCAAAATATCGAGCCACCTGTATGGGAGAAAGCCGCGCGGCTTCCTCACACGCTTACAATCACAGTTACGTCACAAATCGGTTCAGCAACCTTGCTTGCCATTCTGTGGATTTCGTGTCCAAGAAACATAATATTCCGAAGACTCTTTGGCTTTCATGTCACGGCGAGCTTTGTTTTCTAAAGCTTGTTTTACAAGGTTTACATATCGCCCAGAATTTAGACATTGTGATACAAGAGCCTGTAACATGGCAGTTTACTGCACGACAGCTTTTCAATTCTCTGTGATAACAGAAGTTCGGCATGCACGCTATAGCATGTTATAACCTACTCCGCTGGCTGGCATGTGCAGTTCCTCGCTCACTTTCTTTTCGGGCTTCCCTCAATGGATAATGTATACCTTTGAATGGCAGTGTAAGAAAACAAGCCTTGTGCAATGCAAGATCAATCCACTAAAGCGATATCAACTCACTGTCATCGAAGAGCCACGTCCTTTCGTTATCCTGAGAGGCCGGTTTAAATAGAAGGATCCTTCTATTTCTCGGTAAGGATTTGCAGGCATGTCAGATGTATTAACTCTTTCACACAAAATATTTTATTCCTACGATTATTTACTATTGTAACAAAATGGCAAAATGCGAAGTCCTGTTACTCTTATATCACTTTATTGGCCTCTAAATTGTACTAAATTCTAACGCAATTTATAGACTTTTCTGCTATTACAATTTACAATTGTTTTTCCGATAATATTTCTCAGTCTTCAATGTCTTTCTCCATTTTCACTGTCTCTTACATCTTTACGATTACAGTATAATCACTCGACGACACCTGCATGCTCAATGACAGGCTGGCCGACTCACTCTCGTAACTAAAACTAATTATACACACACTTAAACAACGATTCAACTCTACCACTAAGTAGAACTACTACTACTCTATCTGTCTGTCCTATTTACGAGCCGATCTCACGTGACCTTCGAGAATCTTCTATACACACGTCCAATGATGATTCACCGGAATTAAGTAGAAGCTTCTGGACCCTTTATTTTGTGTTTTACCGGCATCATTGTTTTATGGTTACATACGAGTATACACAGTCATTCACCGTATCCAAAGTCATCTTCCTCCTCTCGTCCGTATATTCTCGTACAACCACTGTCTCATTTTTAGTCCATACTCGCAGGCTGACGTCTATAGAAATTCTGAAAGGTGTTGGTGACATAGTCATACTTGGAGCATTCCTTTGCTTGTTCAAATTTTTATACATTTTACCCCATTTTTATTTGACAAATGTTATTACTGTAGATTTCTTGCATTAATTGAATTAAAGAATTGTCAAGTTGGCCATGTTTAATGCCATGTTAGAACGATTTTTGAGAAAATCAAAATTTTCGAAAAATTTTCCAGGTAAAGGGTAGTTTAGAATGGAGAAATTTTCTTCAAACTTTTAGTGTCACATCCTTGAAAGACATTAAACTTAAATACCAAGCTTGGTTTTTAACCGACTTTTCCTTTTTGAGTTATGCTGTCCACAGAGTGACAGACAGACACATACACAAATGCTTTTTCTTTTTGTTTTGATTCAGGGGTTTAAAACATATATTTCCGGTGAAATGTCGACATCGAATTTTCAATTTAATGACAGTAGCCAATGAGAGGCGATTGTTCATATCACAGTTGAAGAGATTTACGTCAAAATGATATGGAACAGGGTTTAAGTATTTCAAGTCATAGTAGGAGCGTTCAGTTGCAATCTGGATTCCTAACGCTCTTTGGAAACTGGAACGTTCAAAATCGTACGGAACTTAAGCAACTTGCATTATGCATCTTCACTTTCCTTGCCCTACTAATGCAAGCTTTGAGGTCTTCTTTATCCAATTTTAGAAGGTGATCATCACTACTCAGAATCGAAGAATAGATTAAAGAGTAAAGAGGTTAAGGGTAGACAACCAGGTAGGCACCACCCGCAGAAAGAAGCGGTGAAGTGAGGGAACTACAAGAAGCCACATGCTGCAGGCAACAGGCCACAGAAACGTGCTGAAGTCCTAGCATGATGGACAAGCGACCCTGCTGCAGCCACCAGAGAGGATGGACAGGCGACCCATTGACCTGGCAGCCCTCTAGTGCAGGGCCCCTCCGTGGCTGAAGGCTCGCAGTTGAGACACTATCCGAAACCCGGCTTTCGTGACAGGGGAGGGAGTCACCCAGAGGGTTTCATCCCCACCATGCTGCACCCGAACCAGCGCTGGCACTTTATACCCGAAATAGACCAAATGGACAAAAGCATGAATGAAACGGTGGAAGAGGAAATTCGGGGGACGAAAGTAAGCTACCCAGCATTCGCCTTGCGGCCCACAAAATACCTTAAAAATCCCATGGGCCAGGTAAGCCAGCCACGAGGATCAAACCCAGATCTTCCGAATCCCAACCATCTCACTCGGTACCAAATCTGAGATTGAAATACTACTGCTTAGGTTACATATTTAATGTAACAACGATATAAAACTTGCTCTTGGTAATAATGTTTATCTGTCACAAGTATACTTTCACCTCTTAAATAGAAATAGCTAACCTGTTATGATTTCTAGTGAAGTCGCAGCAGTTACATCGAATGATACAAAAACCTGTTGTGCCACTCTAAATGATTTCTTTATGTGCTGTAGACACCTGGATCATTTAATTGGTCCATTTGTGAATCCTATAGCAAACATTCAAATAATTTAAACAGTATATAATCTGGTGTGTATGACCCAAATAGTTGTCATAACTGGTAACCGTTATTGGTCGTTAAAGGGAGATGAACGAATGGTGGGGAGGTTTACTACTAGGATTTTATGGCGGGATGACTATAAAAGCCATTCAACACCTACGAGCAAACTATTTCCATAAGAGTGCAAGTATACGTAATGTTCACAAGCACTCTCTCTGTCTCGCCCCTTTACTCTTGGATTGCCTTTTCTTCCTGGAATCTGCGACATCGAAAATCCATTTGAAAGACTTTTATATTTCGGGTCGTCACATGTTTTTACTTTCCCTACTTCGTGGGTACTTATCGTAAGCAGGGAATGTACATATTGCATTCCACCCAAACATTTGATACCGAGATTTCACCAAAAATGCATGAGAATGCACGAGAAAAAGAAAAAAAGGCAGCTTCAGAAAAGGTGTTATGTGTGTCTGTGTCTGTGTGTGTGAGTGTGTGTGTGTGTGTGTGTATCTGTGCGTCTGTGAGCAGCAAAACTAAAAACGAAAAGTCGGTTAAATAACAAATTTTGTTAATTAAAGAAATTGAAGCTATTAGCAGTGAAGCAACAAGATTCTAAAGCAAGAACAAATTAGAAACTAAAAACTTCACTTATCTTAGTAATGTTGCAAGAACAGAACAAATTTTGTATTTAAATTCAGCGTCTTCCAGAGCTGTAACGGGAAGATTTAAAAAAGAAACATCCAGCACCCCAAACCACCCTTTATGTGGAACATTTCTGGAAAGCTTTCATTTTTTCAAAGATGGCTCCAACGATTTTGATTAAGATACCCCACTTTCAAGATATTTTCATGAGATGAAATGTATGTTTTGAATTTTCTGGAAATGTTCTGAGAAGTTTCATTCTGGATGACTTTTACATGACTGGTAAACGGCAACAAAAAAAATCCTATTACACGAGAGTATATATTTTTAAAACACACAATTTATGCCAAACAGGTAACATTTTAAATTATTTTGTTCGCTAATAACGATATCAATTGCCAGGTTCATATCAGTGTCGTCGGTGTGCCGGAATTTCGTCTCGCAGGTGTTCATTTAGGTGCCAGTATATGTACTGATATTGGGCCACGTTTCTAAGCAACTTAAAAACCATTAGTCTGGACGGGGTTTCAACCCGCAACTTCGGGACCAATAGGCCAGCTTACAACCAACTGAGCCAGCCAGACCGACATTTTTATGAGGTTAATCATTTCCGAGATATCCCTTGTTATTTGTTTCATTTTTTCAATGCATGTTTTTAAGTAGAAATTCATTATTCACTTTTATATCTCTTGGCGTGCAAATCTAACAGAATTTCTAAGTCATCACTTAGTGAACACCTCTTATAATATTTGACTATCGCTGAAGTATACTACTCGTATATTCCCATATTCCCACTGTACCTACAAGGAAATATGTAATAAAATCATATCTGCAAATGTCTAATTAATGTGAAGCAAATAGAGCAATAAGCGTTTGAACGAATAGTTTGTACAGAAGTAGAGAAAGTCATGTGAGTGCAGCACATTTTTGTTTGCTACACTTATTGGAAATGAACATTTATGTCTTGACATTTTATAGGTACAAATAATAGCTACTGTGGCTTCCTGGAATACAAGAGGTCCTAAATTCGAATGTCGATTAGGGTGTTTCACCTTCACCTGAGAAGACGAATGATGGGTAACTTTAGGGACAAAGGTGCTAATTTGAGGATCATTTCAATTATTTCGACCATTCACCATTCGATATAATCAATCCGGTTAAGGAACGTTCAGCTTCAGGAAAGAAAGAAGTATATGATGTTAATTTCCTTTCCCTCTAGCACGTGCGTAATGGTGTATTTTATCCAAAAGTTCAATATCGTAAATACATTGCTTTGATCCCTCTGAATCCAAGTATTTTTAGAAAACGGTCCGTATATGTGATTAGCATACCCCAAGGCAACTGTTCCATTATTATCAATCTTGGAATCACGATTTTCAGGAAAATTCCTCTATCTCAAACTATAACAAATTATTGATTATATGAAAAATGTCTGACGATTTTTATCAAAATGCCAAATCTTAAACACAGCTTGGACACTGATTAAACCTGTTAGATGTAGTTATGCGTACCATAGGTTGTCAGGGCAGCAGTTTAGAGGGAATGAGCGGCAATTATAAACAAACCGATTTGAATGCGATGCAACACTCGACGTGTTACCCCAGTACCCACGCTTCGAAATATTTAAAAAATGAATCGGAAATTTTCATGACGCGCTTATCTTGGTTGGATATTTTGTTCGCCCAGAGAGAAATGTGTAATGAGCAATAAACATGCACTTGTTTCCCTAAATTGGCCTATATGTGTGTATATTTTCCAATCGAGACACTTCAATTTTATGTGACAGAATTAGAACACATGCGTATCCTTTGTATTGATATCAGAAATTGTTCATTGTAAAATGCAGTGTTTATTGACCTAAGTTGTTTGTCCGTTTCGTCGTCGTCGTCATCATCATCATCATCATCATCATCATCATCATACACTTTTATGTTAGAAAATTAGCGGAACAGTGGCTACCATGTACTTTTTAAAAATCTAAAAATAAACTCCTGGTTTTTTCACTTAAACACTGTCTTTATTACGAGAAGGTGCGCTCGAGGTCACATGATGTAATGGGAGCAAACCGTGAAGACCAGATGTGCATTTCATGTTATACTTTGTTATTCCTGTTGGATTATTTCCCATCAACAAATCCTTGATTATACACATTATCCACGACTGCTGTGTAGACTGCAACGGGGAAGTCCCACTGTGGTATTGTAAAACATAAAAACTACAGTTTCTGCAAAACACAACACAACTATCTCTCATTACTGTTGAAGTTTCACTGTCTATACAGAATAAGTAAAATGTTTATCTTGAATTTCTTTGGAAAAATTCCTTTATTCGAAAGCAATTCTGTATAAGCACAAATAAAAGTACGACAAAAGCATACTACAGATACTGTAGAGCTGCTTAAAGCAAACAGTTTATTTCAAATAAAATTTTATTTGTGAATTAGGCGTTTCCAAGCTGTAGTTATTACTAGTTTTTAACACCTTCTTAAAAGGGGGTGTCCTAATCTATTTCTGTAAATACTTTATCTCGATTAATATGAACTAAGGATAGAAAAACAAGTTTTTGGAAGAATAATTTGTAGAAGCTACATAAAAATAAACAAACATTACTAGGTAGAGAAAAGCATGTAAATGTAACGCCACATTTGTTATTATATAGGTTTCTATCATTCTACACACCCTTTAGAATCCAAAACAAACGTATTATTCCTCTAAAAAGTGAATAGTGACCTTCGATTTGAAAAAAAAAAATGTTTAACTATTGCAAAATTCACGCAAATAACGAGGAATATCTCCGAAATGGTTCACTCCACAAACAATGCATCGGGACTTAGCTTGTGTGTTTTAACCAGATCTGCATTCTTTTGTAGTAAGATTTGGTCTATCTCTTACGGTTTACTAGCTACGTACAAGTCATCAAGAGCAAACGGACTACATAGAATATAGCCAGAAATTTCAAAAAATACATTTCATTTGCCATAAAAATATCTTAAACATATGGAAATTTTAATCAAAATAGTTAGGGCAATTTAGGAAAAAATAAAAATGCTCGAAAAGCTTCCCATATAAAGGGTAGTTTAACGCGGAGGAATTTTCTTCGAAGTCTTTGTGTCGCAGTCTTGACAGATATTAAATTTAAATACCAACTTTAGTTTTTAACCAACTTTTCGTTTCAGACTCTCTCTCTCTCTGTCTCTCTCTATCTCTCTCTCTCTCTCTCACACACACACAGAAACACACACAGGCCATTTTCTAAAACGCATTTTTAGGGTTCGGGGGCCTTGAAAATACATTTCTGGTGAAATCTTGACATCGAAATTTTGGGTTGAATATAATACTTCCCCTACTTATTATAAGTAGTAAAGGAAGTAAAAATAGTTTTCAAAATTTGTCTTAATAGCCTAGTTAGTCCCTCAAATAATCATGCACCTTAAAATAACGTAAATGTTGTAAAACTTAGTAACAAAATACAATTTATGGGCAGTTTAGGGTGTAGTCACAAGCTACTTTGCTTGAACCATACATTTACAGCAGCCTAGCTTCCCTATCTGTGGTGCATAAAATAAACAAGATGAACGGTGGCTGTTATGTACATACAAACATAGAGGAAACAACGTTAAGATAAAGTACAGCATTGTCGTCCTGCGTGAAACAGATGAAGCACGAAGTTTCGAGCAAAGGAGAGGGGGGAAACGGTGCCGCCAACATTGCAAAGTATACATCGTTAGGATCTATGTGGTGAAGTAACTTTAGCCATCAGGACCTCCATTCGTTCCTCTTACGCCAATGGTATATTCACGAAAAGAGCAAAAAGACTCCCACAGATATGGACTTTGTGTTTTATTATCATAGTAGTTTGTTTTCTTTTTCAAACTATTCTACTTTTCTAGTTTACGTTTGCAGTACTTCTACAAAAGCATCGTACTTATATAGAAACTCTTAAAGAAGGATTTCGTCCTAAAACGGTCCATTATTATGATTAACTGGGGACGTTGTACACAGAAAATTACAAGAATGCTCCTTTTTCTCTTTGTTCGAGCTGATTAAATAAAAATCCAAGGTTAATAGAATACCTGTAAAATCAGTTAATAGTCCCTATGTCATTGCTGGTTCGAGTGTTGTAAATGTATAACACAATTAGCATATGAAACAACTAACATTTGCCTAAATGATTAGTTGCTCAACTTTCTAAATGAACACAAATTTGGCCTACAGAATATTCCTGATTGTCCTATAACTGATAATTTCGAATAGGTTCTATGATCTTTATGACCAATAGGCATCAATTAATTAAACTCACAAACTGTTTTATGTGCGAAGTTGCCCGCATGAAGTGTCACAAGTGAATGCCTAATAAGAAAATATAAAAAAAGTATAACAAAACAAATAGCCTCCTAGGTGTTGGGGTAAGAATACAAAATCTTATTGGATTGGGGCCTACCAAATGTGATTTGGAAAATAATTTACGGAGCGCCTTAAAGAGCAATCTCAAATGAAGGAAGAATAGTTTTTATATTCTGATTCCCCTCAATTAACGAGCAACACATTTTTACTTTCTCTACTGGTAAGTAGAGAAAGTATTGTATTGCACCCAAAAATTCGACGTCGAGATTTCACCGGAAATAAATGTTTTGAGATCCCCTGAATCCAAAAAAGCATTTTTAAAATAAAGGCGCGCGCGTGTGTGTGTGTGTGTTTCTGTGTGTGTGTGTGTGTGTGTGTGTGTGTGTGTGTGTGTGTGTGTGTGTCTGTGCACAGCATAACTCAAAAACGAAAACTGGTTAAAAACCAAAGTTGTTATTTGAATTTAATATCTTTCAACGATGAGACACGAAGATTTTTAAGAAAATAGCCACACCCTAAGCTACCCTTTATACGAAAAATTGTTCGAAAATTTTGATTTTCTTGAAAATGGCACTAACGATTTTGATTAAAATGCAATATGTTTAAGATATTTGTATGATTAATGAAATGTATATTTTGAATTATCTATTTACTCTGGATGACTTTTAAAGAACGCGTAAACCGTAAGAGATAGGCAAAATCTTACTGTACAGAAAATATAGATCTCGCTAAAACACACAATTTATGTCTCAATTTTTTTTTTTTTTTTTTTGTAGAGTGATTTATTTCGGAGATATTCCTTGCTATTTATGTCAGTTTCGGAAAACAAATTTTCGTAAAATGCAACATTGTTGTTCTTTTTTATATGTTAAGCGTGCAAAGAGAACGGGATCTCAGAGCTTTAAAAGATTTGACTATCGCTCAAAGCCTACTATATTATAATATTCACTTTTCACCCGCAATAGTAGTGGCATTTTGTGGGGTTTGTAACCCCTGTTAGCGAATTTCCCTTTAGATAGAGAGAAAAGTCAACATTTAATCTAGTCTTTTTGGTTCTAATTTAACTCATCAGCCTCCAAAGAAGGGAAGAAAGAAAACTAATAAGATGTGCTGCATACATTTCATTTGGTTGTACTTGATGTAAACAGTGTTGGCATGTTAGTTTAATTATTTATTTTATTTATTATACATCGCACATCGTTTCACACTAACTTTAATAGTGAACTATAAAATGTACTTATTTTCCATAAAATAAGCATAACTGTATAAAGAACCCAGGGGACCCCCCCCCCCCCCCACCCCATGTGTCGCAACCACCGGTTGCTATAGAACGATAAATTGTTGGATAACATTTTTTGTGCAGTGAGTTTTTCTGTATCTCTTATGCACAGTCAGTTATATCAAAAGATAAAAAGTTCCTTCCATCCCTGGTTATTCCTAGAAAGTTCAATACATACATTCTCTTTGTCATGTAAATGTCTACAATTATGGCACTTAAAATCAAAATATTTAGAGAGTGTGCAAAATGTTTAAAATTTTCCCTGGAAAAGGGTAGTTTTTGCTTTTTGTATTTTTAGAATCTTCTTATATTAAAGTTCAGCATGTTTAAAGCATACGGAACTTCAATATCTATTTTTTGTTTTTGATTTATCCTGCAGCCCTTTTTCTAAAAACGTATTTGTTTGGATTTAGGGACTGAAAACGCGTATTTCCGGTGAAAACTCGGTGTCCCACCTTTTCCACAAATTATACTATATCAACGATAAATTGGAAAAGTTAATGCTATTGCCATTTAGCTCATTTTAATTCAATTTAGCTTAATTTTTGTTTAGCTTTTCATTTACTCTATACACATTTCTTTAAAATGACTGGTGTATGAGGGTCATGTATGAAAACCCCTGTCATACATTTACGATGGCAATCTTTAGTGTGCTCAGTTGCAACATTTACCAAGTAGCAGCACTGCTAGTAAATAACTTAAAGCTTTTTTCCTTCACAGCATGCAGATATTACACAGAGAATCGCAAGGCGAAACGAATGGGCATGCAGGCGCTATGAAGTCCTCAAATGACATCATCAACTTAATTAATGCACATTTACGTGCAATTACAATGTGCTAACCTTGGCCATCACCTGCACGAACGTATTATAGTCGGCGCGCATGTGTACTAAGCTGCAGCAACGAAATTTACGGGCGTTTTAAACGTCAATGTGTTCACAGGGGGCATCACGCCTATTGCGTGGTTAAAGCGTATTATTCAACTATGGCTGGGGAAGCGTAACACGGTTATACGTGAGACAAGCAAATCACTTGCGTGTTGACATGTTTAATACGCAGGAGAATTACTACTTTACGTCAAGTACCTACTCAAATGGATATGCGACCACTTTCTGTATTCGATACGACATGTAAACGGGGATTCTGGTGGAATTGTCTCCCAAATCTAACACCACAAGATGGAATCTGCTCGAGTTCCATATCGAGTGTTGGAAGTAACCATTACTCGAACTAAACTAGTTTTCAAACTAAATTGGAATACATTTAATTATTATTACACAATATATATTTTCCACGCATTGGTAGTTCGCTTGTTTTTATGCCTCAGGTGTTCAGTTCTTATTAATTCAGTTTAATTTCAGATATTACCCGGTTCTACGTGTAATTAAGGATAGTAAACCTTAGTATATTTTACTAAGATAGGTGAACTAGCTTTAATCTGGTAGTTGTTATCATAAAACATTATATAAAGTTCCTTAAGTTCAATTAGCTATCAGTATTTGTTTTATTACTGCAGATATTGCTACTCTTTCATATTGCACGTAAGTATGCTATGAGTTGGAATCTTGGATTACAAATTCCAAGCTTAAAGAGTTGGCATGAAACGTTGAAGTTCCATTAAAATCAATTAATGAACATTGATTGACCTAATACCAGTTAACTGTTGATGAAGTGGAGGTCGAGTATTGGTGGAGGGGAGTCCAAACTGAGCGAACAGATTGAGACCATTGTATGATAGACCCCGGAAGGAAGTGATTGTAATGTCGTAATTAGGGTATGAGAAACAGAGAAGGTGAAGAAAGACAATAAAAGGACTGTCATTTTGTTACAATAAGAATTTATACAAGATCAATAGTTTGAGGACCAACTCTGATAACAAATTTTTCATACCTTATTCAACTTTCCAATCGAAAGTGCACTGCTGCAGAATAAACAGTATCATAGGTATTCCACGTCACATATAGCGGACAAAAGAAATACGTAACACCAAGAACATAAAGAAAAACATGCTTTCCAATCTGTATCGGCCTTCAGAAGTAGGTCTCTCTCTTCCTCTCGCCCGCTCTCCACTCCAGGACTCCAGAGACACTTGAAAAAAAGGCTCCAAACTCAGACCGAGTACTTTGCACATGACTTTGCCCAATATTTGCTGTTTCTCCTTTCGCAGTCCCGTTGTTGCAGATATGGGCATTGCCGCGGTGTGAAATGGCTAACTTGAGATAAAGTATTCATATTCAAGGGCTCCTTTCAAAATTTTATATTCCCATACGCGGAGACATTGGCGAGAGAAATAAAGGAACAAAAAAAGAACAGCAGAATCTAGCACACTAAAAAATGTATAGAGATGGAAGCAACCATTGTCTCAAAGCTTCCTTGCTAACTTACCTCCTCCCCCTTTCATTTTACTGTTTCAGAATGAAAACATTAAACTTTCGAGAGCAAGCGGTTTAGCTAACGCCCGCAAGAAGCACGACTATTTAAAATGTCTGCTATTAATGTCAGCGCTTAAAATATTTAAAATTCCGATGTGTTGCACTTACATTACTTTCGTCACTCACTGTCTTTGTTGTATGTCTACTAATTTCGTTGCAGGTATAGAGATTTTACAGTAAAATAAACCTCCTATAGCCAAATTTGATAACATGAATGTCTGAAATTCATTTTACCTCTGTATAAACACAAGAAAAAACTAAAATAGCACTTCACAGTTGAAGAAAGTATGCCTAAGTATTCCAAAAGCAATAGAAAAAGAGAGGGAAAAGAAAAAAGAAACAAAAATAAAGGTTACTTGATATAAATTGTGTTTTAAGATACGCATTTTTATTGTAATGAGATTTTGTCTATATCCTCTAATTTACAATTACGCAGAACTAAAAGGAAAATTAAAGGTAACAGACTATTAGTGGTATAAAAGCAGATGTTTTCATAGATGAAATTATTTCCAGCGCAATTCAGAAGTTCCTTTCGCCATCCTGTTTTAAGCTTAATTAAATAGATAATACCATATTCCTTTCTTTCTTTGGGTAATTCAACAATATTTCATAAAATTACCCGAGAGCCTAAACACAAGTAGGTATGTGTTTCACAGTTTAATAATTTCCTCTAGAATATGAAATAATTTTAATATTTATCTATGATGTTTGTTTGAAGTGATGTGTGAATAGTATATCCCTGCATATGTACACGAGTATTCATGGGAATAATTTAAGCATTTATATCACAACAGATGCAAAGGCTTCCAAGGTCGGTCAAATGTAGAAATACCTACAATCTTCCGGGTTGCATGACATTGGTAGAAACCAGTTTAGATGTTTCGTTAGGAATCTCTATCGGTTTCTTCAAGGCTTTTTTTTTCCAATTTCAGATTTCACAATTGATTGAAATTGAATCAAAATTAATTATAACTTGTAATAAAATATGATTGTTGGCGATCTATTGTACATATGAAGAGGCAATTTGATATACCTATTAACTAAGGCTTCGTGGATGATCAGCTGAGTCAGTTTTATGAAGCTCGAGCTTTCGACAACGCTTATTATGGTGTATGGGATGGCAATCGGTTTTCAAATAAGAACCTCTGTCCGGAAATGCACGGTTTGGACGCTGGAGAGCATCGAAGTTTGAGAAGGTATGCGACCCTTTGGCCATCTGTGTACTGGGATGAATGATCTGAGCATAATACCATTCCTGTGCATGTGCTAAATTCCTCCTTAGAGTCCTTGGTGCCCATCCTATTGTGTTACTTGTGTGGTTCAATACAGTAACGTTTTTAACAGCAGTGCGACGCATACCAGTACAGAACTGTGGGAATGACCGACATGAGCTGCAGCACACTTTGATATAAATGTGCGGAATCACCTCGATGTCGCATATTCAAATCGATGGATTGATAAAAGTCTGACACTTCTCGATTTTTTTCTGTCTAGTATGAACTGGTGTAATCTAACTTATATGATGAGAATTGAAAGAGACATAAGCAGAAAGCTTGCAGGATTCTACATGATATGCGGAACAGTGGACAGAAGAGAGACAAGATAAGGATTTGTAAAACAATGGCGGTTGCTTCTTCACTCTGTAGAAGTGAGACATGGGTTCTCATAAAAAAATAGAAAGCCAAATACAAAGTGCGGAGGTAAACTTTTTAAAGTAAACAAAGGGATGCGCTAGGTTAGGTAAAACAAAAAATGAAGACAAGAGACAAACTTAACATGGACTCAAAAATAGCAAAATTGAAAAACACTAAATGCAACATATATAAAGAAAGTCCGAAACAAGACTGCCGAAGTTTACAGCCAAAAGGACAGAAATGTTAGTAATCCGAAAAAGAGGTGGAAACAGCAATTATTGTTAGAAGAAGAAACAGAAGAATCTGTTTACTTCTACAAGTTTTACTTCTGCTTCTTCTGCAACTACAGATTTAGGCCATTTGGCCTCTTCCGACTTCAGGACAATCTTGTCAGTTCATCTAGTAGGTAACTGGTCTTCCCACACTTCTTTGGCCTCTTGGTTGGTATTTAAGAGTAATATTGGTAGTCTATTTTCTTCCATTCTGATGATGTGAGAGTATCATCTTTTGTTTATTTTCTGCATTTTATCATTTAATTTAAATACTTTAGGTTCTTCCGTACTTCATTAAAGGTCGAGTAAGCTGATCCCAACTCCACTTCTTGCAAGCTTCATTTCGCGATTCCATTTTCTTTTTATACTTTGTCTACTAGGCATAGTAAAGCAGAGTACTGTATTCCACCCAAAAATTCGATGTCGAGATTTCACCGGAAATACATGTTTTGAGGCCCCCCGAATAAAAAGAAGCATTTTTAGAAAAAGGTCCGTGTGTGTCTGTGTGACAGACTGTGTGTCTGTGAACCCATAACTCAAAAAGGAAAAGTCGGTTAAAAACCAAAGTTGGTACTTAAATTTAATGTCTTTCAAAATATTTTGAAGAAAATGTCTCCACCCTAAATATAACGATTTTGATTAAAATGCCATTCGTTTCACATATTTTTATGGCAAATGAAATGCATGTCTTGAATTTTCTGGCTAAAGTCCATGTAGTCCTATTTACTCTGGATGGCTTTTGTATAGCTAGTAAACCGTAAAAGATAGACCAAATCTTACTATACAAAAATGTAGATCTTGCTAAACACACAATTTATATCTAAATACATTTTTTGTAGAGTGAACTATTTCTGGCTATTTGTGTAGGTTTTGGGGAACTTATACTTCTGTCAAATGGAATATCGTAATTCATTTATTTTATCTGTTAACCGTGCAAAGAGAACGGTATTTGAAAACTTTAAAAGATTTAATTACCGCTCAAAGTCTACTATAGTCCCATATTATCCTTGTACCTACAAGAAAATAACCAATAACATAATTTCTGCAAATGTGTATCTCAACTAACGCGAAGAAGACATAGAAATAAGAGTTTGTAAGAACTGTTAGTACAATAGTAGAGAAAGTCATATCAGATTTTCTTTTCTATTTAAGGACCAATTTCCTCATTCGGAAGTTAAAAGAGGAATAGCCATTGTTTTGTAAAATTTTATTTTTTTGCCTTATAATGTTTTATTTTTTAGTGTTCGTCATATTGTTCCGCACATCCTCTGAAATTTATTAATTTTAAATTCTGTCTGTTTGTTTTACTTCTGCTCATTTACTTTTTGCAATAAAATGTATATATGTTCTATGTGATACACTCAAAGAACTACCTCTTAATGAAGTAAGTTCAAAATGGGTATAATTTCCTGTTTCAACAACTTTAATTTGCCTCCATTTAATTGAAAGCAAGCTCTAATCCGATTTTCATTGAAAACGGGCCTATGAATTTTATGTTTTTTGTTCCCTCCAAGGCACCCTATCGAATTAACTGTCCGACCAATCAGGATTTAAAGCCGCTATTCAGAAGAATAATGACCATGTACATCAGACCGACAACTGCGAGGGTGTATCTTTTCTTTTTCTTCTCTCCTTGAGTAGAAATAATGGCGGGACGTCCTACCTTCAGCCCCTCCCACATGCGAGAAAAGATTCGAACCGAAAGCCGCACTTTCTCATTCTTCTTTTTCTGCGCTATGCCTTCTTCTCCAAGACCCTTCCAATAGCTCTAAATCACAATCATGCATTATTGAACAATAGATGGCGGGCTATTTTTCTCCTCTTTACTTGTCAGCCCTCGTAGAGGCACCCTTCTTCCCATTTATTTACCCCTTACCGACTTTTTCCTGCCTTTTTTAACTCCCCCAAGGCCTCCATTAAAGTGAGCATCTCTAAAAGTGGGAAGCAAAAGGATACTTCTAGCAGTGCTTCAACATCTGGGTCTCGCGAAATGCGACCTTAAAGTATGACGAGAAATAATTTAAACCTCAATAATACAGCTACGCAAATATTTCGCACACGTTTACCACGTTTTTTTAAACTGTTACAGAAACAAGGCATTCATTTTGTTTTAAGGGGAAGAACAGCAGAACTCCGCATGAACGAATTAAAGGGGGCCTGAACCATTTCGAATTTCCATCGATTTTCCGAAAAAAAATGCGTAACGATTTTAAGCGCCGAAAGAAAGAAAAACAATTCTACTTATTTGTGTCTATAAAATTGCCATACTGTGTAGCATGAAAGTACAAGTTATAAATATAATAAAATGAAAAAATAAAGAGTTTCCACATTAAGCCTTAAGATTCAACATAAGCTCTATAGTAGTACATAGAAACATCCTGTTCCTATGAAAAGTTACTCTTCGTTCCTGTCATAAGTTCCTATGGGTATAGTAGATGCCCAAGTCACGTGTTATGGTAATGACAAAGGATGAATTTCCATTCCACCTGCACTTGATTGTTTTCAGTTTCGCTTCAAGATGACAGCGGGAGATTATCAAAACGCCGGTGGAATTAATTTATCAGGTGCGTGTGTTCCCACAGCTGCCGTGGATACCTCCAGGGAATTAATGGTCCCTTGGAGATTAACTTGCGCTTTGAGTCACCTCTTCAAAGGAAAACATACATCAGTAAGCAACTTCGCAAGTGCTGAGTGACATGTACCTAGCACCTATGGGATAATTGATTGCTTTATTTAGTGGCAAAGCAGAAGTGTCTTTCTGGTTTTAAATGTATTTACAATAAATCTCGCGAAGTACCTGTGCATTGACGAAAATGTTATGCAGCGAATTTTCCTGTTAATAAAACAAATAAAAGCAAAAATGCTGTTGTCGAAATATCCATAGTACAACAGTCCATTAATAAAAAATCTTATGTGTTGCACTCACATGACTTTCTCTACTCTTGTACTAACCATTCTTAAAAACTCATTCCTATATCTTCTTTGTGTTACTTGAAATAAACATTTGCAGAAATTATCTTATTACTTATTTCGTTGTAGATACAAGGGGAATATTAGAATACAGTGGGCTTTGAGCGATAGTCAGACATTTTAAAGCTTTGAGATCCCGTTCTCCTTGCACACTTAACATATAAAAATGAACAACAATGTTCCATTTCACGAAAGTTTTTAAGTTCTACTAAACTCACACAAATAACAAGAAATATCTCCGAAATGGCTCACTCTACAAAACAATTTATTTGGACATAATTGTATGTTTTTGCAAGATCTATATTGTTATGCAGTAAGATTATGTCTATCTATTTTGTCTACGGTTTACGAGTAATTCAAGTCATCCAGAGTAAATAGGACTCCATAGGCTATACACAGAAAATCCAAAACATACATTTCATTTGTTAAGCAAATATCTTAAATATATGTTATTTTAATCAAAATCGTTAGAGCCATTTTCAAGAAAATCAAAAGTTTCGAACAATTTTCCATTTAAAAGGTATTTAGGGTGGGGCCATTTTCTTCAGTCTTCGTGTCGCATCCTTGAAAGACTAAACTAAATACCAACTTTGGTTTTTTAACCGACTTTTCGTTTTTGAGTTATGCTGTCCACAGACTGACAGACACACAGACTGACACACACACACACACACACACACACACACACACACACACACACACACACACACACACACACACACACACACACACATGGACCTTTTTCTAAAAATGCTTTTTTTTTTTTATTCAGGGCGTCTCAAAACATATGTTTCCGGTGAAATCTCGACATCGAATTTTTGTGTGAAATACAATGCTTCCTCTACTTACAGTGTAGAGAAAGTAAAAATGTGGTACTGCTCTGAACGAAACGTTCTGTGAGTAGCCAATGTTTTCTCGTTAGTGTTTTCCCTTAGACCAGATAAATGTCAACTAAACACAAAGTCTAAAAAGTCCGCATTCATTCAAGCTTCATTTCAGCCATTTTATTTCAATTATTTTTCTTTCATACTACACAACTTTAAGGCACATTAAATTAAATTAAGCTTTATTTTAAGATAGGGAGCTAAAGCCATAGATTATCAATACCATTTTTATAACTACAATGCAGTGTGAATTATAGCATTTTTTATATTGAAATGACTCGATGTGTAAAGACATTTGAATAAAAAAACTACACATGTGGCTTTTATTCCTAATTTAAAATAAATCATAGCTTTCTAATTGAATTTTTCAAAGATGGTGTTTTTGATCTACTTCTCGTTCATGCTAACATGGTGAAAAATTCAGTTTCTTGTATTCAGTACTACTAACTTAACTTAGTTTTTACTGCACTACTACTTTTCTACTCCCAAACATTTTCTTATATCAACCCTCCTAAGCCGATCTGCTTTTGTTACACTCAATATTGATCTACAAAATCTTATCTGCGCAGCTTCAAGCTATGATTTCTGCCGATTTCCAAGTACCCGAGTTTTATATCCATATTTCAATGATAGTTTAGCTACTATCCTATAAGTTGGTTGATAATTGGTTGATAATTAGTACCCTAATATGTCGGTATCACTTCGACGTGCCAGTTGTTTTTTTCTCTTCGCCTAACAGTTTTAACCAATCACAAAGTTTACCACTTAATATCTTTTGCATGATTGTAACTACGCTGCTAAAACAACAACACCTGTCATATACACTATCAGTTTTACATTAGCACCTCAATGCGTGACACACTGGCATAAGTAGTGTGAGGTCATTGGCCTTGTAGAAAGCGTTGGAACTCGATTGCAGTACATCATTCGATATCACGAGACCAACCCACTCTGCACTTCTGTGCCTGAGGTACTTCTTATGGTTTTAACCAACCTGAAAACATACTACTTTTAACAATGTGTGTTCGCAAGTGAAGCAAATATTGATGCAGTATTGTTCATTACACTTTGTTCAATTCCTAATAAAAGCGCTTGTAGGTATAATCTTACGAGCTTGTATGTGCAGTTTATATGAGAAAAAATAGTTGTGGAGAAGTGACCTGTGGATAAAAATAGTTATGTCTGAAAGCATTAGGGAAGGGAGCAGCACTTGTAATTATCGCACAGAGTGGCAAAACTCTTGGACTATTTCTATGTCTGTTGTTTTGTTTTCACCCTAGCTCTGTTTTAAGGTTTAGTTTACTAGACAGGGAGCTCTGGGGAGATTATACGGAGTGATACATTACACTGAGCGGAGGGCAACCGCTATATCATTTCGCAGCGGTCAAGTCTTGCACACATGCGGAATACCAATCGGTCATCGCAGCCCTCCAGGTCCATCTAGATCCTTCAACCACACCCTGGTTATTTACAACACGCATGCGCGCCCCCTCCTAGACGCCATGTTGGGCGGCTCAGCTGCACCCCGTTGGATGGAAATGACCAACTCTAATTATACTACACATGGGGGTGTGCAGTGGCGCACAACCCCAGCAGTTTCCACGCCCTTACCCCTCTCGCCATTAAATTATTAGAACGGAATCTGCAGGCGACACTAATTGCAGCGTATCTGCACATTCCGCAGGGAAGGAAGGGATTGGTGGGGGCATTAGTGTAGGGCAATTGTGCCGCAGGACCGCAGACCTCCACCGCCCTCTAAATTGTTCTCCAAAGTTAATCTTGTGCACAAAAACGTTCGTTTTATTTACGGCTGAGGCAGCAAATAAGCGCTAACGACTTATTCTATCATTGTGAGGATTGTGTCGATGGACATTAGGTAGTACAACCTCTGAAGTGGTAGCCAAAATTGCTGGAAATGAAAGACCCTTCTGTCTTGCTAAATCAGCTGTTTTACGACCTCTCATTAATATAAATACACCAATTGCCCACTTTCCAAGCGGAAAAGGCTAACTTACTAAATCGTGCAATACTGAATCACTGCAATCCAAGCACCTCAACAGGGTTGTGTTAACCGCCGTTAAGAACAAGACATTTTCTGAAATGGGAACTGTTGTTTATATTGTAAACTTAAAATTTATGTCTTTGTCTTGTGAAAGATATAATTCATCGACACCGCCTGCTTCATTGCTAGAGGTCTGAGAGACCCCTAGGTTTATTTAAACGTTATAGTTTACGTACATGCCTAACTAGGACATCTAACATTACACTTTACTCGATTGTTTACTGCAGCAACAAACTTACCTGTTTATTTCTTTAGCTGCAAGGATAACTAATCGGCAATTACGTGTGTACAGGTCAGAGAGACCCTACCCGCCTACTCTCATTGCATATTACTGGCATTTGTTTTTCGTCCTTAGTTTTGCAATATTGCTTACATATTGCAAGTAGTTTGCTATTACTTCTCACAAACAGGATATAATCTACAAAATTCCAAGGATGAGGATTATGAGTTCTTTTCCTGTGTTAACCATCTTAATGAGCAACTAGATCACATACAAGAAACAAATAGTAACACAGGAACAACTTCCCAAAGTGAAAAGCTTTTAGAAATGTTGGCATATAGATTAAGAAAATCGAAACCATATGAAATTTTTTCGTTGTATGGGACATATACGAACTACTTTCCTGCAGATAAATAGTGGCCTTCGTCGCTTTCAAGTCTTGTATTATTTAATATTTATATGTAATATTTTAAATAATTGCTCCTTTACCTTCAATAATTAATCTAATTGAGCTGAGCAAGCGATTTCTTTGATACGGAAAATCTGCTACTGTAACTTCAGGCAGCTATTATTGTAATAAATATGAACACAGCACACACCTCACATACACCGCATGACGTCACGGAGACCGTGTGCTGCACAGAAACCTACGTTTCGATGTCGAGATTTCACCGGAAATATGTTTTGAGACCTACTTGAATCAGGAAAAAAAATTAGAGAAAGGTCCTTACGCGCGCGTGCATCTATGTGTGTGGGTGGGTGTGTGTGTGTTTACTTGTGTGTGTGTGTGTGTGTGTGTGTGTGTGTGTGTGTGTGTGTGTGTGTGTGTGTGAGTGCGCGCGCGCCTGCCTGCCTGTGAACAGCATAGTGCAAAAACCCAAAGTTGGTATTTAAGTTTAATAACTTTCAGGAGGAGTCCAGGAATCCAGGAGTGAGTACGAGTCGCCTGGCTTAACCCAGGGATGCGAGACGAAGATTTTAAAGAAAATTTCTCCTCCCTAGGCTATCCTTTACATGGAGAAGTCTTCAAAAATTGTGATATTCTCAGAAATGACTAGCGATTGTTGATTAAAATGCTATATGTTTAAGATATTTTTATGACAAATGAAATGTATACGTTGAATTTTCTGGTTATAGCCTATGTAGTGCTGTTTACTCTTGAGTTTTGCATAACTGGTAAATTGTAAGAGATAGACCAACTCATACTATACAAAAAATGCAGATTAATATGCCAAATGCAGAGAATCATTTTGGAGATATTCCTCGTTATTTGTGAGTTTTGCAATACTTAAACGTTTCTTAAATGGAAGGTCGTTATTCACTTTTTTATCTCTTGCCCGTGCAAAGAGAACGGAATTTCAAAGCTTTAAAACATTTGACTATTGCTCAAATCCTGCTGTATTCCCATATTCCCCTTTCACATACAGAAGAATAACAATAAGATAATTTACACAAATGAACATGAACATGAAGTAGATAGAAGAATAAGTGTTTGTAAGAGTAGCTTGTATAGAAGTAGGGTAAGTCATGTGAGTGCAACACATCAGATTTTTAGTTTGCATATCCTAAATGATGTAGTTTATTTTTAATAAGTACCCGAAGTTTCTTTAAGATGAAATATTAGAAGAAGTTGGTAACTCTACTCTATTATTAGAAAATAGAGGGTGAATTTGAATTAAAGGTTTATTCAATTATCTGAAGTTTTTAACTGTTACAATTTAATTAGAATTTTATTGATATATGAGGAAGTCGTTAGTAATATTTCCTGCAATTGTAGTAATATAAGTCTGAGAATTGCATCGCATATTTCTGAATATTGTCCAGAAATACTCCGTGGTGATTGCTATTACTAAAAATAACGTTACTACTGCGTTTTGCGCAACTAAGAAAATTCACACGTTCTCTACATTTAATCTGAAAGCGAGTCCTTATCTTCTGGGCTTTAAGTTCCATTGTAACACGATTAAACTAAAAAAGGCTACCTCTTGTGTGAAGAGGACCAAAAGCTCTTGATATGGAAATGAGGCCCGTGACGACTGATAAGCTGGTCAGCAGGAACTTTTATGCATATCAAATAACTGCACGCAGTGGACCCATCGGCGTTACGCACTGCATGGTAGGGGTTATGTGTAATCAAAGGGCTACCGGGACGGCCTTGTACACCATACCGCATACTCCATTAAGTACTGAATGGGCATCCATGGAATTAGGCATATCTTTATTGCAGAAACGGGTTTTTGTGGTACAGTCGAGGAAAATAGAAATGGCTAATGCAGACACACAACGCTAGTTTATTCATGACTGGAGCCCACACCGAAGGACTGTGCTAATAAATCTACAGTGCTTATGAATACGAGAGTGATACCATTCTCTTCTTCTGTGGCTTTCTGGGTACCTTCTGCTAGAAACACCAAATGTAGTGCTGGTAATGCAGTTAACTTAAAATTCAAGTGTACAGGGAAAAGTTCATTATGCACCGAATTCTGCTTACAGCAAATGGAACTACTGTAATCCATCTAAACATCTGATACCCACATTTCACGAAAATACATGCTTTTAAGCGCCAGAATTCAAAACAAACATCCATGTACGTGTTGGTGTGTGTGTCAATGGATGGGTGAAAACCGTATCTCGAAAGCAAAGTCAGTGAAATACATAACTTGACAATAAAGTTCATAACCTTCCAGGAATTTAACACTAAAAGTTTTAAAAGAATACTCCCATCTCAAACTGCCCTTTACACTTTTGTTATTTTCTTTTTATTAAAATACCCTAAATATGGAAGATAAAATGAAAATCTTCAATTTTGTGTCTATGAAGTTCTTTTCCCTCTGAATGAATTGATACTACTTTGAAAACCTTATTACATGAACAAAATTAAATATCATTGAATCACAGTTTGTGTAAAACTTTTACGACATTAACCATTTCGAAGATACTTTTATAACTGGCTTGAATATTGAGACCTTTATTTCTCAGGTGTGATAAGTCGCTATTCGTTTTGTTCTTTTTTATTTTCAAGCAAAGTGAACGGAATCTCAGATACATCACACAGCAAACGGCTGTTAAGAGATTTGACTATGGCTTAAGTCTGTTTTACTGCTGTATCTTCTACCTAGTAATTTGAGCTACATTGGGCAGAGAAAGTCATTTGAATTTGATAGATCAGAGTTTTCTTTCTTTTATTTCTGCAGAGATGTCTAATATCCAATCACTGAAAAACATCGATGTACATATGGATATGGTTATAGGTATACCACATTTTTCTGTAATTCATAGAAGGTAAACCCAGTATTAACTGACAGAATTTATAGGAATATGTGCCTTATAATTTCGAAATATTTTGGTTAAGTTGAAAATCAGTATATATGAGAAACGGTATAAGGAATTGCAGGAAAAAGACTTTGCCACATTCGCCTTGCTTTCTCCAACCACTATAATTTATTTTTTTATCTCCTACGAAATAATATTACAATAAGTGATACTTCTATCTACATAATGTTTATAAACACGAATTGTCACAAACATGTTTACAACATTCATTTCGTTATAGATACAAGAGAGTATAGGTGCAAGTGCAGGTCGCATCTGCTGGTTTTTAAATAACATGCTCCTTCCATTACACCATACAAAACAATGGGATAGTTAGACATTAAAAAAAAAAAACATATGGTAAAGCTATTAAAGAATTCAAAACAATAAAAGCAAATTTGTCCTAAGATACCTATTTGGTTATCTTTGGCGGTTCACAATTTATAGATACAAGCTTATACAAAAATTTGTTCAGAATAGAGAGAACTTCATAGGCTATTCGTAGAAAATTCAAGATATACCTACAAGCCGCATTTTATTGTTATTGAAACATCTGAGGTAATTAATATTTCAACCAAAATCGTTAGCCAGTTTTTGAGAAAATAAAAGAATAAGGAAACGAGGGTAGCTTTGGGCAGATAAGATTATTTTTAAAATCTTTATGTAGCATGTTTTCATTAAACATTGTTCAATATGCATTTAAAATACTGTGACGCCGGCCGCGGCGCACAATAAATGACGGTCGTGCCAAGCTAACCCACACCATATACCAGACGAGGCGCGTATCAAAGACGTTCAAGGTCAAGCTGCCCCACACCACTGACACGAGCAAATACGTGACAATAATGACCGCTGCACGTCAAAGGGGTTTTCAAGATTATTCAAGAAGGTCCGACGGCTCGCGTATTTGTAGTGATTCCAGAAAAGGTGAAGTTTGAGAAAGGTCCGTGTTACATCACCCATCAGTTTTTAGTTTTAGTGCATGTCAGCTGCATGTGTACGGTTGCGTCGAAAGGAATATAGTGCAGCAGTTAATGATTGTCGAGTGATTGTATCGTCAAATTCAGCTGTTTGAGACGGAGGAAGTGAAGAAGGTTACGAGAGGAAAACACTTATAAATTGTAAGGAAGGACTAACGACTGTGTTAAGGTCACTAAAAGAGAACTGTGTTGTGCAAAAGTTTTGATGGAAAATAAAGTAACAGAAAAAGTAATTGAACTTTGCCTACTTTCATCGTTTTTTGTTACAACAAAATTATTTTCTTAACTTTGCGCTTAAAATCATCAATTATCCAAAACACGCTGTCCCTTTTAGTTCGGTTAAAATAGTTCTGTATTTTGTGGAATCATCTTTAACCTCTGATATATTTTAGTGACTTCGACCTTTTAAGCAGTAAACTGTTTTTGGACTGAGCAGTGTACCCAGTTTGGAAGTCAGCAAACAAAAAGTCTGGTGCAAAAACCTCTCCAAAGATAAGCATCTACATTATTTTACCGGCCCCTTAAACGTAAAGTAATTGCACAGTCAAGTAAAACCATGAGTGTAAACAAACAAAAACGACTCGTAACAATTACATGCAGAGTTAAACCCACGCCTTCAGCACGTAACATTAAGTCCAAAAGGGTGATTGTCATCAGGTTCATATCGTTGCGTGACTCTGGACTCTTAGAAGGTCTCTGTAATCTCTGGTAGGAACTCCTAGAAGCTCCGGGTGGTGTAGTTGCAGAGAGAGAGCGAGAGAGAGAGCAAGTTAGGTTAAGAACGCATAAACACGCACATAACCTTAAAGGAAGCATTTGCTGTAGCTTTATCGCCCCTCTGTTTTAACTGCGGTGTCGGAGTGAAATGGAGATTGCGGCCATACTGTCAAGTGCAAAGGTAAACAAACAGAGGAGAGAGAATAAACACTGGAAGCAACAGAAGCAATGACAATGAACAAATACTACTTCCTTTGTCCATATTTACGACCACCAAATAGTTATAAAAGGAAGATGCACTCACGCGGGCGCAGCGAAATATTACAGCATTTTAGCATCTTATCCATTTAAAGAGATCTTTGTACTGAATTATCACAAAACTAAATGTTACAGAAAAAATTAAATATTTGTAAATGTAAGATTTGAAGCTTTCACGGCGAGTGTTATTAATCAAGGTTTCAAGATTTCAAGGCTTCCTGAAGATGGCCATGGACATTGGAATGGCCGAAAGCTTGATGATCATAAATCTGAAACAGCTGATCACCCGTGAATTCTTGATTGATTTGTAAATGCTTAATTTTAACCACAGAATAGAATAGTTAGTGTAAAGATTATAAGATTTTGAGCTATAAATTGGATTGCAGTTCATTTAGAGAAAACATCCTTAAAGGGGAAGCACTAGCTTGTAAACCTAAATTTGCATATATAGCCATATGTAGTTCTGAAAAAGAAACACTATTAAACTTATTTGGGACACAAGTTTTAGCTTTCAAAATAAAAAAAGAAAGAAATAAAGAAAGAAAAGAAGAGAAAAAGAAAAATTACATCACCTTCTCTACTTCTCGTAAAATGCTTAATGTTCTATGTGGTTCATGTTATTGAGACCATCTTGTTAAATATTCCTTATACTTGGGCATAGGAGGATACAGTAGGCTCATGGGGTAGGCAAATCTCATGTCAAAGCTATCACATAGTGACAATTTCTTAAAAGCCTAAACTAATACGACTAAGAGCTTTATTCTATTCGTATTTTGAAAATATTTTACTTTCTTCGGAACTGTTTGCATGTATTTTCTTTTTAAATTTCTCATTCCATTGCATGTCCATTGCATTTGCAGTGAGAAATATTTGGTTTTCTTTTTCTGGTTTTATTTAGGGTTTTTAGGTTATCGCGGGAAACCGTTTGGTATCCATCCATTGAGTTTCTGATCTCTTTCACTCTTCATAACTTTCCCATATATTCATCTCTTATTATGCTGCTTCTCTTTCATTCCCCTTATTGCTCCGGATTATTATCTAGTATCTCTTATTATCTCGTCTACTCGCCAAACACACGTATTCTCATTACTATTCAGATTATTTGTTTCCCTGAATTTGGCACTCTTTTCCGGTTGAATTCAAAGATTATCAAACCAGAAGGTATTGAACTTTCGTCGAAATAATCGTTAGATGTTTCGATTTTGTTTTCTTTTCCTCTTTCGGGTTGCCTTTTAATGTAGTGTGGATTAATTAACGTATTATGTTTTCGTACTGGATTTATGTGTGCAGTGGATTTTATTTGCATTATAGTTCAGATTTGACCTACATGAAAGTTGTCTCTCCTGTTGTACTTTTAAGTTAGCTGCGTGTGTGTTGTACCTTATGCAGAAGTTGAATCTTATAGCGAGGAAGAGAAAGTTTTTTCCACTTTGTTTCTTGGCAGGATAGAAATGGATATATTCTTAGGTACACAAAATGACGGATGTCTTCAAAGAGTCCGAAATATTAGCAACGTTTCGGAATATTAAGATATACGTTACAATCTTATGGACTAATAGAAGGAGTCTAAATTTTTGGGCGGAATGCCGGAGTCTAGACTTCAAAATTTTCTGTTCTGGATAAAGATATAAGAGAACATTTAGTAAAGAACTAGAACATGAAAATTTACTATTTTCCAGGAAATTAATTTTTATGCTTAAAACATTATTAATAAATGCAAATGTCGAACTTCAAATGTTATTTTCTGACCAGAAATTAAATTAGAAGAAGGTTAAAAAGTGGGATACATTTAAGAGTGGTGTAGAACAGAAGCTCACAAGGACTATTGATCTGTTGTACCCGCTACAGCGGAAGAATGAAGCGTCGGAAACTGCAGGCCAGATGTGCAGTTGACAGGCGAGGGCAGTCCTAAATAGTCCTAGATCCAAACATCGGCGTCAAACGGACTCAAGTTGTTGATAATATTAATTAAGATGTAAATCAAATCTTCAATAAAACTGACGTTTGATAAGGATAGAATTTCGATTAGACGGACGACGGCCCTGCCCAGCGTCTGGAGTAAGATCAACATCGGACATAGTACCATTGTATGAATAGGTTTTTTATCCGTTACCTGATCCCTGGGACGAAGAGACGAAAGAGAGCCTTGGAGGCCGACAAGATTGAGATGACGATGTGCTCTAACAAGGACGGGGTCTCAACGATTCTAGAATTATATTACTCTGACGTCGGTCCCGGCGGTGGAGGGGGGAGGGGCTAATTCGCATCACGCGACGTACCGCCGAGCGGGCAAGACATTCGTCAGGCTGCCTCACGTGTCTGCTGTGTGTACGTGACAGTGACAACAGGCGGCAGGAACAACAGAGACATTTCTTACACCTTCTCAAGACTTCTAGCACGCGTGTGTGTTTGTGGAGTCGAGAAAGGTCGGTGTGACGTCATTCCCAGTATAAAAGGGGATGAGACAGCCGCAGGATTTGCCAGTTACTTAGTATAGTTTTAGTTAGAGCTGCAATCATAAGTACGTGAGTGTGAGCCAGAGGTACGTGTGCGTGTCGTCGTGTGTGCGCCCTAAGAAGATCGACTAGCGTCGAGAATATGTAGTTAGTGCACCAGAGATAGTGATAGTGAAGAAAGACACTAAAAGGATTGAGCAAGGTCATAAGAAGAACAATTGTGAGTTGTAATAGGCCGAAAGACTAGACTGTGTTAACGAGAAGAAAGCTGTGTATTTGTGATAAAATTTTAAAGATCAAGTGAAAAGTAACCGAACTAGATTTTTGTCGTTTTGTTACACTACTAACCCTGACACAGACGCGTGCCTGCCTATGCCATCTTCCACACGGGTTCCCCAGACAAGCGAGTCCACCAAGAGGGTGCACAACCCAACTTACTGATGAATATTTACGCATGCAAATTCCACCGTCCTGCCGCAACGCACCAATCGCCGTCACCTAGTTCTACAACCCTAAAACGTATGAACATAAAACAGATGAAAAGAAATAATGGGGACAGGAAATTCGTGATATAAGAGGAACTACCCCAGCACCTCTACCAACCTGCAAAAACCACAAAAAAGGTTCAGAATTACCTGTCCAGTATTTACCACTTGCTGGAAGGCAGGGAAGAATCTTTTCTGGTTTGAGCAATTACTTTAACACTGTTTCTTTAAAACAATAGCTTCCAACCCATCCTTTATTTCTCACAACAGTCAAATATGTTTTTGTATTTTATTTGGCACGAGCATTAAAAAAGAAAACAATTTTGTTTTGTGAACAAGTAATTCAGTCATCGCTTGGAGACGTGTATATACTTATGTACACAAGAAAAGAAGAGCAAATAAAATTATGAAACTTTACGATCACGTCACAACTGGGTAGGCTGTCATTTTATTTAGTAGCTGTAATAAACGCGGAGGAGAGCAAGCTGGCCTACTTACAGATTATAGAAATGAAAGAAAAGTCTCTCTTGGAGAAAGAAATATATATCTCTTTTCGCTTCCTAGTTCCCACAACTCGTTTGGAAATCAGCACCCTAATTCATGTTCCTAATAGTAGCAGTTTAAATAGCTTTCTGAGGCGGTTGTTGTGATTCTGAAGACCAAATAAATTTCTGGAACTGCTTCAGAGTGTTACCCCGGCTAGTGAAGTAAAATATACACAGACAGGAATCTTCTTTCTCAAGAAATAGTGCTAGGATTGTTGTGTTCTGAGATGACAGAACTAAGACATTACATTTTATCTTTTAGTAGTGTCTACAGTGTCCAACTTTGTTTCTGTATGGTTGAGTTTTATTTGATTTTACCGCCTTTTTCACCCATTAGTTTGTTCCACGGTTTTTGCAGCTTCCGTTACTTCAGCCTGACTGAAAATATAATTTTTAATACCGGGTTTCTCATCAATAGGCAGCGAAACTTAGCTACCGATGGCAGACAGACAAATGACTTCAGGTTAACTGCTATAAGAGTACCGTGGAGTTGTTTACAATATGAGAGTGGTTCCATTGTAAAAAGTGTAGGTAAATATACGACATTGTGTGCAATCAAGGTTCTGTTGAAGGGAAACGTCCATCTGAGAGTAAAAAAGTACATGAAATTCACAAGCACGAATGCTTCGCCCGCGTTACATCATCGACTTCTTACAACATATATAGTGCTTAAGTGAAAACCGCAAGAGATATACTTTTGGAACTGTTACTAAATATATTGTAGTGCAATGTAATGCTAATACTGCAACCATAAAAACAATTTTACGTGAAAATACTACATGCAAAATGTTTAGTAGTAAAAAGTATAAATTATTATCCATAAATTGCTCCATGTATACAAGTTATTTCTCTGGATGCTCGAAATATTCAACCAAAGTGTCATGAAGGTCACTGACTTTATTTTTGAAACATTTCGACGCATGAATAGTGAGGTGGGGTAAGGAGCGCCAAAAGAAAATGTCACTACACTTTGTGTCTACGTCACACTATTTATTGTTGTGCGAAGCCATTCATTGGTATGCTTTATGCCACGGTACAAGAGTGTGAAACTCCTTCTGGTAAATATTTACACCTATAACCACAACAAGGTATACAAAATGACGTAGAAATGAAATAGATGTTTATGCTCACAATCGCAATGACTAAAAGAGAAAGAGGTAGAGTGAGTGCATTCAATTTGCCATTCACCCTCTTATAATTAATAGTCATATCTTATCTCTAGTGCAGGACACACCTTTGAAGGGGTAAACTTCCAAGGGGAAAGCTCGATGAGCAACCACATTAGCGGTGTAGCCCAGGCTTCAAAAGCCGTCAGAAAATTATAAAAATTCCGCGAAGATTTTCTTTCCACGTCGAGTGTTACGTTAAATTCATATCGGTTTGTTTTGACTTGGCACTCGCTCCCTCTGCACTGCTGACTCCAACTACCTATGGCATAATTGTGTCTGGCCTATTTTATCGGTGTCCAAGTTTCGCTGCCTTTTCATGAATAACGCAACTGACAGCATGTCGCTCCCATACGAGTCCGTCTTTGCATTAGCGGGGGTAGACTCGATGTTGTTTAGGTAATGTTAAAAACGCAAAATACATAATAATATGTTAGGGTTAGGGCTAAGGTATGAAAATGTTTCATTTATCATCAGTGTCCATCGCCTATGATATCAAATGTAGTTAGACACTACTGAAGCCTCAAATTATGCTCTCTACAGTTATAACTTCACACAATCTATTCATATTAACGTAACTATGTTATATTTATTACAATAAGCCTTTTAACTCGAAATAACTTTAAGTTTAACATTATAGACCAATTCTTTTATATTTTTACCATTTCTCAAAAGCTGTGACCAGTCAGTTACACAATACGTATTATGGGAAATTCAAGACAACTTAACATGCAGTATGCAGATGGTTAAAATACAGTACCTCTATTATTCACAAAAATGTCTTTAACATGATATTTCAATACAAAATTCTAAGTAATAAAAATAAAAAATATTCCATATACGAGTTTTTGGTATCTTCCTCTGTTTGCTTTAGGAAAGAAATAAATTTCAGAAAATGTTTAAAATTTGTTAGTATCCATTATGTTCTAATACTGCTAGTGATCTAGAGCAGAGCTGGACAACTGGTGCTCACTGGGCGCAGCCTATTCAAGGTAGTGCACCAATGGCTGTATATTTAGCAGATAAAAGAATGAAGGTCACTCCCAGGCGATAAATGACCGCAAAATAAAAATATACTTTAAAAATAGAATATTTGAAGTTATTGGCATTTTAAACCTCGGATTTTCAAAACTGTTATCGACAGTTTCTCTAAGAATTCAATTAATTATAAATTACAAATGATTTATGCAGAAAGAATATCCATAGCATACCTAGATAATACATGGCCTGAAAAATGAAAATAAAATGTAAATGTGGGACATTCCTTCAGGTATGCGAATAACTCTAAGTAAAATGCGCGGTGCAATTAGAAGGCTAAATTACGACATTTGCGGGAGTTTTATTATCTTCATTTTTTGCCTAAGGACTGGAACAAAGACTTGGCAAGGTTGGAAAATGCTAGAAATAGTAAGGAAAAGGGTACATGAAGAAAATGGAAGGAGTGGAAAACAGAAAATATGTCGAAATTATTGTAATGAAGTCGAAAGCAATTAAGAGTTGGCGCAAGTCTATCTCTTTCCCTCTTACTCACATGCATGCAGCAAAACCTCCCCATGTCATTAAGAAGGCATGGTGCGGTGCCATTAAGATGCAGGGAATTCGCGTTCATTTGGGTCCCTTCCTCGGCTGGAATCGGGCAATGTAATTAATAAGGAATGCCGCTTCACCATTCTCCTTCCCAGCCCCATACAGTGACAAGCGTACGGAAAATCCAAGAGGCTTAGAAGAACTTTCAGCTCAAGTTGAAGGAAAGAACGCATATAGTATTTGGATTACTTGAAACAGAGAGTCTAGGAATTCCTTTATTACTTGCTCACCACGGAGTCATTTAAGCAGTCATTCATACGGTCATTTATAGTTATGAGGTTAAACGAGACTGCGAGAACATTTAGGTGAGTCGTAAATAAACGCTCGATGTGGCATGGAATAAACAGGCACATTATTTACCATTACTCTCACTTCAGGTCTTATCCAAACTCAAAGTTCATAAAAATTGCGTTTGCGATACCTTGAATAGCCCGAATGCTCCACTTTCTCTGCACAAACGCTAATCCTGTTGCTGAGCCGGACCCCGACTCAGGTGCGGAGACAGGATATATGGATGAGTCAGTATTTGCTTTATTATTAGGCTTACTAAATGAAAATAAAACATGTAATTGCATAATCATTTGATAATAAGGCAAATGTTAACATTAGTTAATATAGAAAACTTGGCTGGCTGCTATAACACAGTAGTACATAACAAACCAAAAATGTTGTCTCTTTTCTCGCCTTGTTGCTCTGCATTTTAATGCATGATTTTTCTTTCTTCTGTGTCTTATTGTTGCAAGTACATATATTTTAATTAATCTTCTTCACCAATGATCAAACTGAGTTCCTAGCAGATATAGGCTGGGGCAACCATATAATTGCAGCTCAAAAAGAGCAAAATAGTCTGAAAAGTAGGACCTCACACAAAAGTGTAGGGGACTAGAATATTTTATACTGCTGCTTTTAATTAGGGGTGTCTGTCTGCTTTCCACAAAATTTATCAATAGAATAGTTAACTTATTTAGACATATTATACACATCCCTGCTACAAAAATTCATTCATTCACACATACAATGCATGCTTTTTAAGTTAATTATATTGCATTTATATAGTAACATGCAGTTGTCATTTTTGATAGCATTTCATTGCTTTCTGTTATGTATAAATATTTACAATTAAAGTTTCTGAAGTTATATTTCACAAATAGGGGTTTCTGTTGAGCAGAGAGTAGATAAATGCATATAAACAGTAACTGTAATCTTGGGGAAATACCTATTATCCTATAAAATATTGTATGAATAATGCATTCAGCTATGAAAATCTGTGAAAAAGTCAACAACAAAACAAATAGTGAAGGCATTTTAAAATGCACCCTAAGGTAAGTATTGTATGTCTTCCAATTTCTCTTCCAGTTTCGGCTAGTACTGAATATCTTTCTTATGGTAGTCGAAAACAGTGTTAAAATTTTGCTCAAATATGTTAAACATACTAAGTGCCTTCCTTGTATTTCTAACAAAATCGTTAAATTGTATTTTGTCTATTTCATCTTGAACTTTGGGGTTTCTGAAACTACAACGAGGCATATAAACTGGAAACTTATTTCAGCACTTTCTTTAACTCCTTCGACATGACGCAATTCTCAGATCTAAAAGTTTTAATAGGTTCACCAATGTTATATTTTGTGTCCTTAATCCTTTACTAGTTTGGAAGAGTGCGTGTTTATGACACCACAAATAGATTAAAATGCAGATATTTTCACAGGCATGTATTAAATTGTTATTTTTTTTATTAGCGTTGAATTATTTTTGGTGTTATTGATCCTATACAGTTTATGATAATTTACCTGTAAAATCCTACCAAAATTATGGAAATATTCCTGGAAATATAATGGGCTTTAACAATCAAGTTGAGAGACATAATTATGGCTATTAATACAATAGTACGACTTTAGTTTACTTAAAGTTGTTTCTTTAGCTTTCCCTTAATTAAAATAACCCATCCTCTAAATGTTACTTTTAACTGGATGGCTCAGTTGGCTAGACACTGGGATACTGATACCAAGGTCGTGGGTTCAAATCCGGCCCAGACTGATGGTTTTTAATTGTCCTTAAAAACAACAGCTCCAAGTTGGTAGATTTACTGGCATGTAAAAGAACGGACGAAATTCCGGTACACCAGCGACGCTGATGTGATCCTGGCAATTGATAGCGTCGTTAAAAACAACAAAAAAAAAAAAAATAAAAATAAAAAAAAAATAAATAAATAAATAAAATAAAACCTAAATTTTAATTAGTGTATTACAAAAGCTTTTAGTTCACAATGTTTTAAGCATGATTTGTTTGACCTAAGTTCCGTGTTTACATACCAGCTTAGACAACACGGGCATCTGCAACCTAAGACAAACATGTATGTGTTTTATCCAAACAGCATCTTATATGCTTTTAAAATGTCACCATATACCGATTTAAGAACATTTTAGCCGCGTTTTTCGTGACTGCTTATTTTATTCATTAGAGAAAGAACTTTATTAAGATACGTGTTGATTTCACATACGCAGTGCAGTTAAAGTAGTTACGAAATTGCGGTTTAGAGAACATCTAGGCTTTCAACAAGATCATAATATGGATTACTTTATTTGTAAATGCCCAGTTTACGACAACATCTATAGCTTTTCACTCTGTTACAAAATAGAGAGAAGATTAGGAACTGGTGAGCAAACGATCCTGACAGTTCAACCAATTAAGGTAAACATCCTAAGTAAAGCACCCATTACTTACGCTCGAGGTTTCAGATCCAATTATTGTACTAAAGTTAGGTAACTTTAGTGAGAATTGCATTTCTATCCACAGCGGCAGTTCTTTGCAATCTTTCACACAAGCAGATAATTTGTTTCATCAGAGGGGGAGGGAGGGAGAGAGAGCAAATGCCCACAGCAAAATCATTCGGAAGTTTGTATTGGGGTTGCGAAAACAAATAATATCTACCAGATGTGGATTAAACGAGAAACATGTTATGACGCTAGTTGTTTCATTACAGTATTTTCAACGGTTAATAACATAGAGTTACTGAACGAGATGACTCCTGCATATGGGGTTAGCAATCAGCAGACCCCGGGGTTGATTCCCGTCGACCTTCAAATCCAGCATTGCGATTTCTTTCGGTTTTTGCCTGGCCGGTAGGCGAATGCTGGAGTGGTTTCTCTCTACTATAATTTCTTTTTCCAATAGGGGAGATCTTCGAGCTTAGAACTGTTAGGGACTCCCGAAGTATTTCAAATGCATGAAGTAAACTGTTTAACTGAAGCGCACTCTATGTAATATTAAATTATGTATCATAGTATTTAAAAATACTATTTTATAAAGTACAATTGTTTTCTAAATTTCTTTTTGCAGCACCTGAAAGCAGTTATATACACCATTGTTAAGCATTAAACGAGATGCTTTCAAATAGGAATTCTTATCTCTAACGCTCTGAATCCCTCTTCGCTGTATTTGGAATAACTTAAAGAAATAGCGTTCTCATCTCTATGTGATCTACGACCTTAATCCCGTCACCTCCGATGGTAGGGTGATTGTGAGGATGACTTTGGAATGAGAGGACCTACAGCTTTTATAGTGAACTCCGAACCACTTTGGGCCTTGGGAACATAGCATAAGGTCATTTCCATATATTACTTCCGCCCACTTCGATCTCCGATAATCCAAGTCTAGAGCATCTGCTGTAGCGTCTAACAATGGTTATTCTTTCTGCAGGGGAAAGGGGGGACAGTAACATGGACTTCATGATAATATTGTAACAAAATGACAAAATCAATTCATTTATTTCTCTATCACTTTATTGTGTTCTAACATTTTATTAAAAATACGCAGTTTTCTTCACGTCGTTGTCTTTCGCGCACAATACCTTTACTGCTCGAACTTGACTCAGTCCTTTCAGTGTCTTTCTTCACTTTCTCTGTCCCTCATACACAATGGATTACAATGACTCGACGCTCGTTAAATCTTGTTTACGACGCATTAACCCTCGCACAGCTGCCTCGCACTTATTAATGCATTGACTGACTCGTGTCTGTAACTGTCACTAACTGCTCTGCTGTTTCGTCACCTCCTTATATAAAGACGTTTCTCGACTTCCACAAACGCACTGGATATGTTGCAGCCAGATGTTTCTCGAAGGTACCTACTGGAAAACTTTTGTGCTGCCGCTTCATTGTTGTTAGTCACCTGTTCGCTCGCGGGAGTGGTGTGGGAAGACTTGACCTTGCTCAATTGTTTGTTCACCGGCCTAGTAGGTATGCGGTGTGAAGTAGCCTAGCCCCGGCAGTCCTTTGTTCTGCACCGCGCCCGGCGTCACAGTGTCAAATAGAACTTCCTACGTTAAAGACATCAATCAGCGTTAGTATCCCAGCATTAGTATCCCAGCGTGTGTTGAAAATTTAGCCGTAATCTTTCTCAGACAACGTTAGAGTTGTTGATGCCAATATATTCCTTACAAGCACATTCTTATGATAGGAGCACAGTACTTGACCTCGCCCACTGCATTCGTTTTAAAATGCAGTCGCTATTTCTTTTGATTAGTGTTTTAATACATCCATACTCTCAAACTTAATTGAGCTCAAAGTGCAGCACATAAAGTATACGTTTGGAGGAAGGAAATGACGCAAAGTTTATGTACGATAATATGATGCAGTGCAGTTTTATTCTTACGAAGATATCTGGTGAATGCATAATTCAAAGGGGAGACTAAACCTTAAAGGTAGCTTGTCTGCACCCTAATCAGCTTGATAGCAACGGTAGTAAAGTGAAATAACTTAAGCTTCTGTGGAGGTGGAGGAGAAAATAGGAATAGCTTATTCATCTATGTAGATTTCCAGCCTATACTTCTTATAACCGCAATTTCTATGTCAACTGCTTTGCCAACATCTCTAGCCGGCAATCGAGGAAAAATAATTGCTGACTTCGAGGGATGACTGCGTCGCCATGATTTTCTAACCGCCATTTATGTAACGTTCACTGCATCTTTTGTGGGCGTGGTGTACACAATAATTTTAGTAAACTCTCTCTAAAATAAAAATAAAATAAACAAACGTAATTCATGTATGTACCGTATAAATATAAAAGTCATAGTCAGCCATTTGTTGATATACTCTCACAGACTGAACCCTATCAATGTCTCCTAACAAGCGTTGATCGCAACAATAAGAGATGTAGATGACAAAGCTTATTCTGAGCTCCGATTGCTAAACAACAACTTGTGGCTGAAATATGGTCCCGAGAAAATTTAAATTTGAGGCATAAATATTGAATTTTGAATGCTTTTCGTGTGAATTTACTTACATGAAAAATTAAAGACATCTCTGTTAAAGATGGTACGAATATGACTGATCACTGCCATCCGGAATTTGTTTACTAAGCCAATGAAGTATTATTTTTCGACGTACTAACAGCCCCATACAAGGTTAAAATGAAGTGTGCCTTCCCAAAATAGATTTAGTTTTAAGATCCTTAAGAATATGATTTCATACGTCTTCATAGGCGAACGTGTCATGGTCTTCATGCATACTCTGGGTGGTATCGAGGCACTTGTCAGGAGATGAGAAACATTTGGAGGTCTAGGTTCGAGGATTTGGATAGGCAAAAGAGAACTAAGCTTTAATGACAGAATTTTAAGTTAAGGTAATACAGAATAGTAAACTGAAAAAAGTTAGGATAAATAGTGACTGAAGTGGGTAAAGTTGGTAACATTAGAAGAAATCAGAGACATCTCAGAATTACCAAATCAAGCTTTGCTCGGCAAAAATACATGATTAATTTTAGTTTCATAGGAGTTAAAGCAGTAGGAAATGGTAAAACGTTATATATTACAGCGAAAAAATTAGTTTCCGTTTGGTAAAGTAAAAGAACGGCAATTCCGAGAAGTGTTCCTCTAATTCTGAACTTCAAGAGATTCATCTCACTCTGGACTGTGCGGGTAGGAAGTATGTGAACTAACCAGAGCTTGACAAATTACCGAGAGGTTGGTGGGAAATATGTATTTTGCGAACAGAAAAATAGTATGGAAGAAACTTAGCAGTAAGACATGGTTTTATTCGAAAGAATTAGGGTAACAACTACCATGCGAGAAGAGAAGCAGTGTCTTCAGTAGCACACCGCTATAATCAAAATTAACCAATTGCCACATAGACATGTTCAGGGAATACGTTGAAGCAAATGCAATTTTATTATTTCCTTGCATTTTATAGCCTGTCTTTGTCACATTCGTTTTCTTTTTAATTATGCTGGGGTCATAGTGTATTATTAAAGTTTATGAGCCAGAACCAGTAGAGCTCTTTGTATACTTTGCCTCACATCTATTTTTATCCTTGTTTGAACTGCCTCAAGAGCTTTTAGTTCTCGTTGATGTTTTATTCCTTGCATCCGCTGCTGAGGAGGACCTGACTGCGCATCTCTTGGTTTAGGTTGCTCAACTAGGGTAAAACTAACATCCCGTCTGGTGTCCATCAACATTGTAGAACCAATTTAAAGTTTCGGAGTATCCACGTAAATAACTTGGGGGAGAGTGGAGAGAAGTTCGCAGAGAAGGGGCGCTATATATGAGGGGAGGAGCCCCAAGAGCAGGTGAACTGGGATTCTCGAAATAATTAAACCGAAAAAGGGAGGAAAAAGGATGCAAGCTGGCATGATTTCCATCTAGTTACTACGGAATAAAATGTTTCCAACAGCAGGAGGGTTAACCCATAACACTATAATAATTTCTACATTATATCTGAATACTAATTAGCCTATTCTAGGGAGTTTTGTGTATGTTTCATTTCATTATGGCTCTAATGGTTTCAACGACCTGGTTACTAATCAGTAAAATATAAGAAAAACTAGAACTCCAATAAAAATGACATAAATGCAACTTTAACATATATTTTATGTAAGATGCAGGTTTATCAGAGGTTCTATGTTGTAAAAATGTTATGTCTAATTATTCATAACAATCCAACAAATGGAGTCATTATTTATTTATTTGTTTGTTTATATTGGCGTGCTTCATTATAGCCCGAAGAAGAATAAAGATTCTCTTCAGTTTCTTAGCTTCAAATGTATGTTGCGTACCAGATTTTACAGCAGTCTTTTGAGTAGTAAGTTAGCAAATATGTAACAAACATACAAATCTTTAAACTTGTTTTCAATGTATCTTCTTATAAGGGTGAGGCATTTCAGCACCTATCCCAAAAGAATACTATAGTTGCTATTATCCGGACACTAGGGCAAGATTAGGCACTGGCTGTGTTACGCACAGCCGCTCCAGCAGAGTAGAGTGCAAATTTATTGCATGATTTACATGAATATGATACATTATATTTTTGTCCATATTCCTGTTGTATTCCTATGATGAGCAATGGGCTAGTTAAGGTCAATTAATCAAGTTATAGTTTGAGTTAAAAGGAAAACACCCTTTTACACATACATCATTTATTGATTTATCACTATTTATTTATTTTTGCTTCTATGCAGCAACAACCATTGCTATTACTGTGGCAATACAGTTATTTTACCTTTTCTTATACATTTCTGTCTTGCTATGTATTTAATGTAGGTATACCATTCAAGCTTTAATTTGCATCCACTGAAAATCTTCTCACACATACAACTTAGACAATTTGCTAATCTGGGCCCTTACCAAGTTTTCCTTTAGATTTTAACTCCTTCAAGGTGTGTCCTACTCTAGCCGATAGGGCATAATTAACCATCATGATGAGAGGTCTGTATGACAAACTGAATGCGCTCACTATCTCTTTCTCTTTTAGTCAGTACAGTCGAAAGTGTGAACATGTATTTCGCTTCTATGCCATTCTGTATCTTTGTTTTTTCAATTTTTTAAATTGGTTAAGGCTGTTTAGCAAACGTGTTGGCACGTGCTTACACCGTGGCCTAATATCACTGAAGGCTTCGTATAACGATAAAGAATGTGACGTAGACGCGAGGTGCAGTGAAATTTTCTTAGGCGTTCTGTGTACCAAAAAGTCTCGCCCTGGTTATTATACCTACAAATAATTATTGTCTATGTCAGTTATAAGATACTCAGAAAAACTTTTATTACAACTTTATTATGTGTATGGTAGACGTTTCCATAGACAACTTACTAACTAAAGTGTTTGTTTTCCCAATTTTAAAGACAACTAAATAGCGAACAGCAGAAAGTTGTAGGAAATACAGAGGAAATCTCGCTACCGTTTGGTCGCAAATGGCATTTATGCGCGTTTATAAAAGTCAAGGCAGATTAACTGTACAGGAAAGGAACAAGTATGCCATTAGCATTTATAGAAATGCCATAAATGTCAAGCAGTAATGCTCAGAGATTATTATTTATGGCTGCTAACGGTTGTGAGAGTGTTTTATACCTCATGTTATGTTATGTATACTGCAGCATTATCCTAGTTTTATGACAGACGGTAGTTTTTCTTATAATTAATGTTTAAACGCATCCCACACTTTCTCGAGTAGGACGACGAAATTGTGTTTATGATAAGAATGTGCAGGTCTAACTCGCTCCATTATCTCTTCCTGTCGTTTTACAATGAATATGAATGTATTTTGCCAAAAGTCTTCCACGTGGGAACTTAATAGATTGTGATACTGGTTGCTACAAAGACTATCTCTCACCAAAGCGCCCCGGGCTCGATTCCAGGCGACCGCACGTGGGATGTGTCGTGGACAAAGCGACTCAGGGGCGGGTTTCCTCCGGTTTCCCCCGCCATCTCATTCCACCGGTGCTCCTTCGTCATTCCGTGTATCATCAGTGTCACCGCCTGCGGTGCCGCATGTAGTAAACGTGGACATTAAGCTCTACAAAAAAATACAGAGACTATGGGAAGTCCACTTCTATGGAGTGGGGGAAGCGTGTCTGACCAATGTCCAAGGAGTCCCAAGTTTGCATCTCAGTTAGGATGATGATTTCGGGTCACTCTAGGCCCTATGTACCTCAGGCTCATTTGAGCAACAGTTTACCCATTTTCTTCATCGTCCGAAGTGACCTACCAGTTAAAGGACGCTAAAAATTAGAAAAAAGGGGGTGGCTATAGAATACGAATTTTGAGTAGCTCAAGTTTCAGGAAAATCATTCAGATTAATATCTATTTATTGCTTTTCAGATATTCCTCTCATAAAAATAGACAAAACAGCGAATCCAAAATTATAACTTTTAGAAAAAGCTTCGCGCGCGCGAAGTGTGTGTGTGTGAGTGTGAGTGTGAGTGTGAGTGTGAGTGTGTGAGTGTGAGTGTGAGTGTGTGAGTGTGAGTGTGAGTGTGAGTGTGAGTGTGAGTGTGAGTGTGAGTGTGAGTGTGTGTGTGTGTGTGTGTGTGTGTGTGTGTGTGTACGTGTGTGTGTGTGTGTGTGTCCTTAAACAGCATCACCCAAAATGAAACGCGGCTAAGCTTTTTACTTCTATTTAGTATCTTCCAAATATACAAAACCTTTTATTTTTGCTGTCTTAAAAGCAAACGATGTAACACGTAAGTTTGAGTCCTTTAAGCATCCTTCCCTCTTACTCTATTTCTTTGAGAGTATGACTATCATCTCTTCACCATCAGAAGGTCAAAAAGGGTGGCGTGAGATCTAGAGAAATTGGAGGACACATAATTGGTCCTTCTCGACCACATCAGTTGAATATGTCGTTGAGATTATCATGAACTTTAACCAAATGAGGAAGTGGACAGAAATGGCGAAGTATCACAGTTCCAAGTTAGTAAACAAGAATCCTGTTTCGGTTACTGCCTGGACTTCATGACAGTTGGTTTACTTGTATGTGGCACCCAGCAGCTTCTGTCCTTTTATTAATCCAATATTCCCATCATTTTAGAATTACAGGAAATAATTATTATCTTAGTGTTTAGTTTTATTTAATGAAAATTTGCATAAGGGTTACCCAAAGGAAGCTCAGAGTACCACTGCACAAGGTAACAACAGATTGTCACCTTCCTATGACTGGAAGCCATTTGATTTCTGTAGAAAGATCTGCTTGAGAATCCGTCCGCTTGGATTCATTTAAACGCTTTCAATTTTCCAGCACAGAAGACATTAGTGTAGTTGCCATTCACCTTCAAACTCATGCTGTGAAATGAGGTTACCTTATTGCAGTACGATGCTTACGCACATTGCGAAAGCGTGACAAGATATGTCGTCGCGCGCGGCATATCCGATAGGACGTTCTTCAACATGGATTTATGACTTTTGTCCTGTGACTAATGAGAACGCAAGCTACGAATTCAGCAAAAGTCAGTGTCATATTTACCCTACATAGCGCTTTCTGGTTACTTTTGGTGACATTCTGTTTGTTCAGTTGGCACGAACACAAGCAAATGTACACGGCATAAAGATGTAGTTGTAACTGGTAACAAGTCCGTCGTTTTACAGAACAGGCATTACCTTGCAGGACATCAACTGTGAAAGCAAATAGTAGTTGGTAGGATAGAGATTATTGTGTTCCCTGTGTGCGTTTATTTCGAATTGTTTTGCAGCGTACATAACTGCTTTTATAACACAATTTCCTTTTACATATAATGCGATGCAATATTTAGCGCATTGATGTATTTTTATCTTAAATTTAAAGCTCCCTTTGTGACAACTCCAGTTTTCAAATTTGAAACACATCAAACACCATTCTTTTGGACCAGCTAAAATAGGAGAAGATGCGCTTTTGAGTGTATTCAAGCATTCATAGATAAAATGAATAACATTTTAACTAAGCGTTGTAAGTTTAATTCAAGTTTATTGCCCTTTATGTCTAGTAGTTTCCCCTAACATGTTAATTACATTTTTAACGAGACTAGTGTAGTTTATTTTTTATGGAACTTAAACACTTACTACTCGGCAAAGCGACGAAGTGCACTGATATTAGCTGTCGAGCGCTGCGATCGCTTCTTATCTTGTTTACTAGAACAGAGAAATACTAGTAACTGGGCGTACAGCCAGTAATGCAATGCAAATTGATGATCTTTTGTGGCTGCCGATACACGAGACGTTGCTGTTCTGAAGATGTGATGCATTTGAACAGATTATACATAGACTTTCTCTGCGTGTGTGTGCGATAAGCCCACATAAACAACTGGATAGTTTCACATTCTTTCCGATACGCCGATACGCCTTATGGCTTTGTCAGGAAGTACAAGACTTGACCGACCCACCAACTGACCGCGCGTCGCACCTCAAAGGAAGGCTCAGGGTCAAGCTGCTCCACACCACAGCAGGACTACATGGGCTATAGCCTCAAAATTCAAGATATACACTACATTTGCCACAAAAATATCTCAAACATATGTAATTTTAATCAAAATCGTTAGAGCCATTTTCAAGAAAATCAAAATTTTCGAAAAATTTTTCATGCAAAGGGTAGTTTAGGGTGGAGAAATTTTCTTTAAAATCTTGTCGCATCCTTGAAATACATTCAACTTAAATACCAACTTTGATTTCTAACTGACTTTATGTTTTTGAGTTATGCTGTCCACAGACTGACAAACAGACTGACAGACACACTCACACACATGGACCTTTTTCTAAAAAATTCTTTTTTGGATTCAGGGAGCCTCAAAACATTCCCAGTGAAATCTCGACATCTAATTTTTGGGTGGAATACAATACTTTCTCTACTTTACTATACGTCATATAGAAAGTAAAAATAGGGATAAAAGGTCCAATGTCTTCGTGGCTATGTCATTTCCAAATGCACAACGAAGGACGGTCAAGGTTCAAGCCACCCCACACCATTCAGGCGAGCAAACACCTGAAGACAAAGACTTTACAAAGGATTTACTAGAACCTTCGTGAATCTTCTGCCTGCCGGCAAGTTCGCCAGTACAAAAAATTGTGAGCGCGCGACTGTGTCAGTTTTTAATTTCAGTGTGCATCAGCTGCGTGTGTACGGTCGTCATGAGAGAACCCTCCCGTCGAAAGGAAGATAGCGAAGCAGTTAATGAGCGTTAAGTGTATCGCCAGAGTCAGTTTCTGTGAGACAAACAGAGAACTGAAACACAAAATTGTGTGTTGAGGTTATGGGAAGATAACAGCTGTAAGTTGTAATATCGCGAAAGACGGCAGACTGTGTTAACGACAGGAAAAGAGAACGTGTTGTTGGGCATTTAATTTTGAAGAAAATAAAATAACGAAAAAGTAACTGGACTGAATTTGCTACACTGATGTCAGAAATGGAATGTCGATTTGTCAATTTCACAATATACTCGTAGAGCTACAATCACCACAACTATCCTTTAAAAAGCGTCAACTATTTTGAGTGTTTCGTAACAATTTGTTTAATATGTCATTACTAACCATATTTTAAAAATTAACTTGTCCTTGTAAAACAAAGAGGCTTTGATACATTTACTTAAATTTGAAAGTTGTAGAAATACACTACAATTACAGCAAGTGACTTACAAGTACGTATTTGAAAAATAGTGGATTTTAAAGAGGCAGTTATATTCCACAAAAAAATTTAAAACTGCAAATTTTTAACCTAACTCCTTCCCTAAGCAATAGCTTCTGTTTTGCTCTGAGTTGAAGGTCTGATGAAACTGTGCGATGAGTGTTGCACTGCTGTAACAAATAATTAAGTGTCGATTAAATGCAGTGCGACACAGTTAAGTGAATGGAAGAGCAGGTGCGATAACGTGGATGTCCCCAAAGCCCTGTACACATTCCGTCTTCACACCCAGTATCTAGCAGTGCGTGAGGGAGGCACAGCGATACAAGTTGTAGAAAAGGGCTCTTGGGAGGACTGCTACATTGCCGTGCATAGCCCGGCTGAATCTGTCCCTGAAGACAACCCGGACCCTGAGCAGCCAAGCTTCAAACTCCCGTCTGTCTGTCTGCTTGCCTGCCTCCCTCCTTCCTTACCTTTCTTCTATTTTTAACACCGGGATATGAGCGGTTTGGGAAATGTACTGAAAACCTTTGGACACGATTTAATCTAAAGTTTCTAGTTCTGGGAAACCCTTCTTTTCCACGACTGTTCTGTGAGTCGCTATTGCAGCAAATGGTGCCTGCCTTAAGAGGAATACGCTTTAGAACAGACCTGGTACGTTAAAGTCATGTGGGATAGAGATACTGTTCGGTTTAAATGGTTTAAGTTTGGAACTTCTCTCTTCGCCTGAAGAGAGAATGTTTCTCGTTAGTTTATGACTGACTTGCTTCAAATTAAGAAGTCAAATGAGCGGCGTTACCTATTGTTTCACATTTTCAAGACATATCTGAGGTTGTTAATGACGTACTGATATTATAAGCACAGAACATTTGTGCGTGTGAATGACTGTTTATATTGGGTAAGCTCAAAACCACTCAACAGACTTTTTTAATTACTTCACTACTGAAAATCCTATTCTTTCACATATCGCTGTCTACATATTTCCAAAACTTATAAAACCAGGAATTTGGGGGTTTCTTTTCCATGTTCATGTTACCAAATTTGAATCCTGTTTTGCTTAGGCTACGTTTGGCACTTAATTAAAAGTTTGGACACAATTACTTCAAGCCCAAAGGGATTGGCTGGAAAGCTTAAAATAGTTTAATGTCAGTGAAATCGTTTTACATGCCTTACATAGTTCATATTAGCATATTTCTCTCATATTTCACTAAAGTGAAATGATTCTATCAAAATCGAATTATAGAGACTGACAAGAATGATAAGCTAGCGTCGCATCCAATCGCTATTTTCAACCCCTAACATACAAATCAGCATTCTTTAGCCTACCTAGATGAAACTGTGTACTTTTGCACTATAGGACCAAGACCAAAATAAGGCACTATTACAGGCATGTCAAACCTCACTCCCAGGGTGTGAAGAGAGGGGTCTACCCCTCCTTAACTGCAGTAGCACGCGCTCGTAGAACCGGTTTTCGCTTTGTTTTTCCCGTTTTCCGATTTGATCATCACGGAGGGAGGGAAAATAGGGGAAAATTTTTCACGCCTGGTGAGTGCTGTTTGACACCCCTGCACTATTATATAACAGGAATTGGCAAACATATATGACTACGTTACAACTTTCAAAAGCCACCGAGAAAATGTTCATTTTGCGTTATACAGTGCTGACCTTGTAAACAGCTATCGCAGTTCTTTTGCTCTTATTCCTTGTTATATCGCAGAGTTTCCTATTTGGAATAATTTATCTGATATGCTTTATAACATAAAATCGAACAAAACTGCTTAATTTCGAATTGTACAAAGCTCCTCAAATAATCTAATACCAGATGGCTAACGTTTGCTGCATCAGTTGCAATGTCTGAAACAGATTCTTAATATAGCAGAAAAAAACTGCTGCTTAATTTTTAGGAACGGAGCAAGCTGGCCAACTGTTGCAATCATGAGCAACTGAGTATGCAACTAAGATTGGCCTCTAGGCAGGGAAGTCATAGCAATCACCCCATCCCTCATGCATTCTTTTGGCAGCACTTGGAACAGTATTTATCAGCCTGTCGCTAATCCTTACCTAGTTTGTAGTGCAAAGGTTTGCGTGTAGTTAATCTGAAGCCAACTGCTTAAGAATTCCCATACTTGAACACGAATTACAAATTTTCGATTTAGTACATTTCATTCCTGAGTTTATACAATTAGGTTATTTTGTAAGGAAACCGCTTTTTGATTTAAGTAAAACTGAAACTAAGAACACCTTGCGTTATCTAATAACAGTTATATCCCCTACTTTCGTCCACAACAACACCAATGAGCGGAGGATAGTCAATGTGAGGGTGAAATATGGGCAGACTGCCGGCTGCTCCCTCCAGGTCACTTGTGCGCATTTTCAAGACCGTAAGTTAGTCGATATTTTACAAATCAAGCTACGTGAGGCTTAAGACTGCTACATATGCAATGGCATGATTGTTAGAAGTGTATGATTACTGTTTTTATACCAGCACGCTTGAACCACTATAATATACCTATACTTGCTCTTGTCTTCTGATTACACACAAAGCACGGATAGTAACAGACATCGAACTGCCTGCTGGGGCAGTTATCCTGATATCGGTCTCCATCAGTTTGAAAATGCCCTGTTACCTTCCCTCCCTTCCAGTTGAGCGAGGTGGCTATGCCTACTCATAATTAGCCAATTAGTTGACAACACCAGCTTAGGTACGCTCTATTCGTTCGATATGGAACACAAGAATGACAATATCAGCCAAGAATGAGTGAGTGTATAGGGTTCAAGGGCCTGTCGATAACTACGTCAGCCAAGAAAATGAAAGCATGACATAATAACGTACCCTACAAACGATAAGGAATTATATATCCGCAAAAAGACAGTGTTGATTTCTTTCCGTGTCTGGACAAGTGGCTTCAAGATTGAGCGAATTTTCATCTACATTCTTAACAAGCTTGCACATGGAAAAAATGATTGAATTGACTTTTCGAAGTGTCACTTCGGAGATACACAGCAGTACACAAAATTAACAGAACTTAGTTCACAGTTGCACGTGCGTTGTGCTGCAAATCAGAGTTTACGCAATAGGATGTGATGGCAATGATATAATTTTTAACAAGTATTGTGGAAAACCTATAAAAGTTTAAATTAAGAATATAAAGCAGATATCAAGATAGAAAAAATAAAATAAAGCAGAACAAAAGGTGAACACCACCACCGAGAGTTGAACTACTGAAGCTTATGCTTGAAAATGTGTGCGTTCGTTACGCAGAGACTGTTAACAACTAAGATTGTTGGGAATATCGACTTGGTAAGCCGCGTTGTAATATCCTACCCTCCCAATGTGCTCCATAGCTGTACAAGTCACGAGTGGCTATTGATAGTAGTTAAAAGTACTGTATCCGATTGTTTACCACGCAACTTGCCTGGCAAACTACGAAAGAATTGATGCTCAAAGAATTGATTGAAAGTGAAGTCAACCGTATCTCTGGCGCATCAAAGCCAACGAATACCATGCTAAAGCGAAGAATATCACAGCTTATAATTATTTTCAGTTTACTCAGTTATAGTGGGGTAAACGCGGTCAAAATAAGCCCATTGTCATACATGTTACAACCATCAAGGCCTGTATAAAAATCTTTACATCGTTAGAGCCAACCATAAACCGGCGCTGTTCAAGTATACTGTACGTGTTCTGACGAGTCAAATTGTGCATGCATATAGATTATTCATGCTTGTCAAGTACGCAGTCGCGTGTGTAGGCGCCTGAAGTGTTCTCCACTCCTAAGCTGCCATGCCTGCACCAAGAATTGAAACTGGATTTCCTCTTCCATTAGTTGCAGCACTACTCCATCAGCATGGGAACTTTTTACTCATTGATTCCCTTAAGATTATTTAACTTAATTTGGATTAATTTAAACGCCTTCATGAAAGATAACAGTCAAATAACCAACAATAACTAAGAATGCCATCAGGAAGTCTCATGGCATTTCTTCTGAGCCATAGAACTTCCTAAGTGCTATCGGAGGATGTTAGCACTTTCAGCACACTTTATAGTTCATTAAATTTATTTTCATGGCAATTTATTTTCTCTATTTTATGAGCAGTAATCCACACATACAATTACAGGTATTCAATACAGTTACGTTGCTGGAAAGCATCCAAGTTTAGCTTCGATACAGGAAAACAGCTAACCAGAGCAATTCAACCAGAGCAACAGGCAAATCTCTTAAAGCTTAAAGAGCAAAACCAAATGATCATGCAAGGATAACGATTTTCGAAACACGTAATATTGTGACTATTGAATCATTCCATTCAAGATTATCGTTTCATTCAAGTATGTATCATCAATAATGACAAAACCGATTGTCCTGAGAACTGGTGATAAGCTATTCTAGATATCTTCTAGAAAATAGACTGCAGTGCTTCTCAACTGTTGTGTTAAGGGGGAGCTTACAATAAGGTGAGAAGTAAAAATATAGAAAGTCTTAGCTTATTACTGAACTTTGTGAAGGAGATAGCATAATGAAAGTTTTTGTATCTTTTAGGGCATTTCCACAAGACGAATATTTAAGAGTTATGGATATTCTTGTTCATATTCATCATCATCATTATTATTATTATTATTATTATTATTATTATTATTATTATTATTATTACTATTATTATTATTATTATTACTATTACTATTATTATTATTATTACTATTATTATTATTATTATTATTATTATTATTATTATTATTATTATTATTATTATTATTATTATTATTATTATTATTATTATTATTATTATTATTATTATTAAATAATATTATTTAAAAATAAAATTATTTATAAATAAAATTAATATTATAATAATAATTATAATAATAACCAAGATTTTCTGACAGCGTGAAGGTCGTATCTCCGCCTACTTTAGTTATGTTAAGTAAGGTAAGAGCCCTTAACCTTATGAAATAATCTATTGCCAAAATCTAAAAGCCGTCAGTGTGCTTAAGCATGGGTATATTTTACATATTTTTGTTGTATGATGACATTTTTATTTTATTAATTTTATCTGAGCTTTAGTATTTAATAAAAGGTTTAGAATACAAAGATTACAAGACCTTTGAAAAGAGTGGTCCTAAAGATGTATCAGAATCAGTGTAAAAAGTAATGAAAATACGGTGTTACACTGTTGCGCCAGGTGCTTTTAGCCTACTGTCTGATGTTTGAACCCAGGTACTACGAAGCAGATGGAGTTTAAATATGCAAAGATAAAATTTTTGAATTTGTTTATGTCGGGTGATGTGACTTACACAGAAGAATAAGTGTTTGTCAGAATAATTTGCACAAGAGCAAAAAGGGAAGGTCATGTGAGTGTAAGACACAAAATTCCGTCTCGTGTCATGTAAAGAACATGGATTTTCAAAGACCTTTCTTAAAAAGTCTAAAATTTGCTGTATCGTACAACAAAAATGTTGTAGTTTAACAAAAAGTTGTCACAAAGTAAATAAATATTGTGTCTGGTAACGACGTTGTCAATTTGTCAGGATTGCATCAGCATCCACGGTTGTTGGAAATTCGTCGCGCAGTTCTTTTACATTTCAGTAAATATACTGACACGGGGCTGTCGCTTTTAAGCACACTTAGAAACCATCGGTCTGGACCAGATTTGAACCCACGACTTTGGGATCAGTAGGTCAGTACCTAACAGTCACTGTGACAGACTGTAAGAATAGTTTTTAAAAGGTGAACAGAGAGTGTCATGTGACTGCATCACAGAATTTTGAAGCCCTTTTCTGACGGTAATTATTAATGTAGGTGGCTTTACGTTGGTGGGGGGGGGGGGGGGGGTTCTGTCCACTGCAGATATAAGTCTGAAGCCCAAGGACTATCACTTGAAATACTCTTAAAATACATACCTATATAGGTATACATTGATTTCTCATAATTAAAAACAGAGAGTACATAATTGTTGTAATTTGTCATCCTGATACTTCATATTGGTTTCTCAGAAAATATTGCTGAATTACTGATTTTACTATACTGCTACATAATAAAACAGGTAATTGTCATCTTTTGAATAGTTTTATTGGAAATATTTAGTTTATAACAAGCAGTATATATTTACGCCCTATTTTACCCGAGCAAGTAACGGCTTAAAACTGTGATCTGAAATAGCATAAAAATATGCTTGTCATGAAAACTATATTGCTTTAGTTTTAAAATATAGCATCCCAAATATTTAATTATGAATATGTTCTATTACTATTATTTCAAATCTTCAGACGTAGGCAAAATAAGTTTAATAACCCTCCAATATTGCCCAAGTTTTTCATATTTTGTCAAAGCTTTCGTTGGCGTACGCCCTTTACTCCTACGTTTGCAGTCTTGGATCCGGTAGTTAAATTAGTTACTAAACCTAATATACGTAAAATTAATTTTTTGCTAAATTGGGATGCCCAAATTACATATTTAGTACTTCTATCCAAAGCTTCATTCCATAGGGAAGGAAATAAATGTCAAATATTTCTGTGCTAATGAACTGGGAGTCATTTATTGAGTCGTTAATTTTTAAGATTCATCGTTCAAGCTGCGCTGTTAACGACCTCCAAATACAAAGGAAAAGAAATACAGGTTTCTTCAACGACATATGTTAGTAGTTAAATCTACAGCATTGGCTAAAGTCTCCTGTTGATGGTTTCTTCTTTGCTGTCGTTGGTTGAAGAGATCCGAGAAGATCGTGGGAACAACCTACTTTATAAAGTCTTGGCTTGGTTTCCATTACTTTAAAAATATGTCATTCCTTGGGTAATCAGCTATGATTCCTAATACCCTACAGAATCTACTTCACTTCCATTTCTCTGTCTGATGTGTTGAACTCACATGACTTTCTCTCCTCTTGTAGAAACTATTCTTACAAACGCTTGTCACTCTATCTACTTCGCATTAATTGAGATAAACGTTTACAGAAAGTATCTTATTGCTAATTTTGTTGTAGGTGCAAGGGGAATAGTAGGCTGAAGCGATAGTCAAATGGTTTAGGAGTGGTAAATTCCGTTCTCTTTGCATGACCAAGAGATAAAAAATGAATAACGACCTCGCATTTGAAAACCTCTAAAGTATTGCAAAATTCTGGCGATAACAAGGAATGTCTCCAAAATGGTTCACTTTACAAAAAAATATTAACATAATTGTGTTTTGACAAGATCTACATTCTCAGAAAACTGAAGATGTACATTTCTTTGTCATGAAATTTTGTTAAAAATAAGACATTTTAATCATATTCGTTAGATAAATCTTTAAGATAAAAATTTTCGGATAATTTACCATGTAAAGGGTAGCTTGCAGAAGGGAATTTTTGTTATAAATCTCCGTGTCGGATCCTTAGAATGCGCTGAAGTTAAATACCATATTTGGTACTAAACCAAGTTTTCGTTTTGCAGTTATGGTGCAATCACACACATTTTCTAAACTTTTTTTCCCTTCATTTTCCTGTTTTCTTAAATGTAAAATCTCATCAAATGTTTAGGTGGCATGAAATACTCTGTCTACCTACTATGTACAGTACCACTGAAAAGTTTCTGGACACACAGGATTTAGTTGTGTATTCCATATTTAAGCATGAGAAATACATGAAAATAATTTGTTCAAACATATAGCACTTTTACATGATAACATATAACTTTATAACAAAGTCGTGTCTATCTACAAAAACATAGAACTGAAAGTTATACTTTAGTTATTTTATACGCTTTCGATCCCTCAAAATATCCTCCCTTTGTTGCTATTATTTATTATCATTATTATTAATTATTATTATTATTATTATTATTATTATTATTATTATTATTATTATTATTATTATTATTATTATTATTATTATTATTATTATTATTATTATTATTATTATTATTATTATTATTATTATTATTATTATTATTATTATTATTATTACTATTATTATTATTATTATTATTATTATTATTATTATTATTATTATTATTATTATTATTATTATTATTATTATTTTAATTATTAGTATTATTACCTATATACAACATATCTTTATACGAGATATTTTAAACCAAGTTAGAACTGATTCTAAACTGAAACTGTTATTAATGTTGTGTAGGACATTATTAGAATTTGTCCAGAAACCTTTCGAGAGCAGTATATAGTGTATCCTAGACTTAGAGTGACATCACGCCTGTGTGTTGGTAGCAGCAGTGATTCAGGCGGCTAACGGTGAACCCGGTGCGCATCTGTTTACTTCTGCTGTGCAGGGCTGTCCAACTGGGTGTTTAGCCACTGTTTAGCGGGATAATAGATACGGGGTGATTTATGTTTTGAGTAAAAGGCACTGACCTTTATTGGTAGTTACATATTGATGCAAGTAAAGGAACACAAAGATGCAGGATTCTCTTGAAACAAAATATAACTGATTAATGCAAAGCAAATACACTGATGGTTCCAGCGTCACGGCTAAAACTACGGCATCCAATTTTCGTATGATAAAGTAATTCACTACGTTTTAGTTACGCAAATTAGAACACACCTTCGTACAGGTTTTTCGCTTGCTTGCTTTGGTACAATGTTTTTATTTCTTTCCTTATTACTGCCTTAATTTCATCACAGTTTAGAATACATATGAGTACGTGTAAGCAAGGATCAACTGAACACGTAATGTCATACCTCGGAGAGTTTCCTTGCATGTATGTATATAATTAAATGCCAACAACACTCGTTATGCCGCTTTTGCCCCACAGTGTATTTACTATATGCTGCATTTGTAACATTTCTTCTCATTTAGAGTAATGGGTGTTGGAACGTTTATCTACATATACCGGGTTTCTGGGAAGTTATTACATTCCTTCTAATACCTATGTGCTTCATAGAAGCATTACAAACAAAAAGTCTAATGGCTTTCTGTTCTTTGATCAGCCGATTTCGAAAAATTAATTGTTTTTGTTCCAAATTGGATGCGTAATTCCACAAGAATGTGCAAAGATAACAGTTTGTTACTTGTAAAATGCGCAGAGTAACATATTTTTGACACAGCTTTGGTAGTAATTACAGGACATCACACAGGGTTTCCAAATAATTAATCACTTAAAAGAATTAAAGGAATATTCCGAATAGCGACAACGTTGCGTTGAGGTTGGTTAGAGAATTGAACGGGCTTCTGATGTAAACAGGTTAGTCGCTTGCAGGGTGGTACACTACACAACTACACACACACAATACCCATAGATACACACATAGCCAAACTTATGATAAGATACATACACAATGCACACACCAGACAATACAGAAGAACACTAATTAACACCGCACAAAAAATGAAAACAATAACACAAACAGAGAACGACAAAAACCCTCCTCTCATAACACTAATTGACGAAGAAGAAGATAGACTACAAGCACACCTTCAACACTTTCAAAACATCTAAACACACAATAAACACAAACACATAAAACAAAAACGCACACACACACCTAACACATAAACACACAGGAACAATCAATCAAAAAGTTACCGATGAACTGTTGCAGTAGACACACAAACCCGACAAAAATCCAGCAAAAAAAACAGTTTCTTCTTGGGTAGAGCACAGGCCACGCAGCTAGGGATGACCAAACACACACCATTACATCCAACACACAACCACAACACCAACACAAAGACACGCACACGCCACTGAAATCCGCCTCACGACCATTAAAAAACCATAAACACTAGGCTGAAGAGGGGTGCCCCTGAACAGCCAGGGCATGTTGCAAAACATGCCCGAATAACATTTTCATTCATTCATGCAGGGTGGTGTAATGTTTTGAGAGATAAAGATTGTGATTGACCTACACTCGCACAGTAAACATGAAACAACACGGTGTGGTATTTGTTTACGTTCGCGGGACACCACGCTGCGGTGTTTACGTACTGTTGTTGTTGTAGTGTTTAACGCCCGCTTTTACTACTACGGCACCGCAGGCGGTGACACTGATGATACATGAAGATGGAGCACCGGTGGAATGAGATGGCGGGGGAAACCGGAGCACCCGGAGAAAACCCGCCCTGACGCCGCTTCGTCCACCACGAATACCACATGCGGGTCCCTGGGATCGAACCCGGGCCGCCTAGGTGGTAGGCGAGCGCGCTAACCTGTTTACGTACTGACTTAGTGAATGTGACACCCACACAATCTGCAGTGTTGCCAGCTTGTCTATCTCTTGTTTTCGACAAAACTATAATACAGAGTAACCCCGCTTAACCGAAATAAAGGGGACGAAGTCATTTCGGATAACGTGATTTTTCGGATAATCGATGAAAAATATTTTTCATAAAACTGGGAGGGAATAAGAGATTGTTATGCATGTCAATTTTAAACATAACTTTATTTAGGCAAAGAAATCATAATTATATATTATTTCTGTACCCAAGGGCGTAATCAGTTACTTTCTTCTGTTTTTTTCCTCGTTTCGTTTACAAGATGTCGCGCCAGGTGGTCACAAAAAGATAGTGTCTGAGGGACGAGGGCAGAGTTGTAGCATTCCTTTGAGGACATTGGCACTTAAATTTGAACACTTGTGAAAGGGGACAGGCAAACTATTGCAGGGATGAACAAAATATTGTCATTTTTTTCCTTCTGAGGTATTAATTTTTTATAATTTAATTATTTTTTTCTTTCGGTTCAGCCGGATTCGGTTAAGCGGGGTTTTACTGTATCTCCGTAGTAAATTGTCAGAGACAAAAGCTTAAGATACAAAATGTGTTCCAAATACCGTGATCTATCACTGGTTTAAATTAATGTAATGACTTCCCTTCCACCCGGTATGTAGGTAATAAGGTAAACAAACAGGAACATGGCTGATGTCACCTTTATGTCACCTGGTGTCACCTTCCCTAACATATAACCTTGATTGGCCAAAAGCGGAGCATAGAACTGTCACTGTACACATATCCAATAATATGAATGTCTGGCTGTAGCCAATCTGAGGTAGTGTAATTTATAATCCACGTGGAGTGCACTCAGTCCGACAAACTTACCAAACCAGTTAGAACTGGTAGTATATAATACCTTAATGTTATGATTGAGCTAAATATTAGTGGACAAAAACAATCTAGCGTAAGTGTGTTTCAACTGTAATAGTAACAGAAGAGTCAATAACATACACCTCTGAAAAGAACGCTGCGGATCTCTGAAGTGCAAAATTCGTCGGTAAAGAAAGCGCCGGCAGAAGGGAAGAGTTTGCGTTAAGAAGTGCACAATAAAGATAAATCATGGGGACCCGAACGACTCTCCGATGCGGCGGAAGTATACAAACGTTGTGGTACTTTATTTAGCATATCGGACTTGGGAGGTGAGGAGAGGGTGTGACTAGGGGAGAAAAAATACCGTTCTATTTACTCTATCCTTCTAAACTGTGGGATGGGGAACGGGCATGTAGAACTTTTATCACCACATCCCAGGCTTATTTCATTACGTATTCGCATTACAGGACCACCTCCGCGCTGGTACTCGGGACACAGTGGCCCTTGGTGCTACAGCGGCCCAAGTACCTCTTGGTATCATTGTTCTGCAATACGAGGTGCTGCAGTACTGCAGGTAAGCATGTGATAATGGCTGCCTCATACCTGTTGGGCTCTATTTCGTACTGAAAACGAGGAAGTACCTTCGCTTTTAAAGTTTGAATTTCAGCTCCTTTCCTATTGATACTGGACCTCAATAGGTAAATAAACTTAAACTGAAAATCTGGCACGTTTTCAGGCTATATTAGATTATCTGCTTACAAACTTCATTCTTTTTATCTTCTCTGCTATTTACTGGTACTGAGTACAAAAAGATTCCATTTCACCCAAAAATTCTATGCCCACGTTTTGAGGCACCTGAATGCAAAAAAGCCTGTGTTTTGTCTCCCACTTACTTGCAGTAAGCAGCGTAAATATAGCATTTCATCCAAAAAAATCTGATGTGTTGCACTCACATGACTTTCTCTACTCTTGTACTAACCAGTATTACAAACTCTTATTCCTATATCCTCTTCATATTAGTTGAGATAAATATTTGTACAAATTATCTTATTGCTTATTTCCTTGTTGGTGCAAGGGAAATATTAGAATACAGTAAGCTTTGAGCGACAGTCAAATCTTTTAAGCTTTGAGATTCCATTCCCTTTGCACGATTAACATATAAAAAATGAACAACGATGATCCATTTCACGAAAGTTCTAAGTTTTCCGAAACTCACACACATAACAAGGAATATCTCCGAAATGGTTCAACCTACAAGAAAATTTATTGAGACATAAATTGTGTATTTTAGCAAGATCTACATTTCTTGTAGAGTATAATTTGGTCTATCTCTAACGGTTTACCAGTTATGCAAAGTCGTCCAGAGTAAATACGACTACAATGGCTATAGCCAGAAAATTCAAGATATACATTTCATTTGCCATCAAATATCTCAAACATATGACATTTTAATCAAAATCGTTAGAGCCATTTTCAAGAAAATCAAAATTTTCGAAAAATGTTCCATGTAAAGGATAGTTTAAGGTGGAGCTATTTTCTTCAAAATGTTCGTGTCGCATCCTTGAAAGACTTTAAACTTAAATACCAACTTTGCTTTTTAATCGACTTTTCGTTTTTGAGTTATGCTGTCCACAGACACACACAGACCTGTTTCTAAAAGTGCTTTTTCTTTTGGATTCAGGGGGTCTCAAAACATATATTTCCCGGTGAAATCTCGACATGAAATTTTTGGGTGGAATACAATAATTCCCCTACTTACCAGTAGAGAAAGTAAAAATTCAATATACCTATACAGATTTAACCGTAAACACACGTTTTAGATACGTGAATCCAAAGAAGAATTTTTACTTCCTCTATTACGTATATTATGTTCCATCCAAAAATGTATTTCAAGATTTAACCCGAAATATGTTTTGAGGACACTTGGGTTTACCCCCCAAAAAAAAAAAAAAAAAAAAAAAGCATTTGCGCGTAACTGTGACCACCATATGTCAATGCGTTAAATTCCAAACTTGGTATTTAAGTTCAGCGTCTTTCAAAGATGCGACAAGATGCTTTTTAATCAATGTACCTACCCTTTCAAAGGAAAAGTTGTCTTTACCTACATGATAATGGCTGCCTCACATACCTGGTAGGCTGTTTCGTACTGACAACAAGGAATTAGCTTTCCTTTTAAAGTTCAATTTTCAGATCCTTTCCTAATAATACTGGACCTTAAAATTTCCTGACTTTATAACCAAACCAACTGCAAATCTGGTACGTTTTCAGGCTTTATTTGCTTAGAAGCTCAGTCTTTTTACTTTCTCTACTACTTACTTGTACTAAGTACAGGAATATTGTATTATAATACCTGGTTTTACTGGAAATAAATCTTTCGAGGCACCTTAAATATAAAAAAAAATAAAATTCTTACTTTCCCAACTCTTATGTTCCATCTCAAAATGGAACATGTGATAAATATGTTGGGAGACATCTAGTGACTTTTTTCGATTCCTAAATTGAATCACACAAACACAGTCCTCTTTTTTATCGTTAACATAATGTACAATACGTCTTCATCGTGCAACAGCATTTCTCTCCCTTGATACGTACTTTACTGCCTTAGGTTCTCTCTCTGCCTCACAAACTGCTTCCGGCAATAGACACACACTCAAACAGACTTAACCAAAAACTGCTTCACATAACAAACAACTCCGACACGACGATTAAATGTTTACAACTGTCTTTGATAATATTCAAACTCTCTCAATACTAATTGTACACACACACACACACACACACACACACACACACACACACACACACACACACACACACACACACACACACACACACCTCTTAACAATTCGCTTCTTTCAAGCATTCGCTTAAATAGCCAACAATGAGATATTACGGATTTTTATCGAAATTCACCTTTTCTTAAACAAGTCCGGCAGGAGAAGAGTTTCTCGAACAGTCTAGAATCACTTTGTCCTACCGCCCCATTGTCGCCGGGTCGTGTATTTACAAGCAGTGGTGTAAGGTAGGCCTTGTGAATCTTTGAGGCGTACGGCCACGGCCGGCATTGCAATCTGTTTTGAAATCACCTGAACCCCCTCCTCAAAAAAAAAAAAAAAAAAAAAAAAAACCTTTTTAGGGGAAGGTCCGCGTGCGTGTGCGCATTTCTGTGAGCTACATATCTGAATGTGTTAAATAAGCTCAGCGTCTTTCAAGGATGCGACAAGATGCATTTTAAGAGCACATCAATATACCCTTTACATGTAGAAGCTGTCCATGCCTTTTGTTTTCTTACAAATGGCTCTATTTGGTTTGCAGTACCATACGGAATTCGCTATTCCTTTTTTTCGTAGTCATGCAACGAGCGTGGAATTTCAAAGTGGTAACATATCCCAATTCGCATTTTAAAAGTCTGTCACTTCAAGCTACTACCCAGATTCCTACAAGTAATGCTTAAATTGATGTTTACCTCAGTTAACCAAAAGTAGGTAAGACATCGTAGAAGGTTGAGTGCAGAAAGTTAAGTGAAAGCGACATCATTTAATCCAAAGAAGGATAAACTTCTCTCTTGGATAGGGTAAGAAGATCACAATACCTGTAAACTATCGAGGAATTACAAGTAATACGGGTCTGTATTCTTCAATTCATATGTATTTAAATTTTTAAAACTCCTAATGTGCACATAACGTTAACATTTGGAAGTTCCTTATGGCAATAATAATACGGTAGCCTTGGTAGATACAACTTATTATTAAGGATATTTTAGAACTGAGTTTTTAACACGACCTCCAGATGAAGTACCGTCAATTGTTTATTGATTTAAACCGCTATATGTGGAAGTTAGTCCGAAAGTTGGATGTTTTAGGAGTGTCTCAATAAAATATACTACCCCTAACTTTTTACCCTGATTCGAAATGCTTCGAAAAATTTAATTGATTTAATTGCAGTGTTTATTAGCTATACATAACATGACACAAAGCTGGATACAGTGAAGCAGTAACATTTGCTTGCAATAGCGTGCAATATATAAAAAGACACCTGTTCAAAATTTGAGAGCAAAAGTGATATTGATGTTATATGTATAGTATTCTGTAAAATACAGTTTTGATTTAAGGTGTTCAGCAGAATAGGACAATTAGGAAACAAAACACGAGTTAGTGCCCCCTAAAAACGTTATGCAAAGATTTACATTCTCGACACAAAAATTACGTGTTATAAGTTATACTTTGGACAAAGTTATGCTTTTAGAAGCGCTGATACGCCCTCTTCCCAAGTGGAACAAGGCACATTATTCACCTGGTAGACGTGTGGGTAATCACGTTCCTAGGCGTTTTCATACCTATGGTTGCATAGCCATCGCCTAACAGTGGCCTGTTCTAAAGTAAGAATATATTAGCTTCATTTTTGCTGGGGAATATCAAGACATTTGCAAATATACACCTTGCACCTGTGGGATACGTGCTTCCAAAACTCAATTTGAATCCTAGTGAGTGCAAATATTTGGCAATATTTACTGTTTACATTCCCTTCAAATTGTATCCCACCATGAGAGGCTAACCCATCATGGTTGCCGATAGAGAGATGCTTCTTCAGCAAATTCTCCCCCAGAGCATTGCCAAATAGTAACGGCAAAAAACTCTCGAAAAATGAAGATTGAAAAACTATTTAGCAAACTGAAGATATTATACGAATTAGAACTAAAAAAGGCACAAATGTAAAGCATTTTCGTTAGTTTTCGTCGGATTTTTAAGACTGCATTGCAAGTTTGTTGAAAGTCAAAATCCCCCAATTTATAAAGGCATTACTGCTAATAAGGAGTACCCTGCATGCGACAGTTGGGATCTCTTCTTCAGTTGTACGTGAATGGGATGAGAATAGACAATACCAGTTGAGTTGGCTGTTAAGTTTAATGGAGGCTAACAACTGAAGTATTTGATGTAAGTTGATGTAAGCCAAATATGTAAGGATATAGAACAAACAGTTTTTGAATGTTAGTACTCGGAGTTATAACTATTGAAGTACTATATCGCTAACTGGCTCTTTCGTAATAAAAATGAGAAACTAAGTTGCCGTGAATCATTGAAATGCTAGTCGGAGAATCCTCTACATAATCCGAGCGCGATCTTTATGCGCTACAGACTACCAAGAATCAATCGCAGTAAAACGCTTCTGTAAGATTCTAAAACAAAGGAAAGGAAACGAGTTTTCGAAATACGCACTCTTTTACCAAAACCAAGTTTCGGCTATTTCATGTCTCCCCATCAATATGCCTCCAATATATTGCCAAATTTAAAGCTTTCATTCGCCTATGAAATACTTTTTACTAGGTAAATTGCTAAATTCTAAGAATACTATTCCCTTTCTAATCTTCATAATTTAATCTACGTGCATTTCTGCACGCAAATCTGATTTATGAACATAACTGATTACCTGAAAGGTAATGTGAATGGTCCAAGTTCCAATAACGTTACGTGAAAGTACTCACGCGCACGAAGCAACAGTGCTTGGAGCCCTGCTGGAGAAAGAGTGTCGTAGCCTATGTTATTTGGCAAAAGTCACAGCAAAAGTCCTGCTTCCTGCTACTTTGTTCCAACACTTCCTGATCCGCGACAACTACTTGCCCCCACTGCCGAGGTGTATTGCATGCTGCAGGCAGACTACTGCGAGTCATGAGGATTCTCCTGCTCTCTGGAGTGCCTCCAAGATGGAACTGCCTATTTCATATCCATTTTGTAAACAGAATCGCCCTTAGAGTAGGGATGAAGTTCCGAACCTCTAATGAAGGAACCAGGCGCTAAACCCAGTCTTTGTAGCAAAATTTAACATTCCAAACTATAGATCATGAAAACCCGTTTAGAGAACCTTTAAACCGTCTAAATCATAGGAGTTACAGCCCCAAGGACTTACAAGGTAATGCTTTGGGTTAGCAGCCTGTCGAGTGGCAAGCAAACGTAAGATCATAGGATAGTCAGGATGGGTAATCAGTCCAATGCGTAGTATAGCTTTGAAGAGGAAAAAAATGATAATGTAGGAATGAAAGGGATAATAGGAAAATTCGCGGATCAAAATTATTATTTATTATTCATTTAGCAACCGAGAAAATCGTGAAAGAATTTTCGACGAGACTGGTGTACTTCGGGGGTTTGAAACCCGGACAATGGCACATGCAGGAGAGGATTTTATTACTTACACTTAAAATCTTTAATTACTCTTTTCTTTTTAAAGTAAAAATTATGTTCCTTTTTAGTTTTCCTTCTTTTTTTTATGTTTTTTTTTTTAATTTTATTTTATTTATATATTTATTTTTTTATGTCCTGTTTGGAAATGTTAGATAGTGTTATCGCGGCACACTTTGCTTGGTCACCTTTCAGACGTCTGTTCTAAAAACTTGAATGTTTGTTAGATCGCAGTTCGCGAAATGGTTTTCAGAACAAAAGGGTTCTCATTTCAATGCCATTATAACTGGTAAAAGTGATGTTAAGTATCCATATTTACACTTTTATAGCCATTTGGGCCTATTTATTAGTATATTAAGTAGAACATTTGGTATTTATCACCGATGAATAAATGCTTTCCCCTCTTGACACTATACGATGTTTAAGATCACTTGTTGTTTCACAAAGGGAACATAAAGACTTAACAGTGACATCATCGTAACTGGTACCCATTAACCTCTGCTGATGACGTTTACAGCCGCAACATGGTGTGGCAGCAATTGTTAGGTCACTTGCGTCGCTGTTTCACACAACTACCAGGGGTTGGGAGTGGCGTAACGCTGTATTGGGCCTATATTACGTTACTTCGTTATTTCCCTAAAGGGTTAAAACTGCTTTGCACTGCCAGCACGAGTCCCCTATAACTGAAGCACATATATGCAGTATAAACAACATTTCTAGTTGTCACGGTTATCTACACCATGTATGGTTTGTGGAAGACCCCAAAGGGGCAATATGATATACCATTTCGGGGCAAGAGCACTCGGCGTCTATGTAGAGGGGGTGAGCGGGGTGTGGGGAAGTTGCTTTGCTCGCTCTGGTTCGGGCGTCGGGCGATCATTTCAGCTGCAATATAGGCGTTGTGGTGGGGATGGAGTTGGGAGGGATATAGGCTTATATATTTCGTTATGGTGGACAATGGCTGCAGTGGGAGTCATTTAATTTAGGTGCATAAACAAGAACGTATGGGTCTATAGCTACATGCAGCGCACCTAGCGGCAATGGAAAGCACTGCTGGCTATAGCCTAGGCTTCGGAACAGGTACATTTGTGTTGGAAATCGCCATTTATATTGGGTATAATAATTGTGAAATTCTGTAAAAAAGAATGTTATGTTTTAATCCCCAATAGAATGTCTCTTGGCCCTTCTGGTCATTATGCAAAGAGGATAGGGCCGGGTGGAAGATTTGTGACTTGCACAACTGATACCGCTTCATTTCGATATTGCAAAAGGCGGTGACAAATCACATTAGTAACACTTGCTTAAAAAGTCTTTCGATTAATCGTGGTGACCACATATACCCTAGTCTAAACCCTATTTCTTATAACCTTGCGTTCCCTTTTCACATATTTCCTCTGGTTGGACGAAGTACAGCTTTTTGCAATGCAAAGCCAGACAATAAAAGGATAAAAATACTATTTAATGATAAATGCACATGCTTTTGTCACCCTGAGAAGTTTGCGCACTTAACATATAAAAAATGAACAACGATGATCCATTTCACGAAAGTTCTAAGTTTTCCGAAACTCACACACATAACAAGGAATATCTCCGAAATGGTTCAACCCACAAGAAAATTTATTGAGACATAAATTGTGTATTTTAGCAAGATCTACATTTTTGTACAGTAAGATTTTGTCTATCTCTAACGGTTTACCAGTTATGCAAAAGTAGTCCAGAGTTACGACTACAGGGGCTATAACCAGAAAAGTCAAGATATGCATTTCATTTGTCATAAAAATATCTGAAACATATGACATTTTAATCAAAATCGTTAGAGTCATTTTCAAGAAAATCAAAATTTTCGAAAAATTTTCCACGTAAAGGATAGTTTAGGGTGGGGCTATTTTCTTCAAAATCTTCATGTCACATCCTTGAAAGACATTAAACTTAAATACCAACTTTGGTTTTTAACCGACTTTTCGTTTTTGAGCTATGCTGTCCACAGACAGACACACACACGGACCTTTTTCTAAAAATGCGTTTTTTTGGATTCAGGGGTCCTCAAAACATATATTTCCGGTGGAATCTCGACATCGAATTTCTGGGTGGAATACAATATTTCCCCTACTTACCAGTAGAGAAAGTAATACGGGGCAAAGTTGGGATAGTCCGTGCGCACTGTAGTGAAGTTATTCGCTTTGAGTTTGAACTGCGTGGTATGCAATACTTCTAGTTACTATTTGCAGTAGAAAAAGTAATAAACTTTCTTAAGAATAATTTGTTAGCCAAAATAAACGTTGTTAGAGGAGAGAAGGTCACATAAATGGAACACATTTCTTTTTTGAATTCGCTAGGAGGAGGTTCCCTTAATAAACACACAAAATACGAAGCAAATCTCTGCGTTTGTGAGATTACATGGCATAAGGACTCACACGTTGTCATTTCCAAAGAAAAGCAATCCAACACCTGTATAAAATACACACTTCATTTTTCATCAGTTACGATACCGCGAATGCTCTCGTAAATTCTCTGTCGGGCAAACTGGCAATGATCACCGCAAATGTTCACTTGTATCGTGACTGCAGATTTGATGGCCATCAAGATGGTGTTTACCGCCAGTTTCTCCGCTGTGCTTTCTGAGAAAAGCGAGCACTTCGTGAGATATCTGAGACAAAAACCCTCTCACGCAAGGAAGCAAAACGCAGTCCTGAGAATGCGCACGGAACTCGTGGCTAATACTGACGTCTGGAGTTATTATCTAAGAGAATATAGTACTTAAGCAGAGGAATGTATTTAAAAAAAAAACAAAAAACAAAACAAGGAAGAGGTGAGAAGAAAGAAAGAGGGATACAGGAAAGAAAGAAGGAGAGAAATTGTTTTTACGAGCATCTTACAGGTGCATTTATAGAACTTTACGACCGGTCGTAAAATTTTCACCAAAGCTCTAGTTGAGTAGAGGGAGGAGAGGTGGGGAGAGCAGCTTTTCTCTTTTATATTTTGCATGATTGTATACGTCCATACAGGCTTGTCCCTCTTAGGAGAGGGGAGATACAATTGTAGTCAAGAAAAAGGTTAAAGCGATACAGGCAGTTTCGAGTTCATAATAAACATCGACTGTAATTTTGTTGCAGCCTTAAATGCAATTTACGAAAAATAGTAATTGCAGCGAATGGGTAGTAAATTGCAAGCTCAAAGAACGAGGCAATGCACATTGTAATTACCGACGTGTAGACCATTAAACCTTCCTGAGGCAGTGCGCAGTGAACCTTGCAATTATTGCAACAACAGATTTAATGCCACGCGCAAGGATATCTTGCTAACGGCAAGCATGCTTCCCAAGACGCTAGTTTTTATTCTCTAGCTCCATGTGCTCGCATCTGCAGCAAAATAATAGGTTACAGGATTATTCTCGAGGATTTGGTTTCAACTACTTTCTTAGAAACACTGCGTATGTGTGTGTGTTCGTCGCAGAACTCTCGAGCGGCATTGCAACAAGCACCTATACACCAAAAGGCAATCAACATTTAGAGTATTCATACCGAAATATGTGTGTGTGAGAGAGAGAGAGAGAGAGAGAGAGAGAGAGAGAGAGAGAGAGTGAGTGTGTGTGTGTGTGTGTGTGTGTGTGTGTGTGTGTGTGTGTGTGTGTGTGTGTGTGTGTGTGTGTGTGTGTCTAATGCTCAGGAGTTAATAATGAAATAATTCACCAACTTGCTTCTCAATATTTTGTTGTTCGAGTTTCAATAGCTATAAGAGATTCACAATTTTTAAAATGTTCCATGTCCATTTCTTCTTCTTTGGAGCACAATAAACAACTTGGAGATGCTATTATTGCAATTCTGAAAATATGTAATTCAAGCAATTATGTCCTGTGATCAATCAAAATCAAATAGCAGAGGATTTTCTTGGGACTACTGATGGATCTCCGAACCACTCTGACTGTTCATTTGAAAGTGTTACCCGCTAATTAAAATTTAAAGTGTTTTTTCTTTTTTCTTTTTTTTTTTTTTTTTTTTTGCAAACAATTGTTTTAGTTGACTCATATAAATTTTGTTTTACCACTAAATTTATTTTAGATCCTTTCTTTGGAAAAATATCATTTCCAAAAGCACCACAGTGTGCAGGAAACCCCCATAAGACTATATTTTATGTAGGTTCTGTATTTGTTTGGTCATATCATGTTTTCCTTCGATCTTCATCATTTTGGGTCAAGTAATGGAACTAATAGCTCGGACTGCATGTTTTGCACCATGGAAATAAATTTTGAAGTGATGTACATGTGGCATCAATTTCACCATAAACATCGGTTGCATATTTCTCAACCTCTTTATAAAAGCAAAAGAATTGCCATCAAGTACACATAAGAATCCAGTGACTAAGAGTGTGCCGTTTTAAAGGTTTCAAGGACAAAAACTCTGGAGTTGTCGAGCTCAGCAAAACACGCCTCTGTCTCGACGATGAGCTGCTCATTTGATATAAATATAATTCCCGCGAGCCATTTCTTCGTGCTTGGGTACAAGAAGAAATCGCAGTGATCCAGGTTGGGTGAATATGGGGGTGCGGCAGCAATTCATGTCGTTTCGCGGGAGCAACACCAGATGAACGTGCTGGTGAGAAGCGCTTTCTTCTTCGCCAATGGACGTCTTGTTAAATCGGCACAGTAACTCACTGTGGTATTGCCAGTAATGTCTCTCGTTTTTTACCAAGAAGCCAGAGCATAACACCCTTCTCACTTTTACGAACGTTTTTGCCTTCTTTGGAGCAGATTCACCGAAAGCAAACCATTTTTATTGTGGTTTAGTTTTTGGAGTATACTGCTGAATCTAGCTCTCATTGACGGTGATAACTCGATGCAAAAGGTCATTCGATTTCACTTAAATAGCTCCAAACACAGCTTCGAGATTCTAAGCCACCCTTTGTCCAACATGCGCATCTGCGCCACCAATCGGGCTGACAACTTATCATGCAATATATGAATTGGCATCCCCGTCGAGACATTACTAGCTTTCTTATAAGTTTCCCACATGCCCCCAAAAGGTCATCACAATCGGAAAAGCTTCTGCTAGTGCACATTTTGTGTATTAAAACTGCTGCAAAAATTAGCACTGATCTGATGCTACAAATTGGCTCAGAAATGCGCATGAATAATGCGCAATTACAAAGCCAAAATATATTTTCCAAACGCTATGGTTATTTCAGTCTTGTCTTGTAAACTACAGATTGCTTTCCTGCACAAAATCAACCGATTTATTTTTCTAGAAATGCTTTTTCATTCTAGTTATATTCACTGTATCTATAAATGTGTATATAGAATGAAATTTGGATTTGTCACAATACTTTCTGTTGCAATGTTAAAATTTATCGCGACATAGTTAAATCTGATAAATTCACCACCCATTATTTCAGAATACTTAATATATCAGCCTATTTTATTACAGGATGTAGAAGAGTACCTTTCAAGTTGTTGATATATATTTATCCAACAGGTTTGTTTAAAGGAGGATATGGTTATTTTGTTAATTAATCCCTTTTTAGTTTATCAGTTATTAATTTTAAATAATCAACCGTAATTTGTCTTATCTTTCGAAAATTTAATTCAATAGTTGTGAGAAAACTGATCATTAATACGAGAAAATGTCAAACATAAAAAAGCTGTTCAAAGCAAAAAGTGGAGAAAAAATTCTCCAAACACTACAAAGAAAGATAGCACATGCTTCTAGAGCAAGAAATTGCCATATTTAACAGGACTTCCAACCTTTAGAATCAAATTTCTCCTAAAAGATGGTCTAAAATTTACCTCTTCACTTCAAGTGTGTAGGAGTTATGGTTTTCTTTTCTAAGAAGTGGTGAGAATTCATTTTGAAAAAAAAAATACCAATATAAAACATATAGGTACTGTGCATACCCTGATGAAGTATAAGTATATTGGTTTTAGAGATAATTCCATTTATCACTGAGTAATAACTAAAGGTGTAATTTTTTAGAAACACATGTCGTTTACTGCACACTGTTTATAACTTCCGTTTGCAAAAGCTATATAGAAAGTAATAACATCAAGAGACTATAATTTAGAAAAGCTCAATACACATCCTTTGGTAAATTACGCGTACTTGTCGAAAACAAAGAAACGATTTTGGCTCAATAATAAACGTAAAAGCACAAACTGTTGAACTCTTAAATCAAAATTAAAAGGTCTTAAGACCTTGAATATATATTTACTTAGGAAAGTGCCAATAAAGGCCTTTTTTTCTTTTTTTCAGTTTTCGGTTAATTTCTTTGAAGCTGTAATATGACATTACTTCGACATTGAGCGATTTTAATGCTGTACCCTTTTACTTTCTCTACCACGTATACTAGGTAGGGGAAGTATTGTATTCTACCCGAAAATTCGATGTCAAGATTTGTTCGAAAATATACCTATATTTTCAAGCCTCCTGAATCCAAAAAAGAAAAAAAACAACACAGTTTTAGAAAAAGGTCCGTGTGTGTTGTGTTGTGTGTGTGTGTGTGTGTTTTTCATATGTGCATGTGTGTGCGTGAGTGTTTGACTGTGAACAGCATAACTCAAAAACGAAAAGTCGGTTACAAATCAAATTTGGTATTTAAGTTTAATATCTTTCAAGGGTGCAACTGGAAAATTTTTAAGTAAATTTATCCTATCTTTTACATGAAAAATGTTTGGAAATATTTGATTTTCTCAAAAATGACTCCAACGATTTTGACCAAATTACCAGATGTTTAAGACATTTTTACGGAAAATGAAATGCGCATTTTGAATTTTCTGTCTATACCACATGTAGTCCTGTTTACTTATGGTGATTTTGCATAGCTGGTAAACCGTAAGAGATAGACCAAATCTTACTATACAAAAATTTAGATCTCGTTAAAACACACAATTTATGTCCAAATATTTCTATAGTAATTCTTAGAGATTTTTCTTGTTATTTGTGTGAGTTTTATAATACTTTTCTCAAACGGAAGGTCCTTATTCACTTTTTTATATCTTAGCTGTGCAAAGAGAATGGAGTTTGAAAGCTTTAAAAGATTTGACTATCGCTCAAAACCTACTGTACCCATGTTCCCTATTTACCTACATGAAAATTAAAATTTTCTACAAATGTTTATCTTGATTAACATGAAGAACATAGAGGAAAAAAGAATATGCAAGAATAGCTTGTACAAGAGTAGGCATATGAGTGGAACATATAAGCTATTTTAGTATTCAATTTTTGCATTTCAAAAATGAATTTTAGTGTCCTGTGCTATAAAACAGGATATATCTATATATTATCTCTATATTATAGATGTTTCACACCATTACAATTTAAAAACGGTTACTTTCAATGCTGTTTATTTATTTATTATTATGTGTTATTTATAATTTCAGTTGAAAGGAACAGGATTATTGAAACCTTATTATTGTAATTTTTATTTGTTTTCACCTACTTCTTACTTTCAAAATAAATTTCCCAAAAATCCAGAAGACTATAAAAGATTATATAACAGGTTTAGTTGCCTGAATTTTCAGAATGGGTTTTGCGATTTTCAGAAGAATGTGTGTACAACGCATCTTACGGAGAATTTTCAAAGAAAAAAGAGACAGAAAGTTTCAAAAACTTAAGTTTTAATTCCAATTGTTATCTGATTACTTACATAAGCGTAAACAACTCTATGTATGGGTAACAAAAGTGAGACTACAAATTGGAGTTTTATCTTTTATTTATTGTTTTGATGTTATTGAAATTATATTATGCTGCATGTAGATTAAATATAGTTTAATTTTATATTTTCTTTGAACGGAGAAAGCACTTTCTGAAAGCTCTTTATAAATCTAATTGATCAATAAACCCAATGGAAGAGTGAATTAGCATTAATTGATTAATTAACTTAGAACAAAAATCCTACAATAGTGCCTTAAAATTAGTATAGATATTCTCTTCTGATATCACCTTCGTTACTCTAGGCAAACATAGGTAAATGATTTAGTTATATTATTAAATGAAATTTGTAGATTAAATACGTGCTTTAGGCGTGACATCCTGAAGTTCATTTTCCGATATCTTTACGAAATTTCAGTATTGCATTCCTTTAATATGTTTTCTTTCTACCTCTTTTCTGTACTTCTCTTTAACTGTTACTGTCATATCAGGGGCTTTGGGTGAGGCATTTTATGATACTTTTACTCTTTGAACCTTTTAGGTTAGGTTACTGAAGGTATTTGTCTTTTAACACTTATATTTGTACGTGAAATCTCTTTAACATTCACTCTTATAACTATGGAAGACAGGGAGTAATGTTAATTAAAGAATCTCCATCCCTGGTCAAGAATCGAAGTCGGAATCTCCTAGCGAGACTTTAATCTATTAAATGACCACGTTTTTTTTTTTTTTTTTTTTTTTTTTTTTTTTTTTTTTTTTTTTTTTTTTTTTCCCCGTTTGAGTGCAAAACCTATATCCATCTCTGAGTGGCACACTCCATATTAAACCGGGAAAACCGTGATTTAAGATGCTTGTTAAACATGACAGAAATTCCTTCTTTTGTTACGCTACACCCACAACAGTCCTTGCAGACGCAACAGACAATAAAATTAAAGCAGCAGTCCCACAAGTGAGAGCAACAGAAATAAACGCACATGTTGTGCACAAGAGCAAATAAAGTGTCCAGACTCAGACAAAATAAAGAAAGACCGGAAACATACTTGAGAGTGTTGGTTTAGGGCTTTCCTTATTCACGTCAACAGCAATCTTTCTCTCTTGTACTAATTGTCGAACAACACGTCTCATAAGACAATAAGACAGGTTCATTGGAAGAGGAAGTGACGCTCCGTTTAGATTTGTATCTACAAGCCATATAGCGAGCCAAGTACCCCATAAACTGGATATTACTTAGTGGAATGGATCAAAGGAGATGTTTGGAACCGTTTCGCAATCCTACAGTTAAGAAATGGGAGTTAACTTTGTAAAGGACAACTGCTATAACAGTTAAAAACACTGGGTCATAAACACATTCATAAGCTTCAGACAGTTCTCTGAACTTCCAACTATTACAATAGATGTTTAGAACATTCATAGTAGTTGTCAAATCAATTACTTTCGCTATATATATTTAAAAATGGTTTTTGTATTCGCAAGCTTATGACTTGCACTATTTTATGGAATGGCAAGGAACCAATTCAAAGCAAACTGTAGGGTATTTGGTTTATCATGTCTGATGCCTAAAGAAAGAGAAGGAGATATGTTGAAAAGACACACAGATACTCACCCCTCTGTTATATGGAAAGAGGAAAAGCGTTCGACTCCTTTCTGCTCGCAAAACACATTTTCTATTCCTGCCCCTAACTTGCATGGTTGAAGCGACCTTCCATTTTTATGACCCTCGAGACAGGCTAAACCACCACAGTTCTGAAGTTTTCTTTTAAAAAATTTTAGTTTCTAAAAGCACGACCAAACTTTAAAAGAAATAAGTAAACTAGAACACAATTGATCTTAGATCAGTATTTACAGAAGCTGTTTTTCTAATCATGTAAAATAATGCAAAGAAATAGTGAAATTCAGTATTTCAAAAACACGTTTATGTTAAATTCTGAAAGCCGAACAAACAGGAGCATTAAGTTATTAGATTACATTTCCTCAATAAGTTTCCAAAAGATTTTAAAAATCAAATAACTACAACAATCAATTACTATCCATATGCCTACTGTTTTTCACAGCGTTTACTACAACTATCATTTTTACTTTTTCTATGGCTACTAAAGTGGGAAGACATAATATGCCCTATCCAAACATTTTATACAGATACTTCAGAGGGAATATAAAAATCCCTAGCTACATGCGTGCTTGCGTGTATGCGTGTGTGTATGTGTGTGTGTGTGTGTGTGTGTGTGTGTGTGTGTGTGTGAGTGTGTGTGTGTGTGTAGAGAGAGAGAGAGAACGATTATTGAAAAACAATACGAATGCATAGGTATATACCAACTTTCATATTTGAGCAACAGAGCGCTTCGGTATGCCAGGTTTTTACGGAAATCTCTCCACTTAAAGCTACCCTTCACACGAAAAAGTATTAGTTTTGTATTTTTTAAAAAACTGTAGTAATTTGCTCAACATGTTGGGTATTATGTAAAATGTGTTATTCACTGTGAATACATTTTATGTTTAAGTAGTAAAACTAGAGAAACTTAAGAGACAAACAAAATCTTACTATTCAAATGTTGGCTTTGTTGAAAGTTTTGCTCAATATACTCGTATGTATTAGCATTAGCTTTTCCACATTAAAGCGGCGCTTATCTTCAGCGATTCTCTGTCTTTTCGCATGGGAAATTGTGTTTTGTTTTTCACATCGTACCTGTAGCAAGTCCAATTTGCTAAATTTGGAATTATTTGTAGCCAAAGTAATGTAATTAATGACTATTTACAGAAATACCATATCTAACATACTACAAGGGCTTTAATTGGCATGGATGGAGAAAGTGTGCGACTGTGATGCATCAGATTTGTATATATTACCTCACATTTTATTTTATTTTTCAGAGGAGTTAGCGTTCTTTCATCGAATTAGGTCATACCAGACGATGAGTGAAGAAAATGGTTGAAAAAGAACCTGGGTCCCTAGACGTCAGAGTCACCCGACATTGGTCTGCACAGAATAAGGGAAAACCCTGGGAAAAGCTATATGCAAGTAAGTCACATTAACCGAGATTCGAACTCGGGATCTCTTGAATGTGAGGCAGACAGCTTAACCCACACATCGCAATTTCTTCATGTAACTCTACCTGGGAATCTCTTGCCCAGCTATAAGCTCACGTGTGAATGAAGCAATGATAACTCAATTTATTCATAAGAGGAATGAAAATTACGATTAAGAATAGTTAGACGGAAGGGCTTCTGCCATTGGAGCATAGCACCACACGCAAGCCATAGTAAGCCCTAGAAAGTGATGAAGGGTGACCAGATCCGGACGACGATATCGTCGGGTGCCTAACGATTCCAGAGCGACACTTACCTGACACGACGATCTTGGTGTAGCCATTTCAATCTGAGAGTTCCGGGCTGAAATGAGCCACTCTTAGGAAGGGGCCCCAGCGGCCGTCTAGAGCTGGGGAGAAATTTTTACACAACGCCGCATTCCAACAATTGCGTTCTTCAGATCCCACAACCCTGAAAGAGATGAACGGGTAGGAAATGGACAGAAAATTAATGGCAGATGTAACGCAACTAAAGCTTGCTACCGAGAGCTGCGCTAAATTTCGGGTGCTACTCGGATAAATTCGGGTTATCTCGCTCGATTGAAGGCCACATGCCATTTCCACTTCCGCATTGTACTTGCCGGTCCTACTGTCTACTCTCCGTCCATTCATTCAGTGCGGTATACACTCCTCAAGAAGTTAGATACTGGAGTCCGTAATAGGGATACTGTCGCCCTGCAACAGGCATAACGATACGATATGGTACTTTTACAAAAATAGTCATATGGGCATCCTTCAGATTGACAAACTTTAGTTGCAAATTCGCTTAACCACCTGGGAAGCCCAAGAAAAACAAAAGCTTAGTAAGAAAGGCTGCCTCGATGGGGACCTGAGTCGGGTGGCATACCTTACCTGAATGCGAGTCTCATACCTTACCAATCGGTAGCAAATGAAGGTAATCATCAATGAAAGGTGTCCAGTTCGCTTTTAGCTACATTAAACATTTCGTTGCAGATACAAAGGGACTAGCGATAGTCAAATATTTCAGAACTAGACGCTGTTTGCTGGCCCTAAAAATCCATACTCTTTCCATGTTATTTAGCGAGAAACAACTGAATATCAAAGAATAACATTGACGAACACCAAAGAACAATTCGAACTACTAATAAAATATATTTTGAAAATGGGATGAAGCACAGATATCACTGGAATTAAATGTTTTCAGGCTGCTGTGTCTGTGTGTCAGTCAGTCAGTCAGTCTGTCTGTGTGTCATTCTGTGGATACCATAACTCAAAAACAAAAAGTCGGTTAAAAACCAAAGTTGCTATTTAAGTTTAATGTCTTTCAAGGATGCCACACGAAGATTTTGAAGAAAATAGCCCCACCCTAAACTACCCTTTACATGGAAAAGTTTTCGAAAATTTTGATTTTCTTGAAAATGGCTCTAACGATTTTGATTAAAATGTCATATGTTTGAGATATTTTGATGAAAAATGAAATGTATATCTTGAATTTTCTGGCTATAGCCCCTGTAGTCGCATTTACTCTGGACGGCTTTTGCATAACTGGTAAACCGTTAGAGATAGACCAAATTATATTATACAAAAAATGTAGATCTTACTACACAATTTATGTCCAAATAAATTTTCTTGTAGGGTGAACCATTTCGGAGGTATTCTTTGTTATGTGTGTCAGATTCGGAAAACTAGTAACTTTCGTGAAATGGAACATCGTTGTTCATTTTTTTAGCTAAGCGTGCAAAGAGAAAGGGAGCTATGAAGTTTTAAAAGATTTGACTATCGCTCGAAGTCTACTGTAATCTAACATTCCCCTTTCACCTACAAGGAAATAGGCAATAAGATAATTTCTGCAAATGTTTATCTCAACTAACACGAGTACGAGGATACGAGTTTGTAAGAATAGTTAGTACAAGAGTAGAGAAAGTCATGTGACTGTAACACATCAGATTTTTTAGTTATACTATTGACATACAAATACACTACACCCACATGGGCATTTTTGTAAAAAAGGTTTTTAGTTGAGGGACCTCAAAACATGTATTTCAGGAGCCGTCCGGGTGTCAAAGTTTTGGATGAAAGTGCAATACCTTCTCTGCAATTATGTAAATTTCTAGGGAAATTAATCATTACTCTCCATTCGGTCAAAGCAACTACGTAGAAATATGTAATTTTACAGATCAAATCTATTCGTATTGAGAGAACATGCCGCATAAACAATAGCGGTTTTATTTCGCAGTTTATAGGGTATTATTCTGTTTTCGTATACTACACTGGTTTGGTGGGGTCTAAACCACATAGGAAGTGAACCTCAATTGTTCTAATGGTCTCGTGTTTATGACCTTTTGGTCGTAAAACTTGGAAACCTAGTTGGCGGGTAGAGAGAGAGAGAGAGAGAGTGGATCTGCGCAGAGAGGGTCGGAAGCCAGTAAAACTGTTGCCATGTGACTGATTGTATTTTATACAAGGTACCGTTGTTCGCTGTTGAATCGTATCATGCATTTTAACATCTGCGTGAGGTGCAAATTTGAATCCAAAGGTTGTAGATGGAGTAGATTTGCCTTTAGAGTCGCAGACGAGCAAAACCAGCTTAAAGGCAAATAACAGCACAAACACGAGTTCAACATATAAGCCAGAAATGACAAAGCAGAAGTCCTTAGAAGGGAGGTAAACCTGCCTCTCGTCCAACACAAAGCCGCTCTCTCTTGGTTGCTATCTGAGAGAATTATTTGACATGGTTCTTAGGCACATCTACATTTAATTGCCTCGAAATCCATTTTATTTTTTCTCCATTTTTATAAGCTCACAATGTTATCTTTACCTTCCTTAACACTTACACATATTAGGTAGAGGAAATTTTTATTCCATCTAAAAGTTCAGCATACAAACTTGTATTCTAAATACGTGTTTTGAGGTCCAATAATTAAAACAAATTTTTAAATGTGTGTGTCTTCTTTCTTTCTTTGCATATGCATATCTGGGAACACATAATTCAAAGAAGAAAAGCCAGGTAAATCAATAACCCAAGGCACAAGAGCCCCTTCCGGATCAAAACCTACCGCTCAACCGCTGCGTCTCCCACCTCTGCTCACCACGGGCGTTATGAGTGGAGTGCAGTACTGGAGATGAGACGTGGTCAGCGGTCCCTCATTCCCGGTTATGCGGTCTACGCAACCAGGTTCGCTACTTTTCAATCAAGTAGCTCCTCATTGGCCTCACAGGGCAGCCTATCAAGGTTGAGTGCAAAACGGACCAGGTTTCCCAGCGGGAGAAAATCCTCACACCGGGAATCGAACCCGGCTTGGATAAGCCAATGAATACCAAAATTCACATTTGAATCATATACTTTAAGCGTTTCAAGTGAAAATTTTCAAGAAAATTACCTCCACACCAAACTAACCTTTGTATGGAACATTTTTCATTATTTTCATTATTTTTTACCTCAAGTTACTCCACGATTTTGATGATACCTAATGCAAATATATTTAAGATATTTACAGACACAATAATAGATACGTATAACTTGAATATAATCATCCTAAGTGAATAGTATGTGTGTATAAACCATTATAGACAGACATATGTAAACTATGGATGAAAAATATGAGGTTACTAAAGTAGGTACAAGCCCACGTTATTGTATTTCTTTTTTCTTTTCTTGCTTTCTTTTTTCTTTTTTTTCTTCTTTTTTTTGCGTTAGGTGTTTTCGCGATACTCGTTGCTGCTTTTTTATTAATTGACAGTGATATTAGATAATTTAATTTAACATTTTGCCATGCATTTGCTCAACATATTGATATAATAAAAATTAATTTTTATGGTATCTAATTGTTAACTTTCCAAGAAACTAGATAATATTAAAAAAATACACATTGCGTCAAATATTAAATACCCCATTTTATAACTTGAAGTTTTTAAATTTTGGAAAGCTATATACCTACGTATGTCTAAAATTTACTTATTTATGACCAGTGGTATTAAAACTTTTTCCAGAAAAATAATACCACAGAAATTGAATTATTAAAATTCTAAATTCTAAACTAATGCTTGCTATCCGAAGGCAGTTTAGGTCTCTTAATGTAACTTCAGATTATATTATCGTAAATTTGTAAGAAAAGAAACATAACTGCATTAGGTATGACTCACATTTTAGCACCTTCAGAATTTCACTTGTTATACACAATCATGTCCTGTTCATCTTTGTCATCTAATGACAAGTGAGTGGACGTTAAATTTGTATGCAAATCATATTTAGTCTGTTTTTACAGAATTATGTTTTGCAATAGGCTTGAATCTACGTTGTATAGTGCATATAATTGCACACTGTCGATGTTGCACGGGATAAATTGTACGTGCATTTTTAAATTTTTGCTCCCTTTCATGCAGATAATTTAAGCGATTTTAAGAAATTCGTTGGTGTGCCAAATGCATCGGCCGACTGTCAATTCAAATTTCTCACAATGTTTTAATACACTTCAAAATGAAGCCACAATGAAAAAATTTGGTTTGCCCTTATCTACATCTTAATTAAGTCTCAATGAGATTCGCAGTAAACTCGAGAGTGCTACTTTTAAGTACGCAGGAAACTTAAGCAGTAAAGTGTGCATTGTTTTAAAGCGAAATCCTGAGATTACAGTTGTTTAATATGTGTTTTGTAGAAGAAATTTCTTCTGAGAAAGTGTATTTAAATTTTGCCCAATAACAACTGTAGATGTGGAGAGATCCTTCTCAGAACATCTGAATATTTGGAGCAAATGAACATTATGTAGCGCAAATAAAATTACAGCGAACAGAAACGTTCTATAGGAAAATGAGAAGTCTATTTGCATGTGTCTTTAATCTGAACAATAGCTATGGCATTTATATGACGGTTCTCATCACCATTATTTCTAAGTTTTTATTATTATATTTTATTTGTGCGCCAAATTCAATAAAGAATTGCCTTAACAGTGCTCGTTAGAGACAATAGACAACGAGCTTGCAATGTTAGAAGCAGTTCTATTATATTTTGTGGGAGTCAAAATACCCTGACAATCCAGTGGCTAGAATTATTATACTCAGGACATAGAGGTGGTCACACTGGCAGAATATAGGACTATATTTTTCAATACCAACATAAACAGCTGCATTCCAGCATGGGCCACATTTTATGCACGCTCAATAAACATCGTAATTGCCAAAAAGTATAATCATTTAGGAATATTTTCGAAATTATTGATCATATTTTGACAGCATAAATGCATTGATATTTTTTGTTATCTATGGTGTGTAACACTTTGATGTCTGCTTATTAGATGTACGAAACTGATGTGCACACCCGAAGAAATAAATCATAACTGTAGGTCTTAAACCCTGAGACTCCAGGAAGGTTAACTAGAAATCTCCACAGGATCACTCATAAGATTACAGTTTTCAAGAAAACCATTATGAAACGGGAAGAGTTTCTAGTTCCAGAGGAGTACAGATGTTTATGCCAGGGTTGTAAGAAATCCCGCTGCGTTAGTATGCGTATATCAAGAGTATCAGGAGGCTCTTAGCTCCTTATCCTCGAGGGGCCATCATACATTTAGGGGGAATAATATGTTAATATATAACTCATGTTAATATATAACTCAAAACCCTTTGCTTTCTCCGATAGTACTAAAGTCTTCTTCAACTGATCAGAAGCATCAAACGTATAGGTACCAATAAGCCTATTTATGCTATAGCAGACACAAAATTTAATGGCGGATGATACTTGACCACTAATATTCTATTTACCGTTATGCAAATACATTTTTTGGGTGAAAATGATATTTATATCACCGGCTTTACAACACCGCAAGGCGTGGCAAGTCTCGATTAGATGTCATGTTGACTTGCTCCTACTTCCACCCGTCATTAAATTTAGTGTCAGCCATAATTATGTCAACTCGCTCGCTAATTACGAATAGGTGTAGTTGAAGAATAGACACCTCCCTGAATTAGAAAAGAGAGGAAGAAACGATCATCGAATCTGACATTTTTAAAACAGGTAAGATGTACCACCTTCCTAAGGGTAACAAGGCACTAGCGGATATATTAACGCGTACTTTATTAACAGCCTTACACGTGATCAGAATTAGGATGCAGTTAACTTCTGTGGGATGTGCACACATGCGCAAATATCAATTGTATAGAAATCGGTGCTATTTCATCAAATTCTGCTGTCTTTATTATTATACGAACGTGTACAGTCGTTGGCTTCTACCGTTTAGTCTTTTCTACCTATACTGACACAATCAATTGCTTATCAAGCTTCACCTTTTGATTCTTTTAAAGCAGATGTGCACGTGAAAACACCATTGTCTATAGTTTTCACACTACATTGAACAGTTTTAATCTTTTTTCCGTGTCTTCTTTAGTAGCACTCAAATTATCGTGTTTATGAAACTAATTTGATCGTCCTATTCCAAATAATCCACAGAATAAACATTTAAAAATATTTATTTTAAATGACCATGTTTATCGGTTCATAGTGCACAAAACTATAGTAGACATATATTTCATTGGTGGCTCAAAGCAAAATATGTTTAAAAAGCTACGTTGTAAATTTTATTTTTCTTAAATCTCATTTTAGTTTACAAAGATAATAAATAATAAAATGAAGAAAAATGCATACGACAGCTTTAATTGTTTTGAAGATTTGGAATTTGTATATATGTTTATGAAAAATTGAATATTTTTAACTTTTCTGTTTATATGCCACCTCTCCTGTAGAACATATTGCCTACAGGCAATGCTGTTCACTCGTTTAGCATTGGGTTTTGGGATTTTGTACTTTAAATTTTCAAACACGTTCACACTCTCATTCATACTTCGAGACTCTGGGGAGGCTAAGGAATAATCCTGGCTAGACAAGAGTTCCCAGCCCTCCCCCAAATGAGAATTGAACCAGGGACCCCTTGCACAACAGGAAAGTGCTCTCCGACTGAGCCTCTGGGACAGGAATTGAATCTTGTAGAGGAGTTTATGAACAAAAGGGAGTTCACATTTTTAATTGGAAATGATCTAAGTTTGTTTCACCTATGGTATCTTATATGGGTAAATAAAAATATTAAGAGTAAAATAAATTTTGAGTTCTGAATGTTTTTGGAAGTGAGATCCTATTGTTGTTTTCCCGAGGTTGTCACGGGATTTCAATCTGTATACCCTTAAACACTTCTTCTGCACTAGATGTTAGCCTTCTTGAAGCGATATAAAAACTATCTATTACACGTTAAATACAAAAGTATAAAATTAAGTTCGTTATTACTACTCTCCCAACAACATAGCTATTTAAAACACGTAAGCAATTTGTCTGTGACACTAGCTCCGCAGATACTGGCAGTATTATTGATCTGGGAGGGAAGAGTTAGGCATTGTGCACACTCATAAAACACGACGGAGACTAGGCAACAAGCTAGGGATGGAGGGGGGTGGGGGGGGGAGTATCGTGCACACATTACAACCCCCATAAATTGTCACGCGAGAATATTATGGGTAGTGCCTGTTCGTACAAGTTATGGATTCCCTGTTTGATTTATAGTCAGAAACTGTTGTATGTCCTCCCCTGGTTGGCCTTTCCCACTCACGCAAACATTCGGATGCAAACATGGGCTCAATTATTTTGTGTGAAGGCGTTTGGGGCAATTGCCAGCTTCTAAAGTCAGTAATATTACATTATATTACTCTATGGAACTTTGGTATGCATGCTTGTTAAGCAGTGCCATTTTGTCCAACTTTTCCGGGAACAAAATAATTAGGTAATAACAACATTTTCGATTTCGTGTGGCATAATTGGCAATTTAGCTCTATTGGCATTTAAATTTCTCTTAACTATGCCACATTTAAATGTCCACGTCAATGGCTCTTAAAGTAATTTAAGGTTCTACCAAATGTATTCTCACACGTGAAACTATGCGAAGGTATACTTTCTTACAAACCACTAAAGCTACACACATATTGTGACGCAGGGCACAGCGCACAACAAAGGACACATGGGGCTAAGCTGCTTCACACCAAGGCCAGCAAGCAAAGGCACAACGTCAAGCTTGATTAACAACAATGATGCGGCTACACAAAAGGGGTTTTCTCCGATGCCTTCGAGAAAGAATTGGTTACGTCAGTGCCGGCGTGTTTGAAAGACTTCGCGAAAGGTCCGTATGACGTTACCTCCACTATATAAGGAGGCGAGGGAACAGTAGATAGTTACAGTGACCAGTCGGTCAGTCTGTCAGCTGTGCGTGTGCGTTGCAAAGAAGATTCCACGAGCCTTGAGTAATTGCATCTTCATAGTTAGTGCATGAGAGACAGAGAAAGTGAAGAAGGAGACTGAAAGAACTGAGACAAGGCTACGAGAAGTAATAGTTGTGAGTTGTGATGGCACGAAAGACTGTAGACTGTGTTAATGACGAGAAGAAAACTGCGAATTTGTGATAAAATTTTAGAAGACAACAAAGTGATAGAAAAATAGTTGGACTGATTTTGCCATTTCATCAAAATATTTTCTTCATAGCACCTACTTGTGTAAATAATTCATGTCCGTAGTGATGCTTCTAAAATTGCTTTTGAAGATATAAATGTTTGCATTTAATCCAATTATTATTCCTAGATTTTCAGCCACGTTTACTTTAAATATTTGAAAATAATGCACTTACAGTTGCAATATCTATGTAATACACCATTTTAAAGAGGAGATTGCAAAGCATTAGAAATAGATATTTCTTATAATTACATTTTTAAACCCAAAATCTACCCGTATACCTACAGCTAAGTCATTTGTTTGTATCTCTATTTGCACTGCATTTATCCACATTCAGAGTTAAACGATGCCATGCTGTCCATCAAGAAATGTGACATTTCACTATCTTATGATTAAAAATCCAGTTCTATTTGGAACAAGTTAACGGCTCTCAGAATTATAAAATAGAATGTTCCATTTAGATCCTTCAGTTTGTACTTTCAAATCCAGTGGATAAATTTTCTCTTTTATAAGATTAAATGTTTAAAAAATGGCCCTTTAAATTATACGCCTGCCAAAGATGGTAAATATACAACATAATTTAAACCTATGAATTATATTATTATTGCACACAAAATCAAGTTCTGGTATAAATGGTGCGCGGATAAGAAAAATTTCACGGCATATTCACCCTCAATGACACCAAAAATACGTGTTAAGATGGATAAGGTGTACTATTCGCTATAATCGATTACAAATTAAACATTTTCTATTTAGTTCATAGAACAACTACAACAAATAATAATCAGATTCTTCTCCTTTACCGGAGTGCCCTCCCCTCATGTAGGATTTACACCCCTAGGATTTGCAAACCAGTGCGTAAGTTAATAATAATTTTAAATGTCGTATTTACATTTTTACAACAGTTGAGCCTTCTATATATTTGATTTAAAATTTGTTCGAGTAGTACCGAACTTTCGCGCAGCTCTCGTTAGCAAGCTTTAGTTGCGTTACATCTGCCATGAGTTTCCTGTCCATTTCCTACCCGTCAGCCAAAATAATATGGCTTTATGACTGAAAATCCCTGACAGCTACCAAAAGGTCATAAAATTAGTGAAAAAATCTCAAAGTTTAGCGTAAATGCTACAGTCTTGTTAAATTACTTATTTTGGCTATCCTTAGTGCACAGAAATATTATTTCTTGAGAGGACTATTTGTAAAATTTGAGTCCTCTCCACACATTGGCATAGAAATGTGGATTCGGGTCGAACTGAATCCTTGGATGCAATCCTCATAGAAATTGGACCGAATCGAAATTTTGCTGCATGATAACACTGCCGAATTCAAATTGATTTCAATCCACCTAAGAAGTTAACTTCTACTGTGCTCCTAACGCGCTCACGCTCGTTATTTTGTTTTCCTAGTGAAAGTTTTTGATAAAACACAACAACAAAGCCACTTTTGTTGTTTTTATAATCTCACAATACCTGCCTATAGGTATTCCAAAAATTCACTAACTTCAAAACCTACTTAAAACACGTAAAAAAGAAAATAATAGTGGTTCGTCAATATAAACCAAGTGACCAACATAAAAGCTTGAATTATTTATGCTTCATCCTTGCATATTCAAACTGATCTCATTCCGGATTGAGTTCAATGTGGAAACGCGGATCATATTGAGAATAGGATTAACCCAAATCGATTTCAATTCCCCATAGGCACGTGAATGTTCCCCAACATCAACTATTTCATCTTTTTTTCTCGTTGCAGTTAAAGACGACATCGAAAGCATTACAGAGTATCCTTTGAATTCACAGCTCAAATATTTTGTTCGTGCATAACCTCCAGCAGGGAATAGTAACTTTCAAGTTTTTCAAGACACATAAAGGAGAACGCAAGAGTAACACTTGTTGAACTTATGGCATGCATGGAAGTGAACTTAGCGAAATAGTTGAACGAAGCGATGATTATAAAGGCTATGTTAAAAATTAAACGCCAGCAATTTTTAAAATAGTATGTTGATGCTTTAACCATTGCTCTTGACAAGATAATAATACATGTTCTGAATCTGTGAATTCATTTGTAATATTGTAGTATCTTGTGGCATTAATTCTTTACGGACCAAGGTGTACCGTCAGGCCGCTGCATCCCCCACCTCTGCCCATCAGAGACGTTATGAGTGGGGTGAGCTAGTCTCTATCAAGTAGTTTCCCCTCAGATATCTTAGATTAAAAGTACCCAAAATTAGGTCCCCCAATGGGAGAAACTTCCCACGCCATTACCCAACATCGAACTCGGATTTCCCACTTGGTAAACAGCAGCGCTACCGCCGCACTAGGCAAACTATCATTATGGCTAACACAAACTGTAATGGCGGGTGGCTCTACACAATATACAATAAGAAGCTTGCTCGCCTTGCGGTATTGCACAGTTAAACACGCTGTAAAACCGCTGATATAAATTTCATTTATATCAAAATTGATTTGCACAACAGAAAAGAGAATGCTAATGATCATGTGTCAGCCGCCAATAAATTTTGTGTTAGCTATAGTAATAAAATCCAATTGCCCAGATTATACCTATCATAATTTTAAAAAACATCTTTTTCGTTTTTGCAATTTGATCATAACCATTATACTTGAGTTTAATTTAGCATTTATATCAGTTTAGATTAGAAAGTATGTTGTTCTCTTATTCACGAATTTTATTTTGTTTCACATAATCAAAGACTGGAAGGACAACTTCATTTCCTTATAAATACAATTTCGTCGTATTTCTGTATCAATTTTATCAACTCCAGCCAGGAAGAAAGCACTATGACGCTCTGGAAGCAGGTTTTACTCGAAAAACTGGAATTGCCAAACAGTTGAAGCGCGCGTGGCTAGACTCCAGAAAACTACCGGTCAAAACAGGAATGACAGGGGCGACTTACCAACTTCAACCAAATATTAGGCAATTTTACAACATGTGCATATCTACAAACAGTTATTATTATGTCTGGTGCATGCCATTTCTTGAAAGCAAATGGCAATACAAAGAACAACCAGGGGCATGTAATGGTGTTGTAACTTGGTGAAACATGGTCATTTCCTTACCTCGGAACAGATGGCAGAAGTACGCTATACACTCTTGCAAGTAACTGGCGAGTTTTTACTCCCTCTATGGTAAGTAGAAGAAATATTGCGTCCCACCCAAGTTCTGATATAAAGGTTTCGCTGGAAATCGCTTTTCGAGACTCCCCTAACCACCTCCGAGCTTAAAAAAAGAAATAGAAAAAGGTGCACGCGCATTTCTGTGAGCAGCACAAATTTAAAAGTCTACTTAGTCATCATCAACAACAACAGGGTTTAAGTCATTTAGGCGTGTTTCGGTCTCATATGAACACTATCTGTCCATCTTCTCGGCCTACCCATATTTGTTTTTCCTGTTGGTTTACAGGCAACAATTAATCTGAAAATGCAGAAATTATCCATCGGTTCTACACGGACCCTCCAATTATTCCAATATTGGTGAATATTTTCTGTTAAACTTTCTGTTAATCTTTGCGGCGCCGTGGCCGAGCGTTTAGAGCGTTCGCCTACCAGGGGTTCGATCCCAAGGAGCCGCGTGTGGTAGTCGTGGTGGACGAAGCGGCGTCTGGGCGGGTTTTCACCTGTTCCCCCCGCCACTCATTCCACTAAATGCTCCATTATGCTCTTCCTCACTGTCATACCTGGTGCTTGGCCGATCACCCGCTTCCAGGTCTTCACTCTGTCCGGTCTATAGGCTCCTGTGCTCCCCGACAGGTGTCTGACCCTAGACACTGGATTGTAAGTTCTAGGGGGTGTAAGTCCTTCTTAAGGGGAGGGTAATAGGTAAAGAACAAAAAACAAAAACAAAACAAAACAAAAAAAAAAAAAAAAAAAACTCCTCCACGTATTTCTTCACTTCTTCTACTTCTTAAATTAATCAGCTACATGTCTTAGAAATCGCAACTCTGGCACCTCATATTTTCTTTCTTGTTTCGTTATTGTCCAACATTCGAATCCATATAGAAGTGTTGAGGCCGTCATTACTTTACAAAATTTTAATTTGGTTTCTGGTCTTGTATTTTTCAGGTTTATTTTTATGATACCGCAGGTCTGATTAAATCTATTACTTTTATTGCAACCCAGGGATTTAAAATAGTTTAGTTGGTTTAGTATTCTTTTAATACTATTTTCGCTCATATTGTTTCCGGCCCTCTAAAACAAAATTTAGCATTTGAGTTAAGTATCTTTAAAAGGTGCAATGAAAAGGTTTTCTACAAAATCCCCCACCCCAAAGTATCCTTTAAATGGAAAAGAATTTGTAATTTCCGATTTTCTGCAAAATGGCTCTAAGGATTTTGATAAAATGCCACAATGTTAGACATTTAAAAATGTATATCCATTTTTCTGGAAATATCTTGGGAACTCCTCTTCATTCCAAATGTATTTTTTATACCTAACCTTGCATAACTGGTCGATGTTTAGCGATAGACAAAGCTGTACAAAAATGTAGAAGCCCACCTCTGTAGTGTGGTGGTAACATGGCAACCTCACATTCAAGAGGTACCGAGTTCGAATATCGGTTAGTGTGTGTTTCCTTTATCCTGAAAAATGAATATCGGGTAACTAAGCTCTATGGACCCCGGGCTCATTTAAGCATCATTTCACCCATTTTATTCACCGTCCGATATGAGCTAACAGGTTAAAAGATGTTAAACCTAAAAAAGAATAACATTTTAAAAATATATCTGAGACTCGCAATTTATTTTAAATGATTTTGTTTGTGAAAATATTTCCAAGATATCTGTTATGAAGGGTTCCAATAACTCAATACTTTTGAAGTCTTTTCACTATCCATTTGTTTCTTGAGAAATAATTTACATGTAAAGGGTAGTTTAGAGCTGGAGAATTTATTTGGAAGTTGGTGAACTTGAATACCAAGCTATGTATTTAATAGACTCTTCTTTCTTGAGTTATGCTATTTACAGCACACGATTGTTCTTTAAATGTCTCATTTATATTGTGGGGGTGCCAAAACATGTATTCCCGGTGAAATGTCGATAACGAACTTTTAGGTGAAATGCTACACTTCTCCTACCTAGTATAAGCCGTAGAACAATTACAAGTAACCTTAGCACCCTCTTAGAAATAGTAGGTCAATATCAACAAAAATGGTTGGAATGGGTACAGAAAGTGACAGCCGAGATAGACGTGTATCTACGAGTATCGGCCGACCAGCAAAATGACAGATTTAAAAGCTTATTGGTTGAAGAAGAAGGAAAGTATTTACTATGTTTTACTAGGAATACTTTAACGTCTAGATATATAGTTTTCCTTTCATTCAGTTTGTGTACCATACATTTCTCATGAAACTGCTAAATATGCAATATCTAAATGGATGAAACTGATGTAACAGTTCAAGTGATTCAGGGAACTTCTTTGTAGTGTTGATGATGGACTTGTGAAAGAGTAGGAAGAGGTGATGTGGTGGTGGTGGTGATTCGGCACAAGAGACAGTTGTCTGTCTACACTCGAGCGTTGCGACTGAGGGATGAGAGAGCTGGCAACGTTGCAATGAGAAGTGTCATTCATACAAGTCCTTCCTCAGCAGCGTCAATCGTTGACCCGACTGCTGGCGGGGCTGCAATAGCTTCACACGCTCCAGACATCAGACTCTGTACCATGTTGAATACACGTGTCAAATCTGTCTACATCAGTTGAGCCTCCTATGTATTTGATTTAAAATTTTAATATCGATACTCTGTTCCTTTTTACTTTCTCTACTGGTAAGTGGGGGAAGTATTGTATTCCACCCGAAAATTCGAAGTCGAGATTTCACCGGAAATACATGTTTTGAGGCCCCCTGAATCCAAAAAAAGCATTTTTAGAAAAAGGTCCGAGTGTGTGTCTGTGTGTGTGTGTCTGTCAGTCTGTCAGTCTGTGGACAGCATAGCTCAAAAACGAAAAGTCGGTTAAAAACCAAAGTTGGTATTTAAGTTTAATGTCGTTCAAGGATGTGACACGAAGATTTTGAAGAAAATAGCCCCACCCTAAACTACCCTTTACATGGAAAATTTTTCGAAAATTTTGATTTTCTTGAAAATGGCTCTAACGATTTTGATTAAAACGTCATATGTTTGAGATATTTTTATGACAAATGAAATGTATATCTTGAATTTTCTGGCTATAGCCCGTGTAGTCGTATTTACTCTGGACGACTTTTGCATAACTGGTAAACCGTTACAGATAGACCAAATTATACTATACAGAAAATGTAGATCTTGCTAAAATACACAATTTATGTCTCAATAAATTTTCTTGTAGGGTGAACCATTTCGGAGATATACCTTGTTATGTGTGTGAATTTCGGAAAACTTGGAACTTTCGTGAAATGGGTCATCGTTGTCCATTTTTTTATATGTTATGTGAACAAAGAGAACAGAATCTCAAAGCTTTAAAAGATTTGACTATCGCACAAAGCCTACTGTATTCCAATATTCCCCTTGCACCTACAAGGAAATAAGCAATAAGATAATTTGTACAAATGTTTATTTTAACTAACACGAAGAAGATATAGGAATAAGAGCTTGTAAGAATGGTTAGTACAAGAGTAGAGAAAGTCATGTGAGTGCAACACATCAGATTTTTTCCCCTCTTTATACTTAAGAAAAGGAAATACCCTGTACACAGTTATGATCTATTGTGCTCGTTATTTAAGCCCCTAAGACCTTTGCCTCATTTGCAGGTGTCTTTGTAGGCTATTCCTGAAGATGTCATTGCATGCTTTCTTGATTAAAATAAGATTAAATGGTTTATTATTTTAAACTCTCATGCAGCCACTGTGTGAATAATACTGTAATGCCTTTTTACCAAACTTCGAATGAATTTAGCCACAATTTAGTGTTGAAATGTCACGTAAAGTGTAATTTCTAAGAGAGATTTGGTAATGTTATGTTAAGCTTAAATTGTGACTAATTTAATTCAAATTTAGGTAGAAATACACTACAGCATTGTTTACACGACAGTTACTGAAATAATAAACCACTTACATCCAGTCGTCAAGAAGCTAGATACTCTAAATATCTGACAATTCTTTTTTGGCGAAACGATTTTTTATTTACAATAATTGTATGGATATACTCATCATGCGGAGTGTGAACGAAGCAGTACTTTGCAGCCTGTGTACGTATAAATCATTTGCGTATCAATACGTAAAATAACAAGGAAAGGAAATAAAAACTCATTGGCAAGAAAAGTTATGTGCTTAGGAAAACACAGTAGGTTAGAAGGTGAATTCGGTGATCACAGAGTTGCATTAACGTGCTTAGACCAACTTCGTAAAGTAGAATGAGACTTGAAATACATTTAGCACGCCACAGAGTAAAAATTATGTTTCGTATAAGAATTAGCAGCTGATTTTGCAACATATAACTAAGTAGTCATTATGTTGATAAAAGTGTGCATATTTCTAAAATTCGTGTCTTTTCTTTCATGTTGTACAGAACTGTTTTACTGTGATTGATTATTGGCAGTCTATAGTGCTTAGAGACCGCGCTCGGTTAATTGGCGGTGGTTACAGTCGGATTTTTCGATCAGGATTTCAGTGATTCGAAGGAACTTAAGCTTCTTATTGTTTTAATGGAGATAGTTTAAACCTTAGCGTATTGATACTCAGAATTTAGGACATTAAATACTTTGGTAGTTACAATTTTTGGTGCTGAGATTCAGAAATCGAATAATGTCGGCAACATAATGGAGTACAATGCAAGTCAATGGAACAACAAGAAGTGCTGCATACCTAAGTGCATCGTGCTGTCGACACGTGCGATGAGACACTGCATGTGTCATTTCTTGCGTCACGTCTTAACAAAGTCCCACTACAGATGTTAGTGCGTTTCTGAGCATGTAACCTGCAGGAGTGTTAATAAAAATAAAACAACTTACATTCAGGGATTTTGCTCAGTTTGAGCAAGGATCAGATCAATAAAGTTAGTGAAATTGGTGGAGAAATATCGCATAATATATTATCTAATAAACTTGACATTAAAATTTTTAACCATAAATTACATTAGTATTATAAGAAAACTTCGGATGTTTAGGTTCGGGTATTTTGTTTCAGACCGCCTAGAGATCATTTTATTTTACTGTTATAGATACCAACGAATAATATGCTTCAGTTTTATGGAGCCTAAATTAAACTAATTTTACATTAAAATCTAATAAAATGAACTTTTGTGGGAGAATATAAAATTAGTAAATAAAGCGAGTGTAGAAAACCGGTCACTATGTGACGACTTTGAAATTCCAAGCTCTTTGCGTCAGCTCGCAAAAGGATGAACAGCGACTTGAACAAGTATTTGAAAGTTTAAACCAATTACAAAGATTAACTCCATGTCTTAACTAGTTTTACATTTTGTATAGTAAGATTTGGTCTGTTTCTTACGGTTTAACAATTATAGGTACAAAAGTCATTCAATATGAAGAGTACTCCAGAGCATATTCCCTCAGAATATCTATAAATTTTATTTGACTTGCAAATATCGTAAATGTATGGTATTTTAATCAAAATTATTAAAACCATGTTTGAGAGAGTAAGAAATATATATAAACTTTTTAATTTAAAGAGTAGGTAATTTGAGATGGACATGTTTTCCTTAGTCTAGGTATCGCATTTTTGAAATACACTAAACTTAAATACTGTTTGATATTTATAACACACAGACATCGATTTTTTGCCATAAATGTTGTTTAAGTCATGGGATCTCAAAACATGTGTTTCCGGTGACATTTCTGAATCGAATTGTTGGATGTGATGCTACTATGGCAAACTCAAAATTTAATGGCAAGTGGCAAGAGAAGCTGATCAACAAAAAATCCAATTAGAGGCCTTCCGGTGTTGTGGGTATAGTTAAACATTCTGTGAAATCACTTTGTAAAGCCGGTAATATAAATATCATTTGCACCCACAAAATCTAATTGCACAACAGGAAAGAGAATAGCAACTATCAGCCGCCGTTAAGTTTCGTGTCTGCCATACGTAAGTAATAGGGAAGCTAAGGTAGGTATGCTTTTTATAGTTGGTTGAAAGTATGCAAGATATACAGAAAGATGCACGTGGGGGTCCATTTTAATTGAATATATGTTTCATATGCTTTTTAGGAGGCTGAAATTTTTTGTTATGATAGAAATTTAAAAGCGCTTAGCAAACAATATTCCTGTAGTTAAGCAATAATGTCATCCAGCAACATTAGGTACTACTCAAGAATATCAGTGTAAATTTCTTTCATTCATATGCAAATTGGATGAGCACAGATTACGTAATACTTTATTTTTAAAGTAAGGTGCAATATATGCAAATAACTTTTGTGCTTGGAGTATGTAAGGTACCTAGGCAGTTTATTTTTGCAGCAAAATCTCTTCATTCCTTTTCTTCTTTACTTCTTCCTCTAATGCTCCATTCTCTTAATAGTTTATTACCTTAATAATTAACAACTGACATCGTAAATACTCAAGCTGAAGGATGAAACAAACAAAAACACGGTGAAGATGCAAAGCGTTATACTCATTGGCTCCGGCGGCTATCCAATGAGAATAAAGATTCCGAACCTCCCACCCCGCGCGCGCGCATGCCATTACAATACATTACTCCAACCCTTCCATGAATGTTCCAGACAGCATCCTTCCCCCACCCCTCGATAATATTAAAACGAAGAATCGTTAGTCCTCGTATGCAACAGCGGAGAGAATGTCTTATGTTACTAAGAAGCTTACGATATAAAACACCAGATATCCATCTTAACTCTGGGCCTTAGGTACCGAGTGAATTTATATGGGTACATTTGCGTCTCCCGCCGCCAACAATTTATTTGTTTACCATCTCATTTCTTCTCCCCCTCCCCATGTGTTGGGTTCTAAATCCTGTAAAGGACTTATGTACAACGGTCTAACGGCCATTTATCGTAGTTTATTTGTTTCTCCAGCATTAGCATTACAATTCGTACACTACTCTCAAGGATTTTAATGTCTCGAGGTATTTACTCTTTTGTGCATAGCAATCTCAAGTATTAGGATGAGAGGGACAAAAAATATTAAACATCAAATTGAACTATAAAACACTTATAATTTAGTTCAAATATAAAATAACACAAATATATTATTCGGCTCATCAAAGAAATCGTTTAAGAAGAGGTACATTATTCGCTAACAAAATTGAATTACAATGGCAGACACAAAATTTAATGACGGCTGATACCTGACCACTACTACTATTCTCTTTCTTGTACAAATAAATTTTAAACGATGTTTATTATTTAAATTTTGATTATCTAGATGGCGGTGCCATGGCCGAGCGGTTAGACCGTCTATCACCAAGGCGATCCGGGTTCGATCCCAGGGATAGGCACGTGGTATTAGTAGTGGACGAAGCGGCATCTGGGCGAGTTTTTTCCCCAGGTTCTTCGGTTTCTCCCGCCACCCATTCCACCAACTGCTCCATCATGACCTTTCCAATTATCAATTTCGCCTGCATCATCCTCTTCCTCTCTCGAACAAGGTGTTGGGCTGATCACTCGCTTCCAGGTCTTCACTCTGTCCGGTACGTAGGTTCCTGTACTACCCAACAGGCACCTGACCCTAAGCAGATGCTTTCAGTCCTAGGAGGTGTAAGACCTCCACACGGAGAGGATAATCAGAATAAGAAGACTATCTAGATGGTTGCATCTTAAATAACTATTTTACTTGTTAAGTACATGGTTATTTACCACTATTTTGCATCTTAGATGGTACTTTTCTTGGAAGATCGTTATAAAAGATAATAATTTTTTATGATGATGATTATGATGATGTTAATAATAATAATAATAATAATAATAATAATAATAATAATAATAATAATAATAATAATAATAATAATAATAATAATAATAATAATAATAATAATAGTAATAATAATAATAGTAATAATAATAATAATAATAATAATAATAATAATAATAATAATAATAATAATAATAATAATAATAATAATAATAATAATAATAATAATAATAATAATAATAATAATAATAATAATAATAATAATAATAATAATAATAATAATATCTAATAATAAGTTATTCAAAATTCAAACAATACGTAGCTTCAAAATGGATACTTGCATAAAAGTATGCTGTATATAGTCATTAACTAAATTCAAAGTTGATGCTTGTGTCTTTCCTTGGTTTATTTTGAAGTATTCTTCTTTTTGTGCCACATATTTGATTAAATCGTGCACTTTTATGACGAACATCAACTTTTCCTTGTTTGGATACTTTGCAACAGAGGTTATTCAATAGTGCACCTGTTCTATAATTTGTTATTCACTAACTATTTTAATAGTACTAGAATATTGTTTCTAAAAGCCTTCAATTTGGTCTGTTTCGGGGTGATTAACATATTATAGTTTTTGTCTATTTCATTTGAACCTCCATACATTTCATCTGTGTATACGATAGTCATGGTGAAATTTTTTTACAAACCTTCCTAAAATTTTTAAAAACTTAAAGGCTTTTCCACAATCGTATAACATTGTCAGTACAGAAATTAAATAGCATTGGAGTTAGAACCATGTAAACTGTCGTACAAGTTTTGGTTTTCTTATAAATGTTTTTTTTTTAAACATTTTAATGAGCGTCGGGGTATACTCTTTTCTCTAATTTATTCTACAGCTTCCTTCTAATGATGCTTTGGAAATAGTCAAAAAGGGATTATTCCTTTTATCTGAGAGAAGAATTTATCTATGAGAAAAACCAGACAATTCTTTAGCAAATAATTTTCTTTGTTCTTATGCATCAAGCTGAACACAAAGTTTAGTGCAACTTTAAATTTATAGAGACCTGATAAACAGAGAAATGATATTAATATGTGATAATAACATAACGAAAATGCTATCTTTGCTTTCCCTCCATGAAAGTGACTTTTGCCTCAGCTGCGAATCACTGATCTTGCAGCACTAAATTGTCATTTAACAGTTAGATAAGTTCTAATTGTTCATGGCACCACGAGTGGTTCACATTTTGAAGGAGAAAAAGAAAAGAAAAAGAAACGAAAAAGTCGGCTCTTCCAGGAGGCATAAAAAAATCCTTCCGGTTGGAGAAACCATTCTTGAATATGACTTTCTCTGCCACCCTCCCTCCTCCATCCCCTATGGGGCTGCAGGCAACCCTCGCTCGCACAGCCGGGGCATGAGAGGGGATGAAGGGAAGGGCAGGGTTATTGATCCGGCCTTCCACACGGCCAAACTTTGTCCCTCCAGCTTCAGCTAACCCCTGCAAAACTCCCGGGGTTTCTTTCGGTTAGAGGGAGAGAGTGAGAGAGGAGTGCTTCCGCTGAGTTAACACACAGGAAATGTTTCCCTTGCTGGCTCAGAGCAACCCAAAAACCTATCGCTCGAATAAAGATAACGTCCGCTAGCTTAAATAAACAAATCTCGAATGTTTGTTCTGCTCTTGTAGGCTTCCAAAGCAAGATTTGGCTCTGGAGACGAGAAACGCTGTGTTATTATGGTATGGAGTTACACAAGACATGATTCTTATTGACTTTTAAAGCAAGTCACAAATGTAATACTTAGTGCTTTAATAAACAAACAGATCTAATAACTTTCCACTTCAAAACATAGTTGTTCCTTCCTTTTATTTTCCCTCCCTCAGTGTAATTCTCTAGAAATCTGAAGTGTTGCACTCACATGCATTTCTATTCTTCTTGTAGAGACACTTATTGTTCCACCTAATTCACGTTAATCGAGAGAAAAACATTTGGTGAAATACTCGTATTTCCTTGCAGGTACAACGGGACACAAGACTTTAAGCGTTTATCAGATGTTTTGGGAATATGACATCGACCCCGGGGAAACATACAAAAGACCCAGACTGGTGCTAAGCCAGCAATAGACCCGACTTAAACATCTGACAGTTCACAAATTCACCATTGCTATTATCATCAGTCTTATCATAAACATTTACATAAAAACAAAATCACCTGTACATATATTTTCCCTTCACCATCTAACTTTCCATTCCAGCAATTTTTCCCAGCATTTAACCACCATCTCTATGTAAATACCACTTCAAGCCAGTAAGGGAAGTAATCCCGGAATGATCAGAGTCAAGGGCGCTTCCCATATCGAGATTTCAACTGAAATACATATTTAAATTAGAATAATATACTTATTTTGCAATATTTTGTACTTTGTGAAATATTTTAATTAAAAAATAGGAAAATTGTGTTTGTGTGTGTCCGGATGTCTATGAACATCATAGCTCAAAAGCGAAAAGTAGGTTAGAAACCAAAGTTCGTATTTAAGTTTAATGTCTTCGAAGGATGCAACATGAAGATTTTGAAGAAAATTCCTCCACCCTAAACTACCCTTTATGTGGAAAGTTTTTCGAAAATTTTGATTTCCTTGAAAATAGATGTAACCATTTTGACTAGAATGCCATTTGTTTGAGATATTTTTATGGCAAATGAAATGTATGTCTTGAATTTTCTAGCTATAGCCCATGAAGACCTATTTACTCTGAATGACTTTTCCATAACTGGTAAACCGTAAGAGATAAACCAAATCTTACTATACAAAAATGTATTCCTCTAAGAACAAAAATATAAAAATTGTAATTTCAGTCAGTTTTACAAATGAAGGGATGTCAACGTTTTTTTTTTCAGCAGACACATAATTTCTCGCTATCAAGTACCAGAGGCAATCAGAGCTACACATTCGAATTCAGAATCAGTAGGCAGAAATCACCGATTATAACAACACAAGAAACGATATTTACAAGCATGAAAGATGAACATCTAATTCATTTCCAGGTAGTGGTTGTAACAATATTCTTTACTGTCCCATCTATATGCAAAGGAGAAAGTTTTACAATAAAATAACAGCTCTGTTATTATCTCTATCCTATTCGCAATATGTTTAAATATTTGCAGGTCAGTGGCCATTTGTAAATATCTATCAAAAAATGTACTGAAAGATTCTGGAGACTCACACCTTGGAGTTACAGAATAGGCATGATTAATAGCTGCTTATTATCTTCATCAAAGTAAAATAGATGTATTCCAGATATGCAATTGTATGTATGGCGGATGGTTGAGCAATGCAAGAAGCAATAAAAATCTAGAAAGCTGCGAGAAAATCAATGTACACCAAAATCAGCTTTAGCTGATGGCCTATTGGTATGATGAAGGGTCCGAAACAGTCTGCAATGAATATAACTGTAAATATGAATTGCTATCGTTACAGTGGCTTGAGAGCAAATACAAGACAGCAAACTGCACAGCCGCCACGCTGCCCAAGTGCCTCTAGAAAAATCTGATGTGCTGCACTTACATGACTTTCTCTACTCTTGTACTAACCATTCTTACAAACTCTTATTCTTCTATCTTCTTCGTGTTAGTTGAGATAAACATTTGCAGAAATTCTCTTATTTGCTTATTTCATTGTAGGTGGAAGGAGAATACGGGAATACAGTAAGCTTTGAGCGACAGTCAAATGTTTTAAAACTTTCAAATTCCATCTTTTTTTTTTAATTTATTTAGAGTCGCTTTAACAATTAAGTCATATCGCGACTATTCTATATAATACAGCGACATACAATAAACCTGTTACAATTATTTAACCAAAATCATGAAAATACTAATCAACAAATCGGTACAACAAAAATATCCTTCATATAACATTTTCATATGTAGGTCTGTACTTTTGAGAAATGATAATACCCTTCTGCAGTTGGATGGCGTGTTCAGAGTGGTGGATAAGTCTCTAGTGATGTGATGAAGCTGTCGTTGTGTAGCGTATTTCTTGCATTCTGTGAGCAGATGTTTTACTGTGAGGAGGGTGTTGCAGACTTCACATTGTGGTGGATCTTTGCACGGTTAACATAGAAAAAATTGAATAAAGATGTTATATTTGACAGAAGTACGTATAAGTTCTCCAAAACAGATAACAAGGCATATCTCCAAAATGGATCACTCTATAAAAATGTTATTCCGATATGAAGTGTGTATTTTGGCAAGATCTACATTTTAGTATACTAAGATTTAGTTTATCTCTAATGGTTTACCAGTTATGCAACAGTCGTCTAGGGTAAATACGGGTACAGGGGCAGTTACCAGAAAACTCAAGATATACATTTCATTGTCATAATTCTGAAATATATGGCATTTTAATAAAAATCGTGAGTCATTTTGAAGAAAATCAAAATTTTTGAAGAATTTTCCATATAAAGGGTAGTTCAGAGTGGACGGATTTTCTTCAAAATCTTCGTGTTGCATCCTTGAAAGACATTAAACTTAAATACAAAATTTGGTTTTTAGCCGACTTTTCGTTTTTTAAATTATGCTACCACAGACTGACACACACAGACTGACAGACACACAGGGACCTTTTTCCAAAGATGCTTTTTTTGGATTCAGGGGGACTCAAAAGATATATTTCCGGTGAAATCTCGACATCGAATTTTTGGGTGGAATACAAACTTCCTCTACTATACCTATTATATGTAGTATAGAAAGTAAAAATACGTATTAACAATACATCAATTTACCACCTTATTTAAGATGGGAAGGGTTTATAACATACGCTTTCACTTGTTCTGTCACCTGTCTACAGTAGGTAAGAGAAGGTATTGTACACTTCCCAAATTTTGATGTGAGATTCACGAAAAATACATGTTTTGAGGCACTCTTATTAAATAACACGCATTTGCAATATATGTGTGATCATCTTTTCTCCAAAAACGAAAGATTGGTTCAATACAGAACCTGGTAAATACGTATTTAAGTTCAGCAACTTCTGAGGATGTGATACGAAGATCCATCTCCTGCAAAATACCAATTATGACAATTTTCCGAAAATTGTGATTTTCTCAAATACGACTAACGACGATCTCCACCCTAAGTTTTTGTATAGTCCTATATTACATCAGTTTTCAAACATAGCAATGGTTCCAAAAATATTAGATGAAGTCTGTCAATAAATCCGTATTATGCTTCTATCCGCTTAATGCTAATCGAGATAGACATTTGAGGTAGTGGTGTTGTTACTTATTTTCTAAAAGGTCCAAGGTCAGTACTGAAATACAATAGACTTCAAGGATACTGAAATCTTATCAGAGCAAGCCGCTATGTGAGGGCTTTAAAATTCCATTCCCTTTGCATGCGAATGGCCATAGTTTAGAAAAGTATAAGTATCTGAACATTCAAGCCAATTACAAGGCATAGGTATCTCTAAAGCGGTTGTCTAAATTATTTAAACTGTGTGCTTTAACGTTTTTGTGCAGTAAAATTTTTGGATCTCTTACAATTTACCAGTTATGCAAGTCATATAGAACGAAGAGGACTTCAGATTCTATTTCTATAGCTATCATTTATCATGAAAATATCTCATACAAGTGGTATGTTAATCAAAATCATTAGTCATTTTCGAGAAAATCTACATTTTCGAGTTGTTTTTCATGAAAAGGCTAGTTTGGAAAGGGAGATTTTTAAGAGTCTTAGGGTCCAATTCTTACAAGATGTTGAACTTAAATATCGAGTTTGGAATTTAAGTGACTTTTCCTTTTTTATTTATACTGTTCGCAGACAAATAGTCGCACAGACACACCAAGAAACACTCGCAGACCTTTCTTTAGAAACTTCTTTTTTATTCTAAAAGGTTGATATTGATTTTTTTGGAGGAAACTAACACGGAAAGTAAAAATGCATATTCCATTTAAAATGTGAACTAAATGTGGAAATGGAAGAAGTTATTTACCTCCAGAAATCAACAAGTGTCTATTTTTGCTGATAAACACAGTCCTTAGTAATCACGTATTTGTTTCTTTGTTTATTTTTATAGAATAGGAATCTTAGAATTTTGCTATTTTATTTTTCACATTAAACGTGCATCCCAGATATTAAAAATGTCTTGTTTCAAATGATTTTACGCTATTATTCAACTACTTATGATTGACTACTTAAAAAATACTCTTAAATAATTTACTGAAATAACGCATATCTGGTGCTCTTCCTTTGTTTGTATGCCGCGTGTACCAGTTGTGTATCCCTTAAGCAAGTTTGCAATGCGCGCTATTAGACGTGCCTGTTGTGCTGCGTACCGACAAGGAACCCAAACGGTTGCCAAAGTCAAGCCAGCCAGCCAGCTAGCGCCAGCCATCTCTTCACTGCAGATCCGGTAGCTGAGGGGGTTGAAAGAGGCAATCCATGCCATCGTATCATAAAACGAAACTATTGTGAGGAAGAGAAAAGGAGAAGTGATAAGCTATAGGGAGGGGGAGACGTTGGAGTTCTGGCGCATGGTTTGAATGGTTGCGAAAAAATAAAGGAACAACGGCCTTTTTCGCCATTTTGATCTTCTTTATTTTTCCATGATGAAAATGCCGTCGTCATAGCGCCAGTTCTTGGCTCTAAAACACCAACCCCCCCGCCCCAGCTACTTGTGAAATTTGGGAGGAGCCCATTGTCCCCAACTTGGAACGTTAGGGCCACACCCCTCTGTAATCCTTTCCACCCTATAGCCGTCTCCTAACGCTGTATTAATCCCCTATCCTGACTGCCTCAGATGCTCAGCTTTTGTTTCAAAAGTATGGATTTTACGTTACAGAGCACCGTATGAGCAAAACAGGAATTTCTTAAGAGCACATCAAGGGCAATTTTAACTTTAGAACACAGTGAAAGTTCGTGTCATAATTTAAAACATGGAAAAGCAATTTGCTGCAACATTCACAAACTGTAGAATAAAGAAATCTGGCTCCTCTTTTTGGAAAACATTCTTGGCATTTATCATTCCATCTGAAGATGTAGGGTATTGATGAAAATAACATGTTAGTGCACAAAGGAATTAAAGGGACAAGCCTAAACACAGAAATGAAACCTTAGTGGGTGAAAATACCACTGCTCTTATAGTTCCCAATGTTTTTTCTGAAAAGTTTTAGTCTACAAATAATGATAATTATTTTATGTGGTTATTTGCATTGCTAGCTTTTGGGAACGATTCCATTTAAATCAGTTTGTAATATAGAAATGTATGGAATTTGTGCTTCATTCTGTTCATCACAAGGGTGCCGAAAAATTATCTAATTGACAATTTCTAGGTTTTTGCATATACCTTCCTGTGTTCTCCAAAACTTCAGTTATCGGTTGTCAGTGAAATCTTTCAGATTCCGCTATTTTAAAAGCTCTATCACAGGCTTTACATCTTTGCTTCAAAAATAACTATTTATTCTTCCAGCCACAGATTAATGGTCTTTGTTGGAGAGTTAAGAGTCTATAAAATAATAAAACTGTTATGATATTTTAATTTTTGGTGAGCATGGAATATTTTCAATATTAAATTATGTCTTGTATTGTGGATAAGGTAATCACTGTCCTTAAAACTGTAAAACAAATTGAAGTTTTGTGTTGTAGTTTATAACACACACCCTTAAATGTGCAAGGCTTGGATTTCATGCCTATAAAAATATAGAAAATTCAAATTTTATTCCCAGGGTTCCTTAAATTATCACAATTTAGGTGCCCAATATTGGATCGTATTGAATCACCCGGTATAACACACATAGGTATACCTATTGCACCACTCCTGAAATTCTACTCTCGAATATAAGGTTCATGATCGCTTAACGCCAACATCTAAGCCCAAAACATACATTTCGTGTAGTCAGTTAAAGGAGATACGGAGATATTGCTGTTTAAGAATTCAGTATAGGTACGTTAAGTGTGGGGGGGAAAACACTTATTACTCTCCATTCTGCGCGCGCACTACGAAAAAGGAGTAGCAGAGCTTTTAATATCCCATAAACCGAAGTGTAACTTGTTCCACAGCAGAGGAACATAAATGTAATTACCGCTATATAATGGCACCGTAAAACTGCAGTTTCAATAATCTTTATATGTGTAGTTAGGTTTAACATATATGACACATCGTTCGCTCACACGCGCTCGAGTTTGTGGCCCTGTTTATCCCTTCTTCTTTCCACATGGCTTCTCCATAAAAAAAACTTACATCTCTTTCCGTTTCCCCACACCTACAGCACGGTCCTCAAGCATTTCTGCTGTTTCCCAACGTGACAACTGAAGGTATGGACTAAATAAGCAATCCGGTGCCAAATTAAGCGCTAACAAATCATGGCAATACACATCGAAGTATCGATGCGAAATGGAGCGGGGGTGATAGATGAAAGGGACCGACAGTGGAAGGGGTGAGGGAGCAGGAAGGGAGTTTTATGGCCGCCATAGTGCAGGCAGTTGTAAGTAGCAGTACTTTACGAAACGAGCTCATAAATGACAGCAGTAAACAGCTACTTCAAATGGTCGCCATTAGAGGTCTAACCCGGTAGAGAGAAAAGAAAGAAATCTCTTTTGTGCGGTTTTGTGTGGTGTGAAAACCAAGTTTTGTTGGATTAGGGCATAAAATGGAAGCGATTGAGATATGCGAATAGTGGAAAAAAGGGTTAGAGCAACAGCCAAGCTCAAATAAAGCGTTTTATTGGAGCTTGATTCTTAAATTTAATGATTTTAAAGTCGTATAATTTGATGTTGTGAAGTGAGCTTCCTTAAGGGAAGAAAGTCAACATTAGTGTTGTTTTACTGTGCACTTTCTTATAAATTATTTAGCTCTAGGGTGTTCATTTTTTACGTTTTCTGCTATGTAGCTACACTAAGTAGCGGAGTATACTATTTCACCCCCCCCCCCCAAAAAAAAAGCATTTTAAAGAAAACATCCCTGAATGTCTGTCTCTGTGACTTCAAACAAAAGAATCTGTTAAAAAAAACTTAGTATTTAAGTTCAGCAACTTCCCATTCCACCGTCTACCTTCTATATCAAACATATTTCGAAATTTTTTATTTTATCAAAAATGGTTCTAACGATCTTAATTAAAAACAAATATGTTTAAGGTATTCTTATGAAAAATTAAATGCACATATTGAGTTTTCTTAGTATGTCCTCAGAAACCTTATTCATTATGCACTATTGAAGCAGTACATATTAAAGATATATTTTCTGGGAGTAAATAATTTTCAAGATACTGCTTTTATTTTTCTAAATGTTCCAATACATACACTTTTCCCAAATTGGAAGTCATCAATTCGTATTTTTGTCTCTTGGCCATATAATAAATTGCTGAAGATATTTTATAAACTACTTCAATAACAGAATATTTAATTATTTACATATATATCTAGAATTAAATTTGTTTGTTATAAAACCAAATACCCTTGAAAACGAATATCTTAACTAACACAATTAAATACAAAAATAAGCGTTTATAAGAATAATTTGTACAAGAGCAGAGAAACTAGTGTGAGTGCAACACTTCAAATGTGTTAAAAAATTTCGGACTCTCAAATTAAATATTTTAGAGGAACATTGTATTAAAAAGTAATACAACTTTCAGTCATTACTGTACACAGTGTGACATCGACAACTTTCAAATGGCAGCACATTATTTTTAATTTATTTCCGAAAGATAAGTTATATAGTTGTGTGAATAATTTAATTTGTCTAATTCAAAAGTTGTCAAGGAAACAGTTTGATTGTAAATAGGAAGCATTTTTAACACCTTATTAAGCCACAGTAGAAGTTATCTAATTTCTACATTTGTGATTAGTTTTTATTTTTTTAATGTATGCAACTAATGTATTACTAATAACATAGTGCCTATGTATAGGTAACATTATTTCAAAATCTCCAATAGTTTATAAGTTGAAAATTCTTGTACCATTTTAATTAAATGAAATAAAAATATTCCATGCGCGTAAAAGTTTGAGATAAAGCTTAATAGTATGAATTAATTTTTATCTTTGAGTGTTGCTGAGCAAAGTTACATTCCAAGAATGGATAAAATAATCATGGCAGAAGTGTTAAAATTTGTAAAGCGATTTAGGTGCATTATTGTTCTCTCTCTCTTTTTTAAAGCGTCTCCGTAGCGTGTCTGCCTCACCTCCAAGAGGTCGCGAGCTCGAATCTCGCCTAGGATGAGTTATTCGGATAACGATTTTTCCAAGGTTTTCCCTTATTCTGAGAAGACGAATGTCGGGTAACCTACAGCTCTATGGACGGGCTCATTTGAGCATTATTTCACACATTTCATTCATTCACCTTCCGATATGACACTTCGCTGGAGGATCTTAATTTAAAAAACACCTTATTTTAAAAAAAAAAATTCCTCGCTTCCGACCAAAGGTACCTAAGGTTTCTGAATGTAATTGATGTAAAATTTCACTACGATGGAACAAAATCTCAGGCGACTGAATATTTACCTATTTACCTATAATGTATAGCTATGCCCAATATCAGGGGCAAATGCTGCAGTACAGAGCTCTAGTGTCCATGGGGGAACGTATGTGAAACTCCTAAATGCCCATAAACTACCTAGTTAATGTTTAGGTTTTTTTTTTTTTTTTTTTTTTTTTTTTTTTTTTTTTTTTTTTTTTTTTTTTTTTTTTTTTTTTTGGCGCAAGAAATCGATTTTCGTGTTTTGACCAATTTTGTCAAAATTTTACCGCCAGTGTCCCTTAAATAGTTGAAAGTTCATTTCTTGTATTAATTGTGTGAACAAAATTGGCGTTGGCATTTAAGGGCCCGTTGACAGCTAGGTCATTTGGGTGAAGAAAGTTGTCAAACAAGCTAAAAAATACATTTTTCCCATAGCAACCAAATCTGAAATTGCTCTTGAAAGTAGGTATGCAATTATATTTACGTTGCTCTTTAACATTTTTGGGTTAACGTCTCACCATGTTCAAAATGTTACTTTCAAAATATTGAACTCGACTGTTGGAACATTTTTAAATAAGTTAATTTAAATCTAATTTGCATTATTCGCTTTTATTGTTTTTCTTTAGTTAAGTATATTACATTTCTATTTTATGTTACTTGTATAGGTTATTCTTTTTCTGATTTTGAAGTATATATATTCCACTCATTTGCTTTGCATAAGTAGCAAACTTTGAGAAAGGCTTATAAAAGGAACAAAAGAAAAGAAAAAATAGGAGCTACACCAGCTCTCCTCAAACAGGATTCGAATGTACGTCAACCTAGAGTTACGTGTTTAAGTGCTTCAGTTACTGCTTAGTTTCTGGGTACATTAACGGTTACCACAGAATACAGCATTCCGTAAATAGCTTTTTAAATGAAAAGCCATTAAAAGAGAAAGCGATGCGACAGCCGTAGAAATGTAATCTTCGCTTAATAACCCGGTTAGTTTCATATGCCCTTCTCTCAGCAACAGGCATGGCAAAGTTGAGCGACGCAACAGATTATTATCAGCAAAAGTTGAAGCAAAAAATTACGTCCATTGTCCTACAAGAAAATGGCTTTAGGTTAAAGGATATGTATGTAGCCAATAACATATGCCTCTACGGCCATTGGGTTTACGATCCCATTTCGCATGCCGGCTTCTTTATTTTTATATATGCACCCCTTTGCATACCCTCGAACAAACCCTTGGAGCAGACTCCCCATAATTCACAGAAATACCTCCCCCACCCTGAATAGTCATTTGCCCACGGTCTGGGCAGCTCGCCGCCTCCGAAGCAAAATTCCTTTGGACAACCAACCATAGTTCCAGCGGACATAATCTTGAAAGTTATGCCCTTTTAGAAAAAACAGGACCAGTGGCTATGCGCGTTACATAATTCAAAACTGTTTCATCTTGCCAGTCGTTGTTCAGAACAAGTTATGCGTCTTTGATCCGGCGGGGCAAGCTAGATTATGCATATGGAGAAAGGACGCCGTTTGTGATCCTAATGGTAGATAAGAAGTAATGCAGATGAGAAGCGAATTGAAATATGAAAACAGAAGCTCTGGAGGGGAGAGAAATGCTTAACGTAAATCTGTTACCTTCCTTTTCATTGGACGCCGGACTTAAGTTGAGCACAATGCCCGGGATACAAACTTCTGACATTGCACTAAGGTTATTATTTATGGCGTCTCTAATCCCCCAGCTATGGGAAAACCCATTATGGCGAACAAATGAAGCATGCAGCCATAATGTAAGTTTTCCGTTCACCTGAAGTCAAACACAGCGTTCAGTGGTGGCCTATGTCTAGCCATGCAAATTCAGTCTCTCAGTAATAACCCAACATCTTCAACATAAAATATCTAATTCAAGGATCTTCAAGAAAACCCTCAATCCCAAATTACCCTTACATGTAATATTTTTCGAAAGCTTTTATTTTCACAAGAATGGCTTTCAACAACATTCATTGAAATATCATAGGTTTAAAACATTTATATAGCAAATAAGATACCGATACCTAGGTATGTGTATCTTAATTCTTGGAGCAACAGCCTCAGAAGACTGTCATTTTGAAGGAATATTACATAAAGTTTATCTATCCCAGAAAATCAAAACATATAGACAAAAAGTAGGTACTACACACATATAAACTACTTTAAAACTCACAATTTATCTGAAATAATTGTTGTGGCTATTAGTCATTTCATACTTGAATATTTCATTTTCTTTAAAGTGCTGTCGGTATTCATTTATTACTTGCCATGTCATGGAAAGAGTATAAAAGTATTTACCTACTCGCCTTTAACATCTGACTATCGATTTGGTTTCTTCTATACCGCTGTTTTTTACTTTCTCTACTGGTAAGTAGAAAGAAGTATTGTATTCCACCCAAAAATTTGATGTCGAGATTTCACCGGAAATATATGTTTGGGACCCCAATCCGAAAAGAGCATTTTTAGAAAAAGGTCCGTGTGCATGTGTGTCTGTCTCTGTATCTGTCAGATTGTTTGTCTGTCAGTCTGTGGACAGCATAACTCAAAAACGAAAAGTCAGTTATAAACCAACGTCGGTATTTAAGTTTAATGTCATTTAAGGATGGGACAGGAAGTTTTTAAAGAAAATAGCCACACCCTAAACTACTCTTTACGTGGAACATTTTTTGAAAATATTGATCTTCTTGAAAATGGCTCTAACGATTTTGATTAAAATGCCATATCTTTGAGATATTTTTATGACAAATGAAATGTACGTCTTGAATTTTCTGGCTATAGCCCATGAGATTCTATTTACTCTAGATGACTTTTGCATAACTAGTAAACCGTAAGATATAGACCAAATCTTACTATATAAAAATGTAGATCTTGCTAAAATACACAATTATGTCTCAATACTTTCTTTGTACAGTCAATCATTTAGGAGATATGCCTTATTTGTGTGAGTTTTGGATAACTTATGCTCCTGTCAAATAGAACATTGTTATTCATTTTTATATGGAACGGAATTTGAAAGCTTTAAAAGATTTGACTATCGCTGAAAGTCTGCTGTATTCCCACACTGTCCTTCTACTTACAAGAAGATAACATAATTTCTGCAAATGTTCATCTCAACTAATATGAAGAATATATAAGAATAAGAGTTTATAAGAATGGTTAGTGCAAGAGAGAAAAAGTCATGTGAGTGCAACAGATGAGATTTTTGTTTGGTATAACACTATTTAAAATGACGTTCGAAATCCAATTATACATTTTTCATATTCATGATGTTTTTTCGATTTTCATGAAATTTCAGTCATACGCATCCTTAAGGGTTTAATTTGTATAACTGCTTTAAATTCTTTGGATCTATATTAAGATTAATATGTGATACCAATCCTGATGTTTGTTCATTTTAGCAGGACATTGTTCTTGGACACTTGTCCAACTAAATTTAGCTTTGGCGTTTTTATCGACTTCAACATGAGCCTTTATGGAGATTTCACTTTCTGTAAACTTCATTTTGTTCATTTTGGTGACTTTGTTGGTCAACAAATAACACAGCAGCATACCGTGAAGGGATTGAGAGGTGAGGAGGAGAAACTGGATGGTATATTCTATGTTGCTGCAAGATGTACAACCGTGTTGGACGCCACACAGTCCTTCTTCGCGACAGGTTAAGTGATTGCTCTCCTCACATCGAGGTACTCATCCCCTCCAATGGTACCCGCGGAGATTCCTGGGGCGCTGGAATTACACAAAGTTATTTAAATTGCTATAATAATTTGAGGTTAAATATATCCGCCTGTGCTCTTTCTTTACGGCTTAATTGGAGGACAAACGTGTGCATGGGCAGATTAAAAATCCCCTACGTTTTTCCGTTCTGTTACATGGGGAAAATCCTGTGTTCTACTCACATTACTTTTCATACTCACTCTTGTACAAACTATTCTTACAAACGCTTATTCTTCTATCTACTTCATATTAAACTAGATAAACATTTGCAGCAACAATCGTGTTACATATTTTCTGGTAGGAACTCAAAAGGTTTAAGAGCTCCTTGCTATGTGATTACTTTAAAGTTACACTCCTTTTGCATGACCAGGAATTAAAAAAAAAAAAAAAAAAACTAATAACAAATAAGTATTTCAAAATATGTATGAATAACAAGAAATATATCAAAAATGCTTAATTTTAGCAAAGGTTTATTTCACATAGGCTGTGTGTTTTAACGGTACCTATCTACCTTTTAGTGGATACGATTTTATTTGTCTCTTTCTGTTTACCACTTACGCAAAAATAATTCAGAATGAAGAGGAGATTCCTAGAAAATTAAAGATTTGTGATTCATTGGTCATGAAAATATCTTCAATAAATAGCAATTTAATCAAAATTGTCAGAACCATTTAAAATGATGAAAATTTTCCCATCAGCGATGGAGGGAGTTTTCGGAAATCTTCGTGAAGATGCTGAACTTAAATACCAATAATCGAATTTTTGTTTTGAGTAATGTATTCGCAGGCAAATAGATGCTCACTCAGACTTACACAAATACTTTCCTCTAAAACTTCTTTTTTTTGGATTCAGGGAGTTTCAAAACGTGTATTTCTGATTAAATCTGAACTTACTGCATGTCGCCTTAACAAATTCTTAAGTTAATGTGTCCAAAATAATTACTAAGTGCTATTTTTATTTTCCTTCGTTTTCTTTTCTCTCTCTCTCTCTCTCTCTCTCTCTCTCTCTCTTTCTTTTACCCTATCCCTTATCCACGATAGGGATAGAAATACTGCTATTTTACATTAAATTCCAGATAGAGATTTTTTAGTAAATATGTTTTGAGACTTCCTTAACCTAAAAATGATTGCTAAATAAAATTGCACGAAACACAGCGTAACTCAAAGGCGTAGGCTGACAACTCAACTGCGTCACTAAAACTCTTATCTTTCAAATAGCCTTTTTCTAAAAAAACGTATGTGTGCACTCACATGACCTCTCTACTCACCTCCGTACAAGTTATTTTCTCCTCACCATGTGATAGCTTTGATGTTCCATTCTCTTTGCATTATCAGGACATAAAAAGCGAATAACGACTGAGAAATAAAGTATCCTCTATCTCAACATGAAGTAGCGTTTGTAACAATAGTTTTTACACGAGTGAGTAGGTGTATTATTAATAATCTGGGACGTAATGTTTGCAGTACTGATAAGTGTTGCAAATGTGGATTGACACTAGCGTTTAAAGTCTTACATATTCATGCTGATTACTAAAATCTACAGTCTGTGTCAACAGTGGAGAATAACTCCATTAACACAAGCGTTATGACGTTTGACTGATCACAGAAACGAAGGATGACGTCTGCCTCTGTTTTATGACTTTCACGACACCTTGGGAAGTTGCCACCCGTAAAGAGCGCCTGATACCGTTGAGAAACATGCTCGTTTACTGCGAGTGCAAGCAATTCATTGTGTCGTAAACATGCTGTAAAACACGTGAAAGGCATGCCTGTTAATTATTGTCACGCTAGGTCTTAAGGACGTTTTTGTTGCGATCTTGGTTTCCATAAAACTGTTTCCACCTGACAAAGGAGTAAGTGACAATGATAATAGTTAGCGCTAATTAGGATAGTCTTGCTCTGAAAAGCAAATTTGTGTATTCAAGCTTTAGCTAAAACAATCCTAACATAAAGCTATCGACGTGTGTACTTACTCTTTGATTTGTGATTACCAGGACGAGGCACCACGAGAATATTGCAGGGTACTATCACACGGGCATTAAGGCAAAGTTAGGCACTGGCTGTATTATGCACAGTCGCTCCAGGATGTATAGTACAGTACAATACAATAGGGAACCTAACTCTAGATTAATTGTACAACTAAAATACACATTTAGTATGTCTCAAGTACCCGCATTTCGTAGACCACTGTCCATCTGCACTAAAGCTGAAGAGGCAGCTATTGAAATGCCTAGTCCTGGTAATTAATAACAAAAGAATTCAGGCACACGCGAGCTGGTAAAGAGGTGAACTAGGTGGTCACAAACTGTGCACGAACCCCGGTTCCCTTGAAATGAAACCGATAAGCGTAAAGAATCCACCATGAAATTGAATCTGATTATAGAGAAACTATCTCTCCTTGTCTCTTTAAATCATATTTAAGAAAATAAATCACAAACATATAGCCCATAATTTTACACTTTAAATGCTGACGATTCCACTCTTCAATCGTCTAAGTAGTGTAAAAACTGTTTTATTTATTTTATTTATTCACTTAACTGACTTCATATTGTACGTCCTTTAATCACACAGGTTATACAGAATGACGAATGAGTGAAATGCTGGAAATTATACTCAAGTAGCCCCGGGTCCCTAGAACTTCTAGAGTTGCCCGAGGGTTGCCTTCTTAGGATCAGGAAAAACCCTAGAAAAGAAACCTTATCCGTTTAGCTCACTCTAACCGAGATTGGAACTCGGGACCTCTCGAACGTGAAGCAGACTGTCACACCCACGCTACTCCCACACTGTGTCATATTGAATATCCAATAGGAAAGAAAAACTCATCACATACTTAGGATTTGACTAGCACACAGAGATTCAATCTCAAGTGCGAGCCACAAACCGCCTGAGCAGCTTCGTTCAGTAAACTGAAATTGAACTTTTATTTATGAACATTCTTTAACTGAAAGATCGCTTAATTTTGCTCAGAGGCCTCTTTATCAGACCTGAGGTTCTCTTACGTGTCGTAAATCTACCAACGGCTTTACATCCTTAAGGAAACTATGCTAAGAAGTCCTCTGCCGGGTTTGAACACGCGACCTGGAGAATCAGAGGCTAGCTTGTGACCCCTAGACCACTGAGAAGTAACAATTTGTTAAATATTAGAGATGCATATGTTCGTCATCATTGTTCAAATTATTATCACTCTAGCTGCCCAAATATCCAATGGAATTACTAGGGCAATTCGGAACGTAAGGTTCAAGTCACCGTAGCTCATCGAATTTCCCGCAAACATTGAAACGCACATGGACACTGATTCCCCACATGCCTTGCGTGTAAAATGACGCCATTTGTATTGGTAGTGTTGCAGTGTGCTGTGCACAGTGTCAGTTCAACATGTAAAACAATCGATTGCCCACCGACTGTGAAATACGGACTGTTATTCGGTTTTTTTGACAGCAAGGAACGTTTTAGTAGAAGACATTCATCGACAGATCAGTGAAGTGTATGGCGACAATGAGATGAGTGACAACAAAGTGCTTCCAAGGTCGGGCGGCACAGTCTCCAGAATGAACCGCGTTCAAGTCAGCCATCAATGGTCACAGAACATTTGGTCAATACCGTGGATGAAAAGATCCATGCAGATCAGTGATTGAAAATTTCCGCTGGTTATACAACAACTGTTTACCCTCACAGACGGCAGACTTCTATGACATCGGCATTCAAAAACTTGTAGAACGTTATGACCAGTGATGAAATAAATACAACTATGTAGAAACGATGTTAGGAATTGGATAAAACCATCATTTTGTAACTATGCTGGTTTGACGTGTATGAAACATGGGACCTTACTTTGCGCATTGCCCTCTATTTACGCTTTTTATTTCAAAATAAAATAGTTAAAGATTTTGGAACATAAAATCAGACTGAAATACTCAATGCCATAATCAAAATTTGAACCATGTATTTTCCCTTAGATGCGGTTACTCTAACCAACGAACTACCATTAAGGTAACGTGCGAGTACGACATTAACTTGTAAATTGACTCATATTGTTTCCCAGTAAATCACAAGTCGATGTCAAGTCATAATTAAGACAAGACCAATGATTTAAAATGTTGTTTGTTCAGGTTTTATAACTTCCCTTTCTTAGCCCAATCAATGATAGTTAACATCATTAAAGAGTCTTCCAGAGTTTTCGAATGGTAACCTCTTACTTCCTAGATCAACTTGCCCAAAATCGTGAATGAGGCATTTGTTCACGAGTTTACATAAGTTTGCATGGTTAGGTATTCTTGGCATGCTTCCATCTGGCAAGAAGTAAGGAATTCACTTCCGAGAAAGGGCACGCGTGTTCTCGTTTATTGGAGTATAACTGAATGGCAGCAGAAGCGAGTGAATATAATTCAACTCCACAAATTCCCACGCTTATCTTATATGTGAAAGCGAAAACAAACTTGATTACATCATCTATAGTCAAATGATTAAATAGCTTAAAGCTTTACTTAGACGAAGAAATGGAGGATTTCATTGGATTGTCGGTTTTAAAAAGGTCTTCACCCCCAGGAATAATGGTCGCCTTAGAAGAAAATCTCTATAACACGTTTTACTGCTTTGATGAGTTTATCCATAATAATGTTGAAATATATAGTTGCGATGTGTACAGCTGTCTTAGCATCATAAAAGTGGATGGTTACTCCCACCACGAAGTTAGAGGTGGGTGGTAGAAAATATATTTTGCGGACAGAAGCATCGGAAGTCTATTCATACTTGCCTCTTCAGTCCCGCAGTGATAACAGAGAAAGTGAGTGTCTACGTCCCTTTTGGACATCTCTCTTTCTCTTTCTTTAGGCATGAGACAAAGTAAACCAAATACCCTATTGTGGGTTCAGCGAATATTCTTGCGTAAACCTTTCTTTAATGCTATGTGATTATTTACTTTGTAACCTATGGGTACAGTTCCATCTTCCGATAGCAAACGAATCCAAATGTTAAATCTCAACCTCAAACACGTTGCTTGGTAAGTATAATGCATATCCTTACGGCTTCATCCATTTCGAGATGCATTGTTGCCAAGCCAAAGTGAAAGCTGACTAGCAGTTTGATAGAAAGTACGATATATACAAATTTAAATGGATAAGCTAATTTTACCATGCCATGTCAGTTTTAAACAATAAAACGGAAGGAAATGTTATACAGTTTTCTTCTGGGAGAAATTAAAATATGTGGATAGATTTTACACAATTGAAAGTTAAGCATCATTTAATCTCTTTACCATTGAATGAGGGTATAGTTAATAACATATTAGTGCACATGAGGAGGAAAGTCTGTTTTGTTGACAATCTGCAACATTGTCAAGATTATGGATCACAGGGGAATGAGAGGCAAGGAGATAGTAAGACGGCACTATTCCACAGTAAAACAGTCCTCATCTCACCACTAAATAAATCTCAGAACTGCGCATGTTTTCTTAACCTTTCGGCTTCGCGCCCACTTGCTCCGTAACTACTTAATTAGTTTCTCTTTCCGACGGAATGTATTCATATTGCTATCGAATCATACGCTACCCTTGCATTTATCAAGGATACACTTTTAGTACAAATGGAGTAGCTTTTCAGGGTGCATTTGGTACTAGAAATTCAATGTATTTATCAATGTGCCTAGCTTTCATCATACGGTATATCATAAAGACATCATATCCGTTAATTTTAGCAACACTTGCAATTATGTACAAATGGAAAAGTTTACATTTTTCCATAAACTACAAGATGTTACACATGCACCGATTAATTATGAGATTCAGAGAGATTCTTCAGAACAGCATTTTGAAGTCTTAATGGAGAAACACGGACAATCTTTATTTAGATGCTGGACACTGACAAGGACTTGGCAATGATGGCATTGACATGGGGGGTCATGAGATAATACATATGAATAATAAACATGGTATACTCAATGCGGAGTCTGGTGAGAACAATGTAGTGTCGAAGATGTGTTAAGATAAACTTGGATGTGGACAGACCTTGTGAAACTTGCTTGTAGATGGAGAGCACCAATAGCTTTTCCACTGTAACCTATATTTTCTTCTTCTTATTCTTCTCCTTTTTGTAATAGGTATATATTAATATTCGACCTTCCTGCCACCTTTTTGGTGTTCGACCGATTTACTCCCAATTCTTTCTGTCTTGCCCCTTGCAATATGCGGTGCGTTCCTTCCCTTTTCTCAGCAAAATTGATATCCAACGAAACATCCATGCTGTCTTAAATACTTTTGATGCCATATTGTTGAGAGACGCTGATATAACCATGTTAATAAGAATCACACTGAATAGAAAAATAGAACGTTGAAACCTTTTTTTTTTTACTATTTGTTTCTATCATTGTCGAATAGAAAACGGTGAAATTTTTACTTGCAATGGTGGTTGCAGATCCGAGTTAGATTTTCATGAAAGTTTTTATAACGTTGGAATAACTTCTTTGTTAATATTCTTTATAATTGTTTTAATCATGAAAAAGTTCTTTTTTCGATTTCTGTCCTTCAAATGTTATCGATAAAGTCAAAATATATAGTGTGATTACTGGCAGTGTCAACAGCATCAACATGTTTTTATTTTTCCAGTCAGCGGTTCCTGGAGGCATCTTCAAGAGGCAAGCAGCACTTCAACAGTGTCATCACATGCCACGCATCTACATTGGCTAATAAATGGGCATAGTTAGAGCTGCAGTTTATCTCAATGTTGACCTGGGGATGACATGCTGACCTCTTTGCATACTGAAGGCCAACACATCTTCCATCATTTCAAGTGACATCGCAATATCACGCTCAACACGTTTCACAATTCACTTGGGCGTAATGACAGCCTCGCATTGCTAAAACTTCTACTCTGAACGTTTAACTTAACCGCCGGTTTACAGTTAACAATCGTAGGTACGTGAAGTTTTTCCAGGAAAACCCTCAGAGTTCTGACACTGGTTGCGTAAAGGTAAGGTCAGCTAGGAAAGGGTGTGAGCGAAAACTACATGTCATATTACAATGGTTTTGGAATTATGTTCACTCTAGATTAAACAAATGGGCTAATATAACTGAGCAGAGATCAGTAGACTTTTACAAAACTAACGTAGAATACAGTAAACAAAAGTACTTATAGATATATGGAATACAAAGGAAAAGAAATGTTCCCCCTGGCAATATCGAAACTAAGATCTCTTAGACACGGACACTGTTACACGCTTTATTTACTTTCTCACTACGTGTAGTAAGTAGGGGAAGCATTAAATTTGACCCAAACATTTCGATGCCAAGATTTCACTGGGACTATTTGTTTTGAGGTCCCCTGAATCCAAGACATGCAGTTTTAGAAAAAATGTTCCGCGCGTGTGTGTGAACAGCACAACTCAAAAAACGAAAAGTTGGTTAAAAACCAAAGTAGGTATATCTTTCAAGGATGCAACTGAAAGATTTTGAACAAAACTCCTCCACCCTAAACTACCCTTTACGTGGAAAATTTTGATTTTCTGCAAAATGGCTCTAACGATTTTATTAATATACCATAGGTATGCGTAACATATTTTTATGGCAAAAGAAATTTACATTTTGAATTTTCTGGCTATAGCCTATGTAGTCTGTTTGCTCTTGATTACTTTTGCCTAACTGGTAAATCGTAAGATATAGAACAAATCTTACTACACAAAATATAGATTTCGTTAAAACACACGTTATGTTCAAATACATTTTATGTAAAGTGAACTATTTCGGAAATATTCCTTATTATTTGTATGTTTACAATGCTTAAACTTATCTCAAATGGAAAGTCGTTATTCACTTTTTCTCACTTGGCTATGCAAAGTGAGCGGAATTTCAGAGCTTTAAAATATTTGACTATGGGTAAAAGTCTACTATACCTTGTACTTAGAAGAAAATTAGCAATTAGATAATTTCTGCAAATGTTTATCTGGAATAACATGAAGAAGATAGAGGAATAACAGTTTGAAAGAATACTTAGTACAAGAGTAGAGAAAGTCATGTGAGTGCAACAGATCAGATTTTTTAGTTCAAGGGCCTCAAAACATAATAAAGTCTCAATCCCGTGACTTATTTTTGAGTCAAATAAAACAATTCTTCTATTTGCTGTAAGTAGAGAAAGTAAATAAATGACTTCTTCCTTGCTTGAATAAGTTTTCTTCAGGGTTTCTCGTAACTTTCAGTTGATGCTCAGTTCTTTGGACCCCGGGCATAAGAAACACTAATTCATCATTATTTTAATCGTAATATTATAATGCTTTTACAAACCTCCAAGCAATAACAAGAAACAACGACGGGTTTTTATTAATTCAAGGAGAAAAGAAGGTTGTTTGGCTAACACATTAGCCTCCAGGGAAAACACTTGACGGTAATGCAAGCAGTCACCTGGCGCTGTGGTGGGGGAGCTGCACTAGACTCGCACCAAGCTTTGCATAAGACAAACTGAGCCATTGCGAAAGCACCTTATCTCTAGTTTTATAGACACCTGCAGCACAATTATTCTTATACTAGTCGTTGGCGTTTTAGTCGCAAACGTTATAAAAATAAAACATATCTTTTAAGGTCTATGTTAAAGGCCATGTTAGCAATTTTACTGAAAGTAACCTGACACTGCTTCTTTCAAAAGCCTTGTTTTGATCGAAAGCAAATATTAATTCCAATTTACTCCTTTGCACGTACCAATGTGACGAAGTTGTAAACCTAAGTACCATGGTTACCCATTAAACAATGCCACATATGTTTATCTCCAAAAGTATTTACTCCACCAAATTGAACATTTCATTGAAAGGATTATGTTTTATCTGGTCACTGAATTTCTACATAATCGCCTTCAAGTTCCATGGCCTTTCTCTAGCGAGACACGAGGGCATGTATTCCCTGCGGAGCCAAGTTTTACTGCGTGAATCACCTCTTCGTCTTCTTCGAAATGTCTTCCACAAATGGCATTCTTCAGTGGCCCAAACAACTGCCAGTCTGAGGGAGACAAATCGGGACTATATGGTGAATGGGGTAACACTGTAGAACCCTGTTTGGCTGAAAGTGTCTGCAACTGTCACAGTCTGGAACAAGAAGGCCTCCCTGTCAGCTTCAAAGCGTTGCAACTAATCGGAAGCAATATATTTTCTTTGGGACTTCTGATCGACAGTAACATACCGAGGAACCCATCTTTCATATACCTACCCTTTCTAGTAATAAAAAAATTATTTTAGACAGTTGGTACTAAATTTCGGACTTTAAGCAGCTCACGACAGTGTAAAAAGTACAAAATTCTTCCATTCAGTGCTCAAAAGTTTTTAACACTCCAACTTTGATTTCTTACAGAATGGCCTCATGGCCTCATTCAAGTAGGCCACGAATCTCTGTTATACAATGCCTATATAAAATGGCGAGTCATTTGAATGTGAATATGGACTGTGCTGAACCTATTGAAGTTTTACAAGCAGCGGAGAGACTGAAATTAGAATTGGTGCTCCAAAAATCAAGAAACCAATACGACATTGCATACAACACATTTTGGACTGGTACAAGATAAAAGCATATTTTTTCCTCTGCCTTCTTTGTGTAAAAAGTTGTGGTTTTGTAAAAGCCATCGTGTTGTTAACACTGATGCTAAGAAAGACAACAACTGAACAGCGCAGCTCAATGACTATCATGACCACGAGAGACGTAAAACAATATATATGTTTAAATATAATATATAATATACCTATAAATATTCAGCATTGTATAAAAATAGAGTATCATGCACCGGCTGAAATGATTTTATTTTGTTCACACCTACTCACAAAATAAAATGTTTCTTTTAATCCTTGTATCATAAATAACTATTTTAGAACTAGTATCCATATCATTTCATCAATGATTTACTGACATGGTTGCCCAGGAGACGCCCTAACTAAGTGGAAGTTTGAGGTTTTAATACTGTTTCACTCAGGTTCTTTCTCTATCCAAGAGACGGCTGCCGCATAGTTTATACGTATTGTCCGGGAGCTCACGCACCGCAAAATTCGTTTACTATGCATAAACGACAGTCCATTGTCCTAAACACCAAACTCCAGACACAGAATGTTAATGGCGAATAATGAAACGCATTTATTAATTGGCAGACGTTACACCTATGTCTAGCATCAAATACAGTGTGTTTTACTTAAACACTGCTACTGAAAAACACGATGTAATTGATTCCATTGAATGAAATCCTGGCGATACCCACAATATTTGTGTTGGTTTCTTCATATTTTATTAAAACCCTTTTGTTATAATAATATGTTTACAATCGAGTTGGCTGAAAATTTAATTTTAATTCTACCTTACGTAAACATTGAACAATTTTATAGCAAACACATTTATTGGCGGGTGGTAGGAGGAGTTGGTCAACACTACAGCCTTTCCATTGTTGTCGAAATCATCCAATGGGCATGTTTTAAGCAATAAATTTATTTACAGGTAAAGATTCATATACTACTGTAATATAAATTCGCTTTAAAATAAATGTATACAGGTATGAATGCGCAAATTTCACATCGTGGTAGATTCAACTATAATATTAAAAAGTATATACAATCAATCGTGAAAGATAAAGCAGATTGTTGAACACTATTCAATGCATTATCTATGCAATCTGGCCACAGAGTAAGGCTGAACAGGCAAAAGTTTTGTTTACTAATTGGCTTTCGCTATTCCTTTCACGCGTTCACACCTGTGACGAGTGAAACTCCATGGTAGGTTAGGGTTCGAAAAATGGTTTCGGCATCTGTATGTGCGTTTGTTTATCAGCTACTGCAAATAAAGGAGTCGGTCTGGGTGGCTCAGTAGGTTAGACGTTGGCTTATTGAGCCCAAGTTCATACCCGGCCCACACAGGTGGTTTTAAGTGTGCTTAAACATGACAGCTCCATGTCACTAGATTTACTGAAATGTAAAAGAACTCCTGAGGGACAAAATTCCGGCACACCGGCGACGCTGATCTGATCCTGACAATTTACAGCGTCGTTAAACAACAAACATTATTTTTTATTTTATGCAAGTAACGGAGTAACGGGGGGAGGCGTGGTTTTGTCATCAAACCTGGAAAGGTAGTGTTTGCTATCAACTTTTAACCTTTCGTTCCACAGACACACGCACACATACACGCACGCACCAAAGTTGTGCGATTACCAAGCATATATTCATGAATTTGTTCCAATATGTAGTCACCCTGGAATCCAACTCGTATTTAATATAATTTTGTGCCTCATTTTAGCAACAAACGAAAAATACATAAATAATTCATCTTTCGAAGCTTTACCTCTCTGTGAATTGCAGAAGTAAGCGATGTAGAAGTGTTGACATTTGGGTAATCAGAATTTCGACCAATTTTAACTATTACGTACGTATTTCACCTTAACGTCAAACAGCCAGCGTTAAAGCCTGAGTGATATCGTTTGACAGTTACAATGTTTACATGGATGATTTTCTTTGGTATATATAATTCTAAAGGTTTTTGCTCGGAGGAAGCTTTCACGAAGCTTTCAACTTTTTGCTAGTCTGACTATGGCTACCCTAAATATATAATCGACTTAGTTTTTCAATATGAGCTTCGTGAAAGTTGCAAAAAAAATTGTTTAAGATGTGAACGACCCATTACAATGAAGGCGTAACTTATGACGTAAAATTACAGATACATGGTGCGCAATCGCACCCTCTACAACAGGCGTCGGCAGACTACGCTGTGCATGCCAAGTACGGCACGTGGAGTGATTTTTAATGTCATGCACAGAATATACAAATGCAGCGCATGGTTTAATTTAATAATTATCCTTGTTATGTATATTAGAACTTAACGCATTTGCAGGGTTCGTTTTACGTATTACAGTCCTTCTCCAATTAGGAAAAGATCTTCCAAATTAATTTAAGAATTATTTTTGAAGAGCTTTTGAAAATTCAATATTTCGAACTTCAGTTTTATATATACTGTAATGAATATCGAATAAATTATACATATGACAGTTGCGTTTACTTGGCATGTTCTCGTGTGTGGCTTTTTAATACTGCTTCAACGCAATAATGCTACCAAAAGGTTGCCGACTACGATGTCATTTTCCAAATATTCTAGATGTTTCTCTATCTCGAACATTCTTGAGATCTTTGATAATTTCCTACGCATATAAAATCAAGTACTTTTGTGAAACAAGTCAGCTTTGTGCAGCTTGACAGTGATTGAGTTAATGAGCGCGCAATCCAGCGGATGAGCGATTTAGCAAGTGCATTTCTGGTGCTACGAAAAGCGCTGTTCTCCGAGCGAGCTTGTGACTTACACTGAGTGATGGTTTTGCAAGGGATTAGAGACGTCTTGCAAGTGAACCGTCCGAAAGAAGAGGTTGCATGTGTGCATTTATTACCCTGCGAGGAAAGTGAAGTGATAAGGGAAACTGAATTGTTTTCATAATGTATAAAGTTTTAGCTCAGTAATGTTTAGGTACATAAAATTTTAATATGCTAGAAAATAAACCAAAACAATGAAAATATGGTCTCACAAGACTAGAGAAATTTAACCAGCTCATCTTAAAACAAATAGAATGCATAACAGCAATTACCTATTTTGCTATTGGCATAGTCATGAAAAACTTACTGATGTAAAGCTCTTAGGTCGAAGAGTCGTCTATTCATGTCTAGACAAGCTTGAGTGTTTAATAGCGATACAAATGTATTTAGTACCATATCCGCCTGTAACAACAATATTTATTGGGTAATAAATAACTAAACCCCTTACTTCCTGCAACCATATTCAGAAACACTCATACACAACAAAATTGTAATATCGCAAGAACTTATGTTTGAGAGCATTTAATTTACCTTATGATTATACTCTCTGCATAAGCTATAGTGAATGCGCTATTTAAGAGCTTTACAGAAGTAAATATGCATATGGTTCATTATAGCGGTTGTTGTGTCGTTCAGTTAGTGCTACTCAAATATTAGCTTTCTTGCGTCTCAGGCAGTGGCGGCTAGTGTACATGAGCACGTGAACACTCAACCTTCTGATACGTTGTGCCCTTTTTAGTTATACTTTAAATGCTATTAAATGCAATGTCTTCTTGTTATTCTACAATTAAGGATTAGGCTACTACCTGTTCCAGTCTCACGTTGTATACCGCATACTCCATTTACCCATAAACCTCCCACTCTACTCTAAAACCGAAGAGAGGTGGCGACAGTGTCGGTATCATATTTTTACTTGTGTACGTTTTAAACATCTCCTGCGCGTGTGCAACTGGTATGATGTAATGCACTTATGCAGCCAAATAGGTCGGGTTGTGCACACTTGAAGAAGTACACTAGCATTCGAAGCTTTTCCACATAGGTCTCCATATTATTACTGCAATTTTACCCCAATATTACTAGGTTGTAGGGCACTACGGCGGAAGTTAGTCATTGTATTACAACATACTTTACTTTACATTCCAAACCTGGTCCTCATAAACACTAGAGAATATGATGCACAAAATACTAGACATCACAAAGACAATATCCAACGTGACTCTTCAAAGAACAGCAGCAACGCCAGACTTAGCTATGAGTACCAAATGAAATTGGGAAGTTAATGAGCGAAGTCAGCTGAACACGATGTTGGACCCATATACCTACACGCAAACGGGAAAGAAGCAGATCAAAACGCAGATGAACCGATACCTTCAGGGAAAGCGTAGGAAGGCATAGGAATGTGTGGAGAGAACTGGTAAGGCAATTAAGAAATCAAAATATTGCATCATAAGACGACAGTGCATGTGTGGGACAATCCAAGAAGGGAAAACTAGTTTAGATTAGTATTATTCTAGTATCATAAATAGATTAAATCACATCAGAACTAGTAACTATAGTGGGTAGGCAATTAGCTTTTGGGGCAAATGAAGAACTTACTGTAACACCGGCCGTAGCGCACAACAAAGGTTGGTCGGGGCCGGACTGCTCAGTCCACTGACGGTGCTCAATGGCAGGTAGCCTCGCACGACTGTTGTGAACAGGTGACAACAATCTGAGTGGTAACACAAAGGGTTTTCTAGATTATTCGAGGAGTGTTCGGCATCCCGCGTATTTGTAGACGTTCGAGAAAGGTCCGTGTTACGTCATCCTTGCTATATAACAGGCGAAGCAACGAGCAGAGCTAGTTACAGACATGAGTCGTCATCAGTCAGCTGTGCGTACGGTCGCGTCGAAAGGAAGATAATGAAGTAGTTAATGACTCGGTTAATTGTATCGTCAATCTCAGCTGTTTAAGAGACAGAGAAGATGAAGAAAGATAGAAAGGAGTGAGTCATGGTTATGAGAGGTAAACAGTTGTGAGTTGTAATATCACGAAAGCTTGTAGACTTCGTCAGCAAAAGATGACTTTGTTGTACATTCAGTTAGAAGAAAATAAAGGAAGAAAAAAGTAAATGTACTGACTTTTGCCGCTTTTGTTACACTTGTATTAGAAGTGAGATTTGTTAAATTGTCATTTTGTTACAGTAATAACTCGTTATGTAAAGAGACAAATCGCTTGAACTCGTGCGGACTGGCTCTTGTGTGACTATAATTGAGCTAGTCCTAGGTAAATAGAAAACCCTTGCTTTTCTTTTTCTTCTTTCTCTGGTTACCCTGCTCGTATGGATGACTTATAAGTGGGCGACTATGGTCAGATGCCTATCGAGGAGCAAAGAAACTCTGGACTAGAGATCAGTCTAGATGGATGATCAGCCTGAAGCCTGGGATGAGAGCGAGGAAGGACATGGTATGAAATAAGAGCGAAATGGATGAAAGAAAAGGTAATCATGGAGTCGTTGGTGGAATGAATGATGGAGAAAACCGGAGAAAACCCACCCAGTCCATTCTAAAGGAATCCAATGAGCTTATTTCATTTCAGTCACTCCTTAAATATGATGGTAACAGTCTGCTTTTGTCTTATTAAAAGAACTTAGCTTCCCAAATAGATACGGTCTGACGACGTTTGAAGGGGAAGAGCTATCCTATGTCAGCATCTGCTGAAGTCCTAAAAATTAATGAATCTTTCCTGGAGACTCTTCAGGAATGAGCTACTGCTTGCGTGGGCAGATTTCTTTGGGTTCTCACTTTTTCGGCCAGTTCATGCAGCTGCCTTTTAATTTACGAGCGTGGGACAAAACTGCGTTTTCTTCAGCTGCAGTAATGGAGGTCCCCATACATGGAAATTCACCAACTTTTACGGCCACATTAGTTGTTTACATTTGGACTTGTTTACTAAAAAGCTATTTGCAGTTTAGAGAAACGACGCCGAGCAGCGCGTGATTTGTGTGCCATTTCTAGGAATAGAAGCCACTAGCGGAACCTTTAATTACAAGACGTGTTGTCGACTAATGTTGAATGGAGAAACACTGACGCACTATAGTCACGTTCAAGCAAACCAAATATGTTTCACTCTTTGACAGCAGTTGGAAAAAACAAAATACCATATGTGGGTAGCTAATTTGTCTCAGTAGGAAACCAGTGTGGTAATTGCATGATTAATGTCACCCAAAAAACTGCTCTAACACTCTTCAGTTTAAATACTTAAATAAGACGATTCCTTTATTTTCCCTACTAGATAAAGTGGGGAAAGTGCTGTACTTGACCCAAAATTGCAATGTCGGGATTTCACCAGAAATATACGTTTTAAGGGTCTCTGAATTTAAAAAAAAAACTGTTTTTAGATAAAGTTTCTTATGTGTGTCTGTGTATGTGTCTCTATGAACAGCATAGCTCAAAAACGAAAAGTCGGTTAAAAAACAAAGTGGGTACTTCAGTTTAATGTCTTTCAAGGATGCTGCACGAAGATTCCGAAGAAAATTTCTCCACTCTAAAGTACCCTTTGCATGGAAACTTTTTCGAATATTTTGATTTTCTCAAAAATGGCTAACGATTTTAATTAAAATATCATATGTTTACGATATTTTTATGGCAAACGAAATGTATATTTTGACCTTTCTGACTATAATCCATGCAGTCCTGGTTACTCTTGATGGCTTGTATAACTGATAAACCATAAGGGACAGACTAAATCTTACTATACAAAAATGTACATCTCGTTAAAACACACAAGTCACGTTCAAATTCATATTTTCCTTTTTGTGGGGCGAACCACTTCGGAGATATTCTTTATTATTTGTCAGAATTTTGCAATTTCTAAAAATGTTTTTGTCTCGATTAACATGAAGTAGATCGAGGAATAACTGCTTGTAAGAATAGTTTCTGCAAGAGTAGAGAAAGTCATGTGAGTGCAATGCATGAGATTTTTTCCATAACAGTTGCAAAGAACTCAGGACAAAGAGAAACAGTTTTATCAAAATAATTTCCAAAGATGGAAAGATAGGCTTACAGTCTCCATTATATGGAGCAGGAAGTATGCAAAAGAAACCAAAAGTTTGATACTGAAATATCACTAGAGAATCCCTGAATAAAAAAGAAGCCAAGCATTTTTAGAAAAAAGGATCGTGCGCATGTTTGTGGTGTATTGTGTTTGTGCCAACACCATAGCTCGAGAACTAAAAGTTCGGTATCTTCCAAGAAAATCCCCACCTTCCTGGAAATATTTTGTTATTTTTCATTTGCTCAAAAACGACTAATGAGTTTCGTTAAAAATGCGATACATGAGTACAGCAACAACCTAGATAGAATGAATACGATAGACAAGGTACAGAGGGGGGATATAGATCTCGACCAATGAAGCCTTTGTGCTTTTACACCTGACGGGGACACCGAGAAAGAGTTGCGAAGTGAGAGGATACGAAGATTATTCAGACATGGCGACAGAGGACAGCGTCCATAACAGCTACACATTTGAATTCTGCTCTTACAACAGCTACTCTCTCCTCTGGAGGTTCACAGGTCCCCTGGGAGGGGGGAGTGGGACTCGAAGACCTCCCCCGATCCGGAGGACGAGCATTTACAGAGAGCAGCCACCTGCCATACAACGCCAAAACTCGCACTAACACTTAGAACTCTGAAACAGTCAAACAAATGCATGAAGAAGTGAAATGAGAAGTGAGGTAAACTGGAGGGAACGGAAATTCGGGGGCTGTAGGTATCCTTCACAGTATCGAGCTGCCCCCCTCCCTCCCCCCCCCAAAAAAAAAAGCTCTTGGGAATCGAACAAATGTGAGCCTCACACGTTAAACTCACATCATTGTTTCCATCCATATGTGATTTTTAATTTGTGTATAAATGAAACATACAAATCAAGCACAATTAAGCAAAATAAATGTAAAAAAAGAAAGTTAATATACAGAAATAAGCGTGATACAAACGGATAGTATTAAACACTTTTCTTACACGAAGTGCTTATCTCGATTTTGTGGGAACATCTTGTGATGTTCTGAATGACTTTCGCATACTTGTAACAGATAGATAAAAATGTAATGTTTTAATTTAAACTACACACATAAAAGTATAATATGTTACTGGATTTAAAACACTTTGATATTTTTATTTGACCGGTGCATCATCCTAATTGGGAAATTATTTCAATTTTATCATTAACAGTGATATACCTCCATTACGGTTTCAAATACTAAAGAAGAATATTGATATACCCTTAATATGTAATATTAACTAAGTGGTCTTCTAATTCTAACTGTGCTTTATTAGAGAGTTTGCCTGCAGTGGTACAAATATAAGTTATTCGTTACTTGATCTTTCATTACCAAATAGGGGCGCGATTTTTATTTTTATATTTACTTTTATGTAATGATTTATTTGTACCATGTTTTGCTGAGAATCCTACTACAAAAATGTAGGTTATATTTAAGTACGTAATTTATGCTATTTTTAAATTTTTAATGAAGTTCATAATTTCTCAGTAAATATAAAAATAAATTTTCTTTACGTTGGATTATAGAAGCTATGAGAATAAAAATAAATTAATACCTGGTAGATATAGTCACTTGTTTTCAGTAATTATTGTTTAATTATAATCAATGAAATTGTTTAATTTTAAGAGAAAATATTAAAAATACAGAAATATATTTAAATTTCTTACAGACATCAATTCTAAAATTATATGCTTTGAATTATAATTTCATCTCAACACATTAATATTCAAGCTATTGCTGTTAATAATGCTACAGCTCCAACTCGGTTTGAATGACATTGTGATACTTTGAGTGCAAAGGTAGCAACTGTGAAATTTCACATTTACAATTTTATTCGATATACATGCTCTCATTCGAACACAAATATTTCGTCTTCAGACTGGAGAAAGAAATGGGCAGTTGCTTTATGCCCTGCTTGTTCGCATGCAACCCAAGGGTCTAAGACAAAAGGTGACTTACTTTCCGACGTCCTCACAAGTTATTCAGCGAACACGTTTTCGTTTTCAGAGATCAAGCCGAAAGCAGTTAGGATAGCGAATGGTGGTGGAAAGAAAACGTATAGGAGAAAAAAGAATCCAGGCAGCATTAATCTTTCAATGTTCTGGTGGGGGAGGCATACATACACACTCGCACACATGAGTGAGGAATTACGACCTTACCTCTGGACCCTTCAGGTAGCATTACTGCCATCTTGTGGCCACTCTCAAAGCTCTCAGGCGAAAGAAAAACATAAAAAGAACTACTAATACAAAAACCTAACTGGGCTATATGCGTTGAGAACTTCTTTTTCATCATCAGCTCGCCCTTAAAATGTCTCATAAGATATTATATTGCATCACGGTTCATTATGAACATATGAACAGAATATCTTGAAATTTAAAAATGCTGCAACTGAAAATTTATTCTTAAAATATACATGCATACACAGAGGGCTGTTTGGAACCAGTATCAGTGAACCTTCATGAAAAATAATTTTCAACCCAGCAACAATGGCTTTTATACAGCACTATTAAGAGCTGCAAGTTAAGTGAAATAACAAATTTCAAATTAAATAAAACTTCAATAGTTACTTATGTTCAAATTAACCAAAATTTCACTGCCTAAACCTTCTTAAAATTTGATGAAGCATTAACTAACTCTCCGATCGAAGCTTTTTAAACAAACAATGAAATATATACCCAATATTTGAACATCTTTAAATAGGCACATTAATGGTCTTCAGACACCCTATAGTGCATTTGCCTTAAGAACTTCATTTATGGAATACATTCAAGATAAATTCTAGTCTAATCACCTGAACAATATAATTTTAGAGTATTTTGAGCATGAAAAAAGTGTATGTAAGAGAAATTAATAGTGTATATATAAGGGGGAAATAACGTTTAAAAACATTTCTGACATTTTTAAATAACTATTCAAATTGTAACATTGTTTTCCTTAAAGCAGACAAATGCTTCACAAGTTAAAATATTTTAATTATTTTAGAATCTTATGACAGCTTAAGTCTGTAGAAATAATGATGAGTGCTCAAATGAACCCGAAACAGATGTAGCTACGAGTTAAAATATGTGTTTTCAGAATAAATAAAACTTTGCAAAAATCCTTATTCGAATTCACGTCATTTGGAGTCTGCAATGCAAGGTCTGTCATACAACGTCTGCTTAAAAAGAACAAAAAAAAAAAAAAAAAAAAAAAAAATGCTTTCATAATTAAAACAACAAGAGAAAATTCCCTCATTGGAATGGAAACTTACAGGCAATAACTACATTGCATTATGCAGAGTGAAATGGTTCTGATGGTAAGAATCTGTGGTTTACATTCAGGAGGATGAGGGTTCAAACTACTCTTGTCAACCACCAATGTGGCTGGGAGTTTGCATGGTTTCTTCAGTCAGTTGGTATATACCAATAGTTAGACCAGCACACAAACTAATAATATACGAACAATGAAATGGAGGTGAAGCTGGTGAATATGAAGATTCCATGCCCCAGACCACCAAGTTAACTCTGGAAAATGTATGATCATTGGGAAAAATAATTTTCTCAGTCATTAATATAACACATAGGTTCATGCCTTTATAATTAGCAATACACATTATATAACATGTCTTTCTAACTAATTTGATTCAATCATAACTACAAAGAAAGTAAATCACACATTTTTTGCAAGAGAGTTATCAGAAAGCCTTGGCACCAAAAATTTCAGTGAATACATTTATAGAATTAAAATGAAAGCTATTCAGTGGTTTAGACTCTGTTTCATTACACATACTTCTGCAGTATGTGTTAAATAGGAATCTAAAAATAAATATAATACAGAGTTCGTGCCTTTATAAACAGAATCAATTGTCACTTTGAAATTCTATCCTCTGCTTTCTGAAGTGTTACATCATGCAATGCTGAACGAAAATGCACCAAGCTTCATGTACTCTCTGCAGAGTTCAGCAACTAATAGTATCTTTAATTCATTCTATTATTTTTAGTCCGTGGCATTTCGTTTAGGCCCGATTACATAAAAAACCGCTGACTGGAGATCAGATATAATCTAAGGTCAGAAAATGAACTGGGATCAGAGTAGAGCCACATTCTATAAAACTAATCTAAAAACATCGAATCTGAGCTTAACTTTGATCTTAGTTCGTAACATAACGTTTGGCAACGACGTAAAATTATTATTAATCGTTTTTTATTTGTATATTTTACCAAGTATTGGATTAAAGCATATTAGCATTTAACATTTTCCTTAAATTTGAAGAATAGGTACAATTTCAAATTTTACTTTTTCATCCCTCTAGAAGCAGACCTCTTACGCAACCACTTTACACCTTTTACACCTTACCATTTGAGAAAAATATTCCAGGTCAGGAGAAATAAGATTTTTCTTCTCCTGTAAATTTTTTTTGACATAATAGAACTTAAAACAATGGTACTATCATGCGAATAACTATAAAAATGGATTTCTTAAAATTTTATTGTTTTATTTAAAGTTGTACTATTTATTTTTCCTTCTGCTGTTCTACTGATCTAAGTTCAATCAAGTTACCTGAAGAAAATTCACCAGTCAGATTTAATCTTAGATCAAGGTTTATGCAATCAAAATTCTAAGTTAAGCTTTACTGAAGATTATTTTCAAGTGGTTGAATTCAGATTAACTATTATGTATCCAAAGGGAATATGAATGGTGAAAAAATCATTAAAATTGGTTAAGGGGTTTTCACAGTTAGCCTGCATAACTATAAAAACATAAAATGCTCTCTTTACAGTATTATATTATATTTAATGTTTTACTAAGACATCTCATAGCTAAGTCACTATTTGTCATGTTATTTTCCTGAAGCAAAAGATAATAAACCCTACGCTTTTAATTTCTGGATGCTCTTGCTTACACGTGGACGATTTTAAAGCTATTTCTAGACATCTAGCGCGTGTGTCTCAAACTTGATTCAAGCGCGTAAACTTTGGCACCATTAAACCCGCTTCCACGACTCAATATGTGGGCTAAAAATACTTTTTGATTAAATGTTAGCCAGGAAGTTGTTATAATTTGTCATGGAGGATTTTCTTGGAGTAAAAAATGGCTGTTGGAAAATTCTTTGCCCCTACAACCACTATATCCAGCCTTGGAAGCCTCTATAGTTGAGTACCGCTTCAGAGATCGCATTTCATACCAAAAGTTTTAAGATGGTTTAAAACTTTATAGGTGACACTATCATTTACATCTTTGGGAAAATCAGCTTAGCTACAGTATTTCCTGCAGAAAATGTTAAAGCTGGAGAATTAAGAGGACAAGGTAGTCTGAATATGCAGAAATTACATCTCAGTGAGTTAAATTATCACTTCTTAAAGTTCTCAATGGTTTTCCCTAAACTTTTTATGAACTATTCTGTAATAAATATGTTTACTCTTAAAATATGTGAATTAACGTACCTTTTTCTCTGACTTTTGCATGCTTGTTTCCAGTATAAACAACTATCTTCCGAATCTCAATTATTTAGTTGTTTATCAGTGCACTAACAATGAAAAAAAAAAAAACTAAATAAATAAATAAAAATGTGGAACACTTGAAATGTTGTTGCTTTTCTAATATCACTCATATACTTTATAAACTTATTGTAATTCAGAAATGTTAGCTATGTGTCGTATACTTCTTCTTATTTAACTGATTACCCTCCACAGGTGTAGAACTTGCAGCCCCCCCCCCCCCCCCCAATGCCTAGGGTCAGACGCCTGTCGGGGAGCACAGGAATCTATGGACCGGACAAAGGGAATACCTGGAAGCGGGTGGTCAGCCAAGCACTAGGTATGAGAGTGAGGAAGAAGAGTATGATAAGAAATGTTGGGTAAATCGGTGAAGGGAAAGGTGATATATACTGAAATTTTCAGCCCTCTACTTATCATACTTTCTGAGAAAATGGTACATAAATTCATATATTTTATGAGTAAATTTTATTATTTTTCTGCTAGGTTAAATAAATCACATAAGCTATCAAGGCAAATAAATATTTGAAGTAATTTTCATAATTTATAAAATAACTTTAAAAAAAACCCTTCGGCAGAAAACATTGCGAAGTTTAAAAGCAGTGGTAATTTAACTTAATTTAACTCACTAAGGTAAATTTCTGTTTGTTAAAATTGTGTCCTCTTAAATGGAATCCCCTTTGCCTCGATATAAAATTGCGCTATAAATATTTATTTTTCTCTTGATGTATTAGTGATATGGAGATCAGTACTTTTTCCCATGTTTATGCACGTTTTAAAGTACCTGACAATATTTTCAATAAACCCGCTGCATCTCATGTTTTAATAAAGTTAGGCATTGCCATTAAACTTTCTGAATCTTTGCAGGAATGTCTTCTGGTACGTGTTTGCATGAAAAGGGGCGAAACTTTCTGAACATTTTAACCAAGACTGTTATGGAACCATCCCAAAGAGACAGCTCTTACGTAACAAAAGGGTGAAAGCGGCTCCAAGATTCCAGAGTTAAAAAAGGACACAGAAGGATTCAAAAGGGTTGTCGCATAGGAGAAAGCGTAGCTAAAAACGTTAACTAAGAAATACATCAATGACACACTACCAAACAGGTGTTCGTAGCTTTGCTTGGGCACGTAGAATACCTTGTGAAACAGGAATGTCTCACGTGATTCTTAAAACCGCCTAATAAACACCTTTATATGTTACATTGCTGTAATTGAAAAAGCCATGATATCAGTGATTGTCACTTGAGGATTAAATCAAGGATGGTGATTGATGAAAAACTACATTATCGACCTATTTGTCAAATAGTTGGTATATATATTGCGTTTCACTCTTAGAAGACAGTATGGAGTTAAATGGGACATCTCTGTCTCTATCTAGCGCATACAAGTTGCCATTAGCCGCGTCCTTTTCTACCCTCGCTCTGTTGCCAGATTCCTAATAGCATGGTATAAATATTCATTTGTTATAAATTTCAGGTTTGAACACATTATCCTATTTCTCTATCAGGTTATATCCTTTTCAGAGTCATTATACATTTCTAAAGGTCCAAATTTCTTCAGAAAACGTTTTTTTCAATAGAAGTCCGATATTTGCTGTTTCTACACTCATCACGCACTAACTAACAAACTAACTGCTAGAATGCGTCTATATTTTTTTCTTAGGTAGAGTAAACTATAGTGCTACTACCTGCCTACTTTGAATTCTCTATGTTTACCCAGTTAAGTGTTATAATTTTTTAAATTAAATGTTTTCGGAAAATTTTATATATGTGCACTGCAAAAGTTACGCAGTGTGAAACTTTCTTGTTATTGAGTTTACATCAGGGAACCAGCGAGAACAAATGTTGAGGAAGGTTGGAGAAAGTTTTTAAAATAAACCAAAAGGCAGTAACCTCTTTCTTTTATCCAGTAAGGCAAACAAAAGGTATTCATCTATTCAGCATCAGGCCTGACACAGAAGATAGTATAAGGAGCAGCACTAGCATTAGTTCGAAAGAAGCCGTGTGTGTAACTGTGAGGTGTTATTGCGTTATTTGTTTAATATTTTTGTAAATATTTGTAGTTATGGAGGGTGAAGCTAGGAAGGGACGATATGTTGGTAAACAAAGAAGTAAGGAACGCCAAATAATTATTAATGTGTTAGATTATTTTTTAAAGTAAAATGCGTGTAAGTAAGGCGGTAAAAGAAACAGCTAAGGCTATCGGGTGTTCAGAAGCAGTAGTGTGTATGATTAAAAAGGAACTAATGAAAGGACCTCTAAGAACGCCATCGAAAAAGAAAGCAAAAAGGGCGGGACTACACAAAACGCTAGGTTAACGCAATATGATTGAATAGTGCAAGGTGGAGTGCGGCGAATTGTTCATTCTTTACTGTTTGCAAATATTCCACCCACGCTGAATATAATTTTGTCACAGTTCAACAGTGATGAGACCCAACCAAATTTCTCAAGGGCCACTCTGATTTGGGGTTCGAATATGAAAGAAAGGGTAACAAGTGCATATTAATAGAAAGAGACGATATCGATATCATCAGATGGCGACATAAATATCTAAAAGACGTAAAAGGTTTAGGGACCAGGGGAAATAAATTGTTTATACAGACGAGTCATTTGTAAATTTAGGTCATACAGTAACAAAGGCGTGCAGGGATACCAAAGTTAAAAGTGCCCGTCTCGTCAAGCAGCAATTGAAGGACTAAGTGCAGGACTCCGGCCACCTCGAGTCGCTCGCGGAGAAAGATTCGCAACTAGTACATGTTGCAACACTGCGCTCCATTTAACGTGTACTGTCTTTTAAGGGTGAGACGCGCTCTAGTATTCACAACATTGTTACATTTGACAGCACTTTCAATTCTAACCAAGTTTGAATCAAGTTTTAGCAAAATTTGAACATTCTGCTTTCCTACTTTATTTTAATACATACACCTACTATTACACCTATGTATTTTATGTTACCATATAACTTAATCGTTTAAGCGTTATCTCTAATATTGTAAATTAATGTTATGTTGCATCACGCAAATGTAACTATAGTGTTATATTCGCAGGGCAGGAGCTCAGCAACCAAACGGAAACCTCAAAATCCGTGAATTTTTCAATCAGTTTCTACCTTTGAAACTTTATCTCTCGAGTGCCTATGTGAAAGAACACATTACTTAAAGTGTTTTATTTTATACCGTTTTACTATTATTTAATCTTTTATACATATTATATATTTTGTGAACATAGAAACATCTATGCTTATGGACTGAGGAGGTACCTCTATTATTTATTTGGAGTAAAAATTATTTTCTTATACAGCAAATATAATAACAGCTTCGTCAGAAGGCCAATGTCCATCTATCTACTCACAGTGAGAATTCTGCCATTAGCTTGTTTACAGAAAATAAGACCTTCAAAATATGCGCGCGGACTGTGAAGGGAGAACGATTACCCCCTCATTCTTCCACTATTTTCCGCGTAGGTACTTTTTCTGCCTTTTATTCAGAATTCGCCTGTGTAGGAACTGACCTCGATCACATGCAAAAGCATGTCCCTAAAATTATATTTTTATATAAATTATTCTTACGTAGGCACATTCACTCTTCACATCCACTTATGTTAATCAAGATAAACGCTGGCATAAACAGTTCCTTCACGCATTTGGTTGCAGCTACAAGAAGGATACAAGATACCCAATTGATGAATTTTCATCCAGTCTTTTCATGACATCGTGGAAAGTAGTTGGGTAGTGACAGACAGCACTTTAAAAAATGATACAGTGTCCAAAAATTCGAAACAGTGATAACGGATATCTAGGTAGTGGTTTTAAATTAATTTAAATGGCATTTAAACTGTCTGTTTTCATGTTTCTCTTAACGTATATTAGTTACACAAAATCCTTGCAAGTGAAACGGATATTATAGGCTACTCCCAGAAAATTCAACATATAGATTTTATTCTTGATGCAAATATCTTATTGGGTACCTTAATTACAACTTTTTGAGGGATTTTGTAGAAAATCAAATATAACCTCACCCCGCGGCGCAACAATGGTTTGCGGGCCAAGGTCTACCGCCCGGTCGCTGCGTCCTTCTCCTCTGCCCACCATAGGCATCAAGGGAGGGGTGCAGCACTGGAGGTGGAGCGTGGTCAGTTCCCTGGTCCCCTCCGGGACGGTTAAAGGGTATTCGCAACCAGGGAAAAGCATATATATCAAAACCTTTACCATCTAAAGAATGGTTTGTGGTGGCGGACTTTACGGAAAGCTTTGATCGCAGTGATTTTGAAAGATATTTGACTTAAATACCATGTCTGGTAATTACCTGACTTCTATTTTAGTTTTGGTTTTCACAGTCAGACACACACACACACACACACACACACACACGCACACACACACACACACACACATCAAATTTTTGGGTGGAATATAATGCTTTCTCCACTTCTATGTACGTGTTAAAGAAAGTAAGAAACGCTAACCTTTGACCTTGGTAAATTTTAATTTAATTCCTTACTTCTTTTGTTATGGCGTCATCAAAGAAGTGTAGTGGAGTGCCAATGAAGAAACGGAAAACCCGAGTAAAGCAGCAATACAAGCCAAGAAACACCTCAACGGGTTCCGTTGTTGAAGAATGCCTTTATTTGAAGACCCACTTCCATCAGCGCCTGGGTATAACGATCAAAGAGTAACTTAGCACTCGTTGCATTTACTTATCACCTTTATTTTGGCATGCGGAGATATCGCTTTGGCCATGGAATTTTGGTCGACCGCCAGCATCATGACCTGTAACTGACGCCTCTTTACCCTATGGGGAGTGGAGAAACACTGCACAGTCTTAACACTGCATATTACAGAGTTGTATTATTCATGTGTATTTAATAATTTGGATATCCAATCTTCAATGATCTTTAGGCGAACAGCATTCGAATACTAAATTGTGAAACTTGCCAAAAAATTGTATTTTTATGCAGTCGTATAAACTAGAATCTCCTTAAGTTGATATATAATTTATCATTGTTAAGTAGAATGCTTAAATGTTAACTACATTGTTTAAAAATACTTTTATGGACTCGCACAATTTTCTCTGCCCACTTTTGTACAAACTACTCTTAAAAACACATGCTTCTATCTGCTTCATGTTATAGAGGGTATTTTGGAAAGTAAGTTTCTAATTGCCATAGCTCATCGAATTTCGTGCGTTTGAAACGGGCATGCGCACTGACTCCGGGCCTGCGTTGTATGTAAAATGACGCCATTCGCATTAATATTGTTGCAGTGTGCTGTTAAGGGTGTCGGTTCAAAATGTTTAAAACAATCGATGGATCCGCTGACTGTGAAATACGGACTGTGATTTAGTTTTTGACAGCAAGGAACGTTTCAGCAGTAGACATTCTTCGACAGATCAGTGAAGCACATTGCCCCAATGAAATGAGTGACAGCAAAGTGCGTAAGTGGATGAGGGCTTTCAAGGTCGGACGCGACAATGTCCACAATGAACCGTATCAGTGGCTATCAATGGGCACAAAAGATTTGGTCAATACCGTGGATGAAAAGATCTGTGACAATTTCCACTGGCTATCCAAAGACTGGTTATCCTCATAGATGTTTAAAGAAATATGGCAAATATGTAGAAAAAACACAGAAAGATGTAAGGAATTGCAACTATGGTTTCATACGCATAAAACATCGGATCTTCCTTTCCTTTGCTTTTGCCTTTTGGCTATTTTAATAACCTTTATCGACTTTCTGGCGACTTCCTAACAACACCATAGAGACTGAGGCATTGTCGGTGAGTACACATTTGTTACTTTTGTTAACCCACAGGGCACACCGGCTCCCAAGTTTTGAGCTAATATTATCGTCTACCTCAGGAATCACACATGATAGATAGAATACGTTTCCAAATATTTTTAAAATATCCAAAACATTGAAAACCTGTCTTTAATAAACCATACATATATAATCTTCACAAAATCACGTTTTAAATTACCTTGGTTTTAGATTGGAGACACTAATTATATATATCTCTGTAGCAAATAGCATAGTATGCACATCTGCGGCGATACAGTGCCAATTACACGCACAGATTGAAGTCTAAAGCAGATTCCGGAAATGATTTTATATCATAGCCTGAAGTAACCTATCCACCGTCAGGATAGTAAATACCTCAACATGAAAGTTTATTAACTACACATCTACGGATTTAAACGCTTATTGACGTTAAGTGTTGCTTAGTTCCTATCGCTGTCTAATCACTGTTACTGGAGAATGTCTAAGGGACACGCTTTTCCCTTATTTTTCTACTGGGAGGAAGGTTTTGCGGTCGTAACCCAAACGCCATAAATTTATATAGATATTAAACTCAGTAACAAGTCAATGAACTAGCTCTAATGCTGTAAATTTCACTTCCTTACAGCAATAAGGTTACACCTCTTCTCATCAAGTTACGCATCTGTAAACATGTTATAAGGAAAAGAAAACAGCAGGTACTTTAAGCGTTGATACTTTGGTTTTAATTTAGAGGTGCTTTCCAATGAATTTTTCAGTTAAAAAATGACACAAATATTACTCTTCACCATAAAACACGTAACATTTTAAAACGAACCTTTAATATTTTTTATCTATTTCTTTTACGTCGCTTATACCTACTGCATAGTCATATCGCGACGGATCTGTTGGTCTGGGTGGCTCAGTTGGTTAGACGCTGGCCTACTGGTCGTGGGTTCAAATCCGGCCCACACCGATGGTTTTTAAGTGTGCTTAAACACAACAGCTCCATGTCAGTGGATTTACTAGCATGTAAAAGAATTCCTGCGGGACAAAATTCGGGCACACCGGTGACACTGATGTGATCTTGGCAATTGACAGCGTCGTTATACAACAAAACTTTTTTTAAAGCGAGAGATCTGTTAGAAGATACTCGTAGAACGGTGTGGTAGACAGTCCTTTAGGCCTCATCCCTACCCACACCATACTGGCATTAGGGTGCCATCGAGTCTATCGGTAGATACATCTACAGTTAGCCGTCAAGGTCTCATCCCTATACTATACACCTTACTGCGCCACGTGTCCACAGAGGGATCAGTGCAGGGCAACTTAACCTCCACCTCTGGGAGAGGCAGATGGTATTAGGGTGTCATCCAGTCAATCTGTTTACATTACTGTGGATAGATGGCGTAGAGTTCATTATTGCCAGCTATTTTTCATTGATACACCGTTTCAAACTTAAGATGGAACTTTGGGTCGCGGTTTTAAATATTCAATCCGATATTTACCGTGGCCACTGAGGGAATCCACGAACAATGTCCAGTTGGCCCACTGGTTTTGAGCCCGTGACCTCCCGAATGACCGGTAACTTTTAATATTATGCAAAATATGATACTACTCCAACGACAACTTTCAAGAAATAAACAGGATAGGGATCTGCATATATGGCGCGGCGTTAAAATGGATTCAATAAGTTAAGTTATTATGGTTAATTACAAGAGATGAATTAAGAATAAGAAATATGCTCAGTCAGTAGAGCACCTGCTTACTGGACAAGGAGTCCCGGGTATCTACATTTTTTGTACAGTAAGATTTTGTCCATCTCTTACGGTTTACGAGTTATTCAAAAGACATCAAAAGTAAACAGGATTACATAGGCTATAGCCAGAAAATTCAAAATATGCATTTCATTTATCATACAAATATCTTAAACATATGGCATTTTAATGAAGATCGTTACAGCTATTTTCAAGAAAATCAAAATTTTCGAAAAATGTTCCATGTAAAGAGAAGTTTATGGTGAGGCTATTTTCTTCAAAATCTTCACGTCGTATCCTTGAAGGACATTACACTTTGGTTTCTAACCAACTTCTCGTTTTTGAGTTCTGCTGTCCACAGACTGATAGATACACACACACGGACCTTTTTCTAAAAATGCTTTTTTTAGATTCAGGGAATCTCAAAGCATACATTTCCGGTGAAATCTCGACATCGAATTTTTGGGAGGAATGCAATACTTCCTCCACTTACCAGTAGAGAAGGAAATTCAAGCAGACTACCATGATCGCCAACAGGATAGAAAAGAGATTATTATGACAGAAAGAAGCAGCGATACATGGAAATTATCCTATTTCAAGGAGGAGGTTATTGTAGAATAACTGATGAAATTATTTTATGAAGAAATGGTTTCTTCCGATGCCAAAGGTGCAACTAATGGCCGGGTGAGTGCCTCGTCCCCAGTCCATAGAATTCGTTTTGGCAGTTTCGAGTAGGTTTCTTTTCCAGAAAGTTCGCTTTGTATTTCTGGCCCATATAAGGAGCTTGATTTGTCGATCAGTTGTTTTGTTCTAAGAGGGTGTAACAGTGACTGAAGACTAACGTTTGCGCTACAGTAAGCACCTAATTGATAACCAAAATTTATTCAGCAGCAACTGGTGCTTCCATCTGTTACACTACATTGAAAACAATGCTACAAGCATGGCTGACTCTCACACTACAGAAGAGCAAATAATGATGTCACTCCAAACGCATCCTTTGCAGTAAACCTAGTTGCATATTACAAACAGGCGCATCGCGTACCGTCACAGCAGCATTCGCTGGAGTAACTATGTCACGCACCATGCAATTTGAAGATTCTCTATCTTAGATTTTCGGCTGTTATTCGTAGGGATGTGGGTAGATGCAAAAGAGAGTATTTTTACTTTTTTCTCCATTTACTTACAATAAGAGGTAAGTACTGTACTCCATCCAATAATTCAACACCAAGACTTCACCAGAAATAAATACTATTTTGAGACTTTCTGAATCCAAACGTCTATGTGCGAGTATCTAGAGACAGAGGAAGAGAGAGAGAGAGAGGGGGGGGGGGGAGAGAGAGACAGAAAGAAAGAGAGAGAGATAAGCAATTCCCAAGAATACAACTCAAATTTGTTTCAGAAAATCCCCCCACTTTGCACTGCTCTTTTGATAGACCATTTTTCAAAAAAAATTTTTTTCAAGAAACTTCCAACAATTATCATATGTTTACAATGTTTTCATGCCAAATAGAATGTATAACTTGAATTTTTCTAGGAATATCCTTAGAGCTAGTCCAAAAAATGATTTTTTAAAAAACATAATTAATGTCGAATGCAATTTTTTTTATTGAGCGAACTACTTCGGAAATATTCTTTGTTATTTGTTTTAATATTTCGTACTTTTTCTAACCGATGAAGGACATGAAAGAATAACAATTTTTAAGAATGTACAGCACAAGAGTGAGTGGAGAAAGTCATGCGAGTGCACATATCAGAATTTGTGTACACTCATTGCCACTCTCGTCAGTAGCTTCACAGTCCTTTGTTAGCTAACAACAGATGCTATTTCTTACAAGACAAAAGTGAAACTCTTATTGAGGTTAAACTAGTGAAGCTTAAATTGCCAGATGATACGGAAACAGACACAAGAGAAAATAGCTAATACTCATTTGACGAGTATGTGAGGGAAAAGCCCAGTCAATTTCAAACCCCTAGAGAGAACAAATAAAAAAGTGCCACTAATGTTTGTATCTGAGCCATTATCACTTTCTTGTGTCTTTCGTAATAACATTTAACAATTTATGGCATCTTATCTAACCGAACATCATTTAACTCATAAAGTGTTCAGTTTAATTTAGAAGGGCTGCATCTCGAATAAGCGCACACTTGATAGCGATAGTTTTTTACCAGAAGACAGGATGCTCCTTAACATAATTCCCCCTTTATCTTCCCAGCTTAACAAAGAAGATACATTCTCAACTTTCAACTGTCTGGACATTTACAAATGATGTAATTTGATACTGGGGCCCTGCATCCGAAAGGAAACACACTTCGGTGTAAACTGTAAGGTCTAAAGATACCATCTGATACCATAAGTGTGGGTTACTTGTTCACTTCATGCACACTGTGGCAGCTGATGTGCATCTGTTTTGTTTACTTAAGCAAACTTGAAACACCTGATAATTAGCAATTATAGCCCCAATTAAAATAAAAATATCTGATGCGTTGCAGTTACATGGTGTTTTCTATTTGGCATAGCAAGCACAAAGCTTTATTTTTACTAGGAGCATAAAGTACTTATGTTGCCATTCGGCTTTGAAGTATGTTTTTACCTTATGTGACAAAATTCCACCAATGACACAATTTGAGGGACCTGCTGGTTCTCTGAGGCAGGCAGATAACACGGAGCGTGGCCTTATGCCTAACCAGCGTGTGGCAGAGTGGACGGGGTTAAAACTGCAATGTAGGGGAAATGGCACGTTATGGCAGTTCTCCTCATCTTATTTCTTACGGTTCACCAGTTATACAGAATTAGCTCTGGATAAAGAGGACGGCTACAGAGAACTTCAGAGACTATCCCAGAAAATTTATGCAATTCATTTGTCATAACGATAGCTCAAACATATGGTATTTTAATAAAGCCCTTAGAGCTATTTTTGAGAAAATCAAAAGTAATGAAAGATTTTCACAAATAATATCATAATGTCTAAGTTGGCTGATACTTTCTCCAGCGGAGCAAGATATTTGATATGATATTTGTCTAGAATATTTAATACATAAAATATGAGTTTATATACTATATCGCAAAGATTTGACCAGAAAAAATAACCTAAAATACATTCATTTCGATTAGTGTAATTCGACTTACAGGTGACTACAATCTGAGGAAAACAAAGCCAATTTTCTTGTTGTTATAACAGAAAACCAATTTATAGTCTCAAATGATCCCCAAATTTTTAACACCAGCAAATAACTTTTGCCCCGGAATAATGCATTAATTATTAAAACAGTCATTGTTAGAAACAGAATTGTCAAATTGAAATAGGATGCTACTTCGATTTTTAATTTATTGAAATATATTGTTTTTGAGCGATTTATGGGATACAGTTAGTGACAGTGACTAAACAAAAGAGAGATTTGCTGATAATTTGTACAAAACAGAAGATTTTTTTATAAGTGATAACTCATATCTGATAATTTACCGTCTTTATGCATGAAATACGTAGTCCATTTAAAGGCTAGTTTAATGTGCCTGTCTCATCGTGTTTAACCGACTTTTCGTTTTTGAGTTATGTGGTTCTGAGACAGACACACAAAGACAGGACATACCGCGCGTCCATCGAAATATTGACGTCGTATTGTTTACTGGAACCCAATACTTCATCTTCTTGCTATAAGTACGTAATTGATGCAGTAATAAGAAGCAGCAGGTTTTTACCCTCACCATACCCCTTTTGGCAACAGGTAGAAAAAATACTGCATTTGACTCAAAATAGGAAATCGATATCTCGCTGGAAATGTAAATTTTGAGGTTATTTTAAAACGTTTAAAATGCGCACCTATGTAACTCAGCCTGTTTGCCTGAAAATTTTAAGGCAATTTAATTTTAGAGTGGAACAAATGGAAGACGAACATTTTCAAGGAATTCTCCCTATACCTTTAAATGGAAAATACTCATTTTTAATGTTCTCAAAAGTACCTCTAATTGTTGTGATCAGGTCTATGTAAGCCTGAAATAACCATCAAAATGAATGCGTTGTAAGTATTTAATGTTCTGTAAACATATCTGCTAATGTGCAAATTTAAAACGTTAAAAAACACAAATATTTTTTTTATTCTGAATGGTCTCATGTTTTAAGCATCACACTTTTAATAACTACTTGTTATTTTATAAGTTTTGCAAAGATCTGGTAATATCTTGGCTAATTTGGCTTCAGCCAAATATGTATTTACGTCATACTTCCTAAATGATATCGGCTCCTGTTCATATTTATGTCAGAAGTTTCAAACCTAAACCTTTGAATAAATAATTACCACAACAGCTTCGAAAATAAGGGATAGAAAGATTCCACAGCAAGTTCTCATCAGAAACATTTAATATCATAGTGATATTGAAGAAAATAAGTGGTAAATACTGAAAAAAGGTTATCTAACATTTTAAAGGGCCATTTTAGAAAGCTACTGGTTCAACACATGTTAAAGGAGGTCATAACCATATTTGCACAAGAGGATACCTCTCACTATGTGACGTCATTAAAGCAGCTAAATTATAGATCTGTTTTCTGGACTCACAAGCCAAAACATGGTTAGCTATTATTTTAAAGAACTCAAATCGGTTACTGTATAAATAATGTATAAAAGGGATTGTAAAATATTTCATACTTCGTGTGTCTGTGTGTGTGTTTTAAGGGGGATTAATATCACATAATACTTAGCAATTATAACTATTTTATTACCGAATAGCCCCAGTCTTCAAACGGTAATAGCCTATACATAATTCTAGGTAAAACTGCGAGGGTTTAAGTATTTTCCTATTTCGTATAAAGGTTATTCATTTTCTTGAAAATATAGGCGATTTTTATATCACCTTGAGACCAAAGGGGTGAATAGACAAACTTAAATATTTAAAAATTAAATGATTAAAGGGACAGTTTTATATCATGTTCATATTACCACGCATCCTCTGCTTTCTTATTTAACAACCACTATTTTGATATACATTTGGGCTTTAGAATCAGGGAAAAATGATAAACTTTCCTGCAACTTTGAAAAACGTTCCTGTGTTTAATATCTAGAGTCAACAGCATTTGGCTTCTGACTTAACTTTGCGCTATACTATAGGACCCAAGAAACCTATTAGCTACTCTAAAAACTGCATTACCTTATTTTTAACCCTTTGTGAAGAACCACTTAAAAGATAACAAATGTGATCAAAATTTCAAAGTGTTGTACAGTTACACCTAATTTTATTTTCAATTGTGTAGTACTCCCAAACGTTTAAGAGCTAACCTTTCTTTAAGCAATGCACTGCTAGGTAGTACCTACAGCTGATATGTCCAGGTGGAAGAATCTCTAATCTCCTAAGGGCCATTCAAAGTCACACGTGCGTGTTTGTAGAACATGAGAAGATTGGGCACGGCAGATGATAGATTAACATTTCCTTGTCTTACAAGAAACCTGAGCAGCTACCTTCAGTAGTGAACGAGTATTTTTAATTTTAGTTGTGCTAAATTTTCAGCCCTGCAATTTCCTATGATAATTTCTGGTGGCAAGTTGCATTTTACTGCCAGAGAATGAGGCAGTGTACATACTTCTAGCTTGAATACCCTCTAGCCTAGCAGAATGTGTACATTGGATCTATGATGCATAAATAGATAATTGCAAATGACTTCGCTGCATTAAGATATACTCATTTTCTATGAACGATTTTAAACATAGAATTTTCAGTAACTCTATTCGTACTAATGCAATAACTAAGCGAGGTGGCTTCGTGTGAGATTCGCGTTCGGGAGATATGGGTTCGATTCCTGCGGCTGATCCATGTGTTTTGTGGGGGTTTACATGTATCATCAGGCAAGTGCTGGAAAGGATAATTACATCCTCCGAATTTCCCGTCCCTCCATTCCATTTCGTCATTCACTCCGGTCTTTCAAGGCCAGAACTGTCGCGATGGGCGAGTTTGGTGCTGCTGTGTGGGGACTTTGCGAAATGAAACTGCTTCTCGTGGGATGGTTGGTGTTGTGTCGAGATGAATAATCTTCAGCACACGTTAGGAACCCTCAAGCGGGTTCGTGCTGTTCCAAGACGGCCGTAGAGTCCTCTCACTTCATTCCTAACTACCGGAGCCTCAATAAGTGGCTTAGGGTGAAATACCCTCTGGGAATCTACTCTAACTCTACCTGTCTACGGATACAATATTGCATGTGCTTCAGAATAACCAAGACTTAAATAATAATGTAAGTAAATTTCAAAACAGTTGCGGAATATTAGCAAGAACATTATAAAGAAAGAAAAAAAAGAAAAGAAAAGAGAAAAGCTTAAAATTTTACAAAACAATGGTGATTCCAACTTTAACTTATGATTGTGAAACATGAATGACAATGAAAAAGAATGGGACAAAATAAATGCAGCTGAAATGAAATACCTTAGAGCTATAAAATGAACAATAATGGATCAAATAAAAAATTAAGAACTAAGAGAAGAACTACACATGTGTCTGATAAATGATAAAAAACCAATGTACAGAAAGATGGAGAAATCATTTACAAAGGATGAACAATACCCGATATCCCAAAATGACATACAATTACCAACCATATGGGAGGAGAGATGTTTAAAGACCGATGAGAAGGCGGAGAGAACTTGAGGCCGGAACAGAAGTCTCCTAATCCTTGAAGTGCTGCTGTTGTTGTTGATGATGATAATATTCATATAACACCAAGAACTATTTTATTGAAAAATAAGTGTTTTTCTAATATTTGAAGCCTAACATTTGGATAAAAAATCATTTTCTAAAATCAGTGCTCTATTTTGTCGAAAGGCATCAAAGTTAGACTTTTACTTGCTTCTTTAGCTATCTTTGCAGACCGAAAAGTGTATCACGGAATTGCATTGAAATGTCCAACAGTTGTAGGTACAGGGAGTATTAAACACAAGTATCCATAAAATAAGCAGACATTCCACATTCTAATTATAACACGTCCAGATGATATAATCACAGTGATAATTTTGTAACCTTTAAGACTTAGCATACAAAGATATTATATTGTTGCAAAAACACTAAGTTTGGCAGCTATACGCTTTAGTGGAACAGATACGTACATTGTACATATATTTTATTTCTCGCATTAACTACCGTTTCAACAAATTATGAGGCGGTGGACATTGAGAACCACTTTCTCCTTAAAGTATAATTTATGGATACATTGTTTAATTAAACACAAAAGATTTGTGTTTATGCATTATCTGGCTATAACTATCGGGTCATTAATCAGGCAGAGGTTTTACATTCAGGCGTTAAGCAAAGTAGGTTTATGAAGTGATTTAAATAACACAGGGAACACATTTCGAAGAGCTAAATCAGAAGGACATAAAAGACAGATAATTCTACTTCAATTGAACTTCTTCCTACACGCATAACAAACGATGACGCTGAATATATGTCACATAAGCATTAAAAAAATGAACTCCATATAATAATCCCCAAGGTTATGCTTTGGCGGAATTTTTGTTTTTCCGCTAGTTAGATTCCTGGTTGGTTTGTAAAATCGTAAGTTTATTTGTAGTGCTTGTTTTATATACTAATAGATAATGAACCAGAGCTATAACGTAATCCTGAGTTTGAATCGCTAAAATGGACACCACTGTGAACACATTCACACAAGTGACACAAATGATCCTTTAATGATTATCAAAATTCTTCTTCGAGGTATTCATTCCAAAAGTGATATTAAATGTGAACTCAGTGCTCAGCAATAGCATCAGTTAAAGGTGCCAATTAAGCGAAAAGTAGTCTTTGAAGCCAAAGTATCGAACAATTGACACCTAATGTTCAACATTTAATTTTAGTCATCTGTTTATAGGTATGTTGGAAAGCTGAAGAAACGGGTTATGGGAGAGCAGATTGGCTCTTGCCAATTAGACTACCATGGCCGTCTCCCTAAGCTGAACCACAAATTTATTTTATTGGAATCTGACTGTTGGCTGACTGAAGGTGGCAAATTCTCAGTTTATACAATACATCTGTGAAAAACTAAACATCCAAGGTACTCTGTTCAATAATAAATGTTTTTCATATATACAGAATAAAAATAAAGAGAACGCTGTGACAAACCACTTTTTAAATACCAATTTTGCTACTTTCATTACAATTTAAAATAGTTAAGTTAATTTATGTTACATAGAAGAAATGTTACATTTGCTGGCAAAAATGTTTCGCATTTTCTGAATGTTTTTTTACAAAAAACTTACCAAAAGGAATATTTAGAATATTTAGAAAAGCGAAAATTGTTATAAAAGCAAGAAATCATACATACACCATGGGAGGGAATATGATTTCAATAAGGTGAGAATATTTTACCAAAAACATTATCAAACATGAAGCTTTTTGTTTCAACGTAGCTTTCAATTCTGAATTCTACACACGAAAAAACGTAAAACCACCAGTAGAATAACAGGTGTATTGAGATAGGAAATGTCATACTTGCCCCATCTTTAGGCATAGGTAGATAGTTGTTCTCAATTACTATTGTTGTTGGTACACTTTCCTTTAGTTTCTAAGGCCGTGTATTGAAAATAATGTACACAAAATGTGTACCTTCAGCATTCAGTCTTACATGCTTGCAGTCGTAATGACATTTCGTCCGTGTTTGGGCATGTTTTGGCACTTACTAAGTTGTCTAAACAATAATAGACAGGGAAACGTAAAGGACTTCAAGCGATATACTCAGATGGTTCTTACGAATACATAGTATAAGCAAATAACACGTGGAGAAAAAATATCTTCCTACGAACTTGATTCTTATGGAAATGTTCCACAGAACTAATGAGGGAAACCACCACCAGGGTTGAATTAGAGTTTGGTCATGCAAACTTTCTAAGTAGAGGCATAATTAATTTACTTTATAGATTTTCAATGAGAACGCGGTAGATCATTTATTGTGCTCTTTATCATAGAAAATCCTTATGCTGCCTCTGTGGAATGTTAGTCCTGTTGCATTCTAAGCGGCGCTAAGGGCTATGATTACACCCCGTCATGAAAATCAAGAGACAGGAAAGGTTTCTCTTAGTTGAAATTGAAGTTCTTCCATTTCGAATTGGGTTGGACTCGGTGGAGCAGTGGTTTCTGTTACTCATGTGAGATTGTGTACATCTGAGCAGTGATGTCGAGGTGCGATTGCGAGACTTCCAGACTTCCTGGAGACTTCCTAATAAACAAGATTATGCTTAACGCAAATCCCGTCGGAAGGAGAGCCTCTCGGTTGGTGGGTTCCCTAGTTTAGAAGAGGAGCCTCTTCTGTGAAAAATTTAGAATATATTACACCGACTGATTCAAACATTAGGAGGGCAATCAAACGGAAACAAGCAAAATCAGCAGACAACATTCTATCTCTGACAGAAACCTAAGTGACGGATTACGAGAATTTCTAGAAAACCTCCTACAAGTCTATAACGACTCAGACAGTAGAAAACCACGACAGTCAACTAGTTACGTGACCTCTTACTGTAGATCTCTTGTGATTTTCAAGATGTAAAATACTGCACTCAATTTATAGTTGTGAAGTAATTTCCTGTTATCCAAAATGTTCTATTTTGTAGTGTTATTTGTCTATACATTCATATACATATTGTATGGTGTAATAATGTTTTATTTTTATAATTAATATTGGTAGACCCTCCTTGAGTTGCAATCAATTTAAAATATCACGCGACTCCATAGTGTGTCGCGGAGCACCGGGTGGGAATCAATGTGTAATAAGGGCTTTAACTATAGAAAACGTATATAAACTAACAAAACAGGTGATTCCGAACTGAATCACCACTGTATAAATCTTTACAATTTGTTGGATTATATTTCATAGCTCCATGTTCTATACTTACCTCTATAAACAGAGATAACGTTAACGTAACGCTATAAGAATAAGACACGACGTGGGGGCTAAACCACCTAGAAGTGCATCTTTATCCATCACGGCAGAATGGGAGTTGAACGTCATTTTTAACATTTTTGTGTTCTCCATGGATTCTTATTAAAAGTCTGCTTTAGATAAAACTTTTTTATATGGGGTGTAAATAGCGGATGTTAGTGCCGATGATTTTATGACCACGTAACGGGCAGGTGGTCTGTGCAGGTAATACAGAATGGCGATGTAAATGTGGTAGTTTGAACACATTTCGTATCTTAAGTTCCGCTCCGTCGTTAAAATTGTGAACCAACCGGTTTCAAATGGAGACAGGAAGCTATAAAAATAAAGTTTTAAAATCGATGATCAAGCTAATCGATTTTTATTTCCCTTAGGTTACGAACTCCACATGAGTAAAACAAACATGTACAGAAATAAACTTGTACTAGCCTTGACCAATATAAGCTAATTACTTCCTTTTCTGTACATATAGGTACCTAAATAAACCAGTTTTGTTTCAAGCTCAAGCTTTTATAATAATTGAATTTGCTGCACCAATTTATTTCTGGTTTCTTTATTCACTTCATCTCTTATTCTCCCTGTAAGAGATTCTCAATATAAAAGAATAAATTTTAAAGTTCATATTGCATGTAATTTCAGGGAAAAAATGATGTAGAGGAAGTTCGGCTAGTATGGAATAGGTGGGTAATATGGAATACTCAAGTTACGTGCTTGTTTGGTGCTGGCATCCAACAGTGTCTACTTGAAATACATCAGAGGTTACTTTCAGAGCCTTGCAAGGAGTCTCGCCTGGTCTGTGCTACGTGGTGTTTGAATGTGAATGATAATCTGATTTCTATCATCCAAAACGTATTGCAGAAAAGTTTTCAAATATTTATGAAAAAATTTCAGTGCATATCATAGATGTAAATTAATATTGTGGTTATAACAAAGATTGAAACATTCGTGCTGCACAAATCTTTCGTTTTTATTTTACTTTATTTTTGTGAAGAGTAAAATTTATAACTTCTTGTAATACATTTAAATTTTTTTTTCTGCAGAAAGCCCAACAAACGTCACAGTAATGCGAAGAAGATATTCCCTCGAATGGAGATGGAGAGTGCATTTTCTGTAGTAACAAGTTTTCAGAAGGTAGAAAAGGGGAAGTCTGGGTCCAGTGTCTAATGTGTAACATGGGGCCACACAATGAATGTGCAAGAGCGGAAAATCTTGATTATGTTTGCGATTTCTACAAATAAATTTTTCAATGCAAAAGAAAACCAGCCCTATATTTTGCAGCTTATGTTCGTACTACTGCAACCCAATTCAATGCATTATTATGCGAGAAAAGATTTTAGCAAGAAATAAATAAGCTCTTATGTAAATTTGTTACTTGAAAAAAGTATTAATTGGGAAATTAGGAAATACAGTTTCAAAGAAATCATAAGTAATACCTAAAAAGATCGAATTTATCTACTAAAATATAATTAACAAAATCATAATACTATTAGCTCAAATGTGGTGGTAGTAAAAACTGCTATTTCATATTACACGAAAATTATGTAACTTTGTTCTGGTTACTAAAAGTAATTCATTCAATATGGTTTCGTTATACACTATACGAGATATTTCTGATTTATTCAATGTATTATAAGTGGGATATCTGAAAATGCACAACATTGTTTCAGAACACACTTCTACAAGGGTTATTCGGAAATGATTTAAAATTCTTTTTATACCTCATTTATTCATAGAAAGTATTCAGTACATATGGGATGTCTCAATATACTCCCCATCAACGGCAATACACTACTGCCATCTTCCTGGGAACTTCATTATTGCGTCATGGTACCATTCTTTGGGATATTACACCCAAACACAACTGCTTGAAATTCCTTATTGTTGCCGAAACTGTACTCAGCAAATGGTAGTGATTCGCCATTGTCCCCCCCCCCCCCCCCCACAAAGAAAGAAAAAAAAAAACTGGAACTTTACTGTTCATTTCCAATGCCTAATCTAGACTTCATCTTCTCCTTCTCGGCCTTTGTCAGGTCCTATGAAATGCAATGTACACACACCTTTTTCACACTTTTTTGAGGTCTTTTCTTTCACAAAACCATGCAGCCCATTCTTGTCCAAGATAGTCATCTTCCACTTTGTTCATGACTTTCTCTACCTACCAACAAATTAGTGCTGTTTCTTCACTAAACTCTCTCTTCACAACTACCATCTAGTGTTTGAGTAGTGCACCAGCATATGTTGATCATCCTACAAGAGGACGTCCCCGTCGTAGATGGAGCGTTACTTTTTAAACAACGCAATTGTAAATCATTTCCGAAAGCCCAGCGTGCATATTCCCTTTGCGCAGCTGTCTCCCTACTTTACACAAAAAGAACATTTGGATTTATTGACAATGCTGCTAAGAGTATAGCCGGGAATTATTTGTTAAAATAGTTGTATTTAAATAATTACTGCAATAGATATTCAAATAAGTCTAATAGACAACTCTCACTGTCTGCAAGGACTTTTTCAGAAATAACAGAGAAATCAATTAAACAAACAGTAAATATCGCTTTAAAAATTACATGTGTGAACAGCTGCTTGACCTTCAGATTCCCGAGGTCGCAGATTCAAATCCGGAGGACAATGGCATTTTTCGGGGATAACAATAACTGATGACACTGATGGTCCCGTGCTGTAGATTTACGGCACGTAAAAGAACCTCAAGACTGAGCAAACGCGTGACAACAACCAGAGCGGCACATCCAAAAGCAGTTTTCTCCAGATGATTCGAGAAGTGTCCGGTGGCCGGCTTGTCATTGTGGAGTCATCCCCACTCTATAAGGAGGCGAGGAAACAGCGAGAGAGAAAGAGAGAGAGAGAAAGAGAGAGAGAGAGAGTAGTTACAGACATGAGACGTAAGAAGTGCGCGCGCGCGCGCGCGTGTGTGTGTGTGTGTGCGTGTGTGTGTGTCACATTGTAAAGGAAGTTAGTGAAGCAATAATGAAAGTTGAGTGTTTGTATCTTCAGAGTTAGTGTTTGAAAGACAGAGAAAGTGAAGAAAGACAATGAAAGGACTGAGTCGATGTTACGAGAAGGAAACAGTTGTGAGTTGTAATATCACGAAAGGCTGTAGACTGCGTTAACGTCAGTAGAAGAGAAGTGTTTTTTTTTTTTTTTTTTTTTGTGGAAAAGCTTTTTAGAAAAGTTAAAGTGAGAAAAACATAACCGTACTGGATTTTCTCAATTAGCCGCACTATTGTTGGTTTGTTTTTTCTGCAAGTTTGTAAGCAATTTTGTATTTGTTCAATTTTATAAGAAAAGAGATGATACGAGTTCGGGCTTTTGATTCTATGATGCCGTATTGGATTGAGCGTTTTCCGCTGAATGAGATTTTCTACTTTTTGGTTGTTGTGGTCATTAAGTTAATACATCACGCTGAACAAGGAGAATCACAATAAGTAATTTTAAATGTTTTGACATAAGCTCTTCTAAAGCTTTGTTGGGTTTGGAATTTTACACTTGGCATCACCGAAGTTAATTGTATGTATATATACATATGAATATTTTGTCAGACCGCCTTAATACTGAAAAGTATCACAATGTAAACTGTCATTGACTTATCTTGTGGCACCCAATTTTCATATAGCGTTAAATTAAAATCATGGACAATTCTAGCTTTCTGTAGTATTTAGCAGCATTATCAAGTTTTCTATCTACTTTAGTGTAGTTATCTGTAAGTGATAACAAGAAAAGTCAAACCTGTGGTACTGTGGCTCTTGTGAGCATTGCCGACTTCACGCCCACATGGGGAGGGGGGGGGGGTTAATGTGTTCAGCACCTGGTCCGAGTCAGAATGTTGGCTTGCGTAACATAAGGATCCTGCCAACCGCAACTCTTCCAAGTGCATCACAATGCTAAGCGGTCACCGGCCTTATGAATGGGGAAAAAAATTTGGTCAATGTCTGCGTTATCACCTCCTTCCAATCCACCCCTTCAAGTACAAAACTACTGAATATTTGAGGGGACAGAGGCGTTAGCTATCGAATGAAGGAGTGTCTTTTGTACCTCATGCTTTAGGCTATTGAGCATCTATTTTAAAAATTTAATTTAATGGCTAAGCAAAGCCTTCTTTTTCCACCTTTGTTTTTTTAACTCTATAGTGGCGTATAGTCGAGTGCACGGAAGCCTACCGATGTTTCTGGCTTCTTATGATGCTTCTTTTATCTAGTATTGACAGAGTCTCTTTATTACGTTCCACAGTAGCCACTCTATTATTAAATTCAAGTTGAACACACACATTAGCCTATCAACAAGAGTCAGCCTAGGTGAGCGGCAAAATGGGAGGAGTACGGAAAGATTTCACCTGAGTGGCTGGGAGGCATGCTTGCTTATCACACTCCACATCAGCTCCTGGATGAATCCATCTAGTGTTGGTATGATGTCAAAATTCTGACGCTCAAGATTTAAGCTATGAACAGAGGCCGGTTTTAAGTCCAGGAGCGAAGAAAAATGGGAGAGTAAGACAAACATTAAGTGCAGTGCTAGAACTGGCAGAGCTGGTTTAGTATTTCCTTACCAACATAAACCGTTTGTATTATATCGGTACAATTCCATACACTCTACGGTACGTGAGACGGTTTTTCACTGTCCTAAGATGTTTGCACATTTACTTAAGCATCAGTGAAGACTAAATGTTTAATAGAATAATGAGCATAACGAATTAAGATACAGGACAATAGACATTTCTTAGATAGAGGTGCTTTTGGGGGAAAATATATACACTGTTGGTTCTTGCCTTACTGAATAAAACTGGTAATATACTGGATTGGTATTCTTCACAAAACGGACGGTTCCATTTCTAGCATAAGATATTGGTACCATTTCATAAAACGATAAAAATATTAATTTTTCTTAAAAAGCCTGAGTATTTGGCACAATAAAATTTTCTTCACAAAAGGCATTAATTCTAGCATTATTTTCGAGATTTCGAAAAGAAATGCAACTGTATTCAACACCTAGACAATAACATCCATCATAAATATTTAGCGTTCTCAATTCATACGTTATTTTCAGGCCTGAAATACATTAGATAAACTATAAAAACTTGAAAAACTTACAATAGATAACTACTGCAATAGGCATGCTGAGTAATATTTTATTATGTATATTATTACTTATGCGTTTAGGGATGCAAGAGTTAAATAACAAAAAGTAAGATACTACATAAATTGCAACTTACCGCATACTACTCGATCAAATGGGCTCATCCAGTCTGTAAAATAAGAATATTGCATTGCTATAAGTCAGTGTAGATATACTGATTCGTAAAAATGGGCACACAGCATAGAAAAACACTTATTATTTTATATCAAACTACAGCTTTGTTTCTCAAATTACTTATTTTACTGCTTTAAAGCAAAACATCCATGAAAATGAAATTATGTTTTACACATAGGTACTTAGCGCATAAAACATATAGAACATACAGAATTTTAATAAACTCTCTCAAACTGTTGATGAAATATTATTTTTGATTTATAATTAATCACTTTTTGATCAATTAATATGAAATGCTCGTTGGACCCCAAGGTTTATCGTATCACTAACAAAAGTTTTATTTGAGCTTAGTACAGAAATATCAAGAAATTGCTGTGCAGACATTTCTTAACTTTAATTATTATAAAAAAAATTGCTCATGTGTTTTTGAAGTTAACTTCTTCAATTTGAGTTATGGACTACAATTAAGATCATCGGAACTATTCCATATTTTTAACTAATGCATAACAATGTTTAAATCCATATTTCTTGAAGCTCTCCTGAAAATTACGAGCTAATAAGCTATACACTGTGGTCCAAAGAGCATTTTAGAAAGTAGAAAATGCTAAGAAAAAGTAATAGAGAAAAATGAACTTTAAACAATGCCCGCTTTGCCCACATGGTACAGAAGTAATTAAACAATTTAATTAAATAAATAACCATAAAATAACATTTTTGATATTAAGAAACAACTGTGTAGGATGAAAGTACAAGTTATGGTTATAATAAAGATTAAGGAAAGAAAAAGGAAAGATGAAGGAAAGGTGATTTCACATTATTTACCAAATTTCATCGATGCATTGCCTTAAACTTAACAGTTTCCATAGTAACTCAACTCAAACTATATTTTAGTCTCTGATCTGATCTGCAAGCCAGGGTTGACATTGCAGTAGAGCTCGCAATATAGTTAACTATCTCTGAAGCACTAATAGCACTATATAGGGCGTCCAACGTTAGAAATAGCAGGTTCTGTGGCAAACGGCTTGCCAGACAGCGGGACACTCGCTCTCTCACACTCCGTGCTGAAGCAAAACATAAGAGGTGGTGTACTTACTATTTGAGAAGACTGAATACGAAGGAAATATTTAAAAAATACATGTATGTGCCAAGTAATTGAATGCGTTTCCTCTTTTCTCGGAATAGGAACAAAGAACTGTTAGAAGTAATTATGACCTTCGTGCACATAATTCAAAGTGAGAGAATAATGCCATTCCAAATCAAAGCATTCAACTGATGGGAACCCATTACGACATCAGCAGTACTTATAGGATGAAGAGAATAGCAATAAATGCCAATAAGGTTTGCAATCTTTTCTTGACATTGGTGGCTCTGCAGAAATAACTTAGTTATTATTTACGGTGAATGTAACGCAAGAATAGAAGCAAATACTAGAAAGCTTTTCCTCTTTTAATGGCTTTGTTGAATTTTTTTTCCATTCAACAGGATTAAATTTATTACAGCGGGTATAATAGACAATGGTCATATGAAGCGTTTCTTTCAATAGTGAAGTTATGCCTGACACAAAACTTAATGGCGGGTGTCAGAGGAGCTCGTCAACACAAAATGCAATGAGGCTTCCCCGATCTTGTGGTGTTCGGAAGTTAAACATGAAATACGCTGTAAAACTGGTGATATAGACATCATTTGCACCCAAAAGGTTATTTGCACAACAGAAAGTACAATAGTAGTGGTGAGCCATCAGTCGCCATTAAATTTTGTGCTTATCATGCTAAAGATAGTCAATCGTAATCATATATTTACTTCCAGTATCAAACGTAACTCTCCTGTTCTATTTCTTCCCGAGGGGCACGATGAAATCATACACAGATTGCGTACTATTATTTCACCCTCTTTCAGAAGGAACAGAAGGCAACTCTAAGGTTGCCTATTTGTGCAATTATATGCAAATTAAGATGCTGCCATATACCCAAGAAACTAAGGTAATCGATACAATGACTATAACCGCTAAGGCACACTGCTAAACTAGAGATCAGTGGCTCAAATCTCACCACGACTGTCCTCCCTAATTAAGGGTTAGGCTTAGCTTCATCCTCAGAGATGGTAAATGTCGTGGATGTACCCTAAACTTAGACCTGCAACGTCGTATTTATTTAATTGCTATTTAGTAAACTTTTGTCTGTCTCTTACTGTTTACCATTTGTGCAAAACTCATCCAGAATGAAGAGGTCTACTAAGGGCATTCCCAGAAAATTCAAGTTATGACTTAGAAACTGCCATGGAATCGCCAGTTTGTGTCCATTACTGGTTACTCCGAGTGAAGAGGTAGGCGTCTCCAAAGAGACAAGGTTGGACATCGCTGCTATAGAACGTATATCTACATATTAAAGGTGTTATTTGTGATAAGTTTGAAGGCAATGAATGGAATAAGACGAGTTCAGAGTTCGATGGAACCTAAGTACAACACTTCAGATTTACCAACCTATATGGTAAGTAGATAATCGAGAAAGGCTATCCTAAACAAAGTATTGTTCCAAGCCACGGCAGCGGACATCTAATGCGCAAAACCCAAACAAGGAATAGGTAAGGGAAGATAAAATACCGCCAATACTCAAAGACACACTTGTAAATTGTACAGTTTACATGAGAAGCATTGCAGCTAAGTGCTGAAGTACCCACAGGGAGATAGCCGGAGTGTAAATTGTTACACCTTTCAGTGTTGCCGAACACGTGACATTGTCCATTAAGTGTTTCCCTTATCAAGTCAGTGTAACTTGTAGCCGTCACTAGATTCCTTCTTAGACCATAATTTTCCAAGTACTTTCCCGCAACGCAACTTAGTGACCATTATATTGAGTGAAGAGAGTGCGAAGTGCCATAAAAACCAGAGCAAAGTTCTTCACTTGGCACGTTTTATCAAAGACTTTCCTAATCTCATTTCACGAGCGTTAAAAAAATAAACGAAACTTCTATCATCATCACTTTCACAGATAACGTTATATTTTGTAAAACACATAAATGTCGGAAAATGAGTTATGACCACTATTCGACATTATAAGCTACAAATAACTTTGTGTATATTGAATATTTATGTGAAATAAAAGCCACGAAACCAAGTCATAATGATAAGTGAAGCAGTCAGTGTTTGGAGAAGTGCTATCTGGTGATAAAAGCGTATTACACTTCCGGTTGTTGAATATATCTAAAATTTTAGTGTTCTGTTACTTAAGCACTACAGAGAGCAAATATAAATTCTCGGTAATATGTTTAAATTCCGATGCTTCCAATAGCGCTATGGAACATAGCATTTGAAAGCAACGCGAACAATAAATATAGGTGTATTTTAAAAATCTGGCATGATCCATTCGCATGACTTTCTCTACTCTTATAGACACTATTCAAACGTTTATTCCTCTATCTGCTTCATGTTAGTCGAGATAAACGTTATTTTTCCACTAATCTTATAGTACATTCAAGAGAAATATTGAAATATAGTTGGCTTTAAGTGGTAACCAAATATTTTAAGAGCTAGTCACTATGAGATCGCTTTGAAATTCTGTTCCCATTGCTTGACCAAGAGATAAAACGAACAAATACTTCCCATTATATAACTATTGGAAAATTCAAAAACGGAATATCATCAAAATGGTTCACCAAATTAAATGTACTTGAATAAATTGTGTTTTATCGAGATCTATTTTTATGTGGCTAGATATTGTCTATCTCTTATGGTTTACTGTTATATGCAAAATACATCCGGAATGAAGAGGACTTCAGAGAATATTTCCAAAAAATTCGACCTACATATTTCATTTGCCATATCTTAAACATATCCTATTTTAATCTAAATCCTTAGTAACTTTTTAAAAAAAAACTCAAATTTTCCAAAAATGTTCTATGTAAAGAATAGTCTATGTTGGGGAGGTGTTTTTCTTTCTTTTTTTTTTTTTTTTTAATGTTGAAAAATGTATGAGGCTTCTTCTGCACCTGCACCCAAATAACCTCGTTGTCGAGGTTAAAGAAAATTAAAACATTTCCAAATTAGCATAAAATCAATATCAATTGTGGCGTTTTCTTAGTTTACTATTTTTAGGCGAATCGTTGCATGCAAAAAGTTGAAACTTTATGGTTAATAATTTCAAAGAGTAATTGTTGAATTTATACCTAAACATTCCCGGTGATATATAAGAGCAGCCATGTATGATATAGGTATACAAGTTAACCTGATTTTAAATAAATGCCTATAAAAATATCAATATTGCCGGATTATTTCCACCATGAAACAAAAGCAGCTGAAATTTAACGCTTCATGTGCCTATTCATGTTCTTATGACTTGCACAGCCGTAATCAAATGTAAGAAATCTAATACGTTTTACTTTCACATTACTTTCTCTAACCTCGTTTATTAGTGTACATACGAAAGCTTATTTTTCAATGTACTTGTTTATAAACATTTGAAAGAATAGCGACGTTACAAATTTCTTTATAGAAGCTAAAGAAACAGTGAAAGTCAAAAGTTTAAGAACTATAATATATTCGCTGGGCTTAAAATTACATTCCCTTTGCACACAATCGCGAGAAACAGCATGTAAGACTATTTTATATCTTCTTTCTGTGTAAATTAAGTGAACTTAATTGTAATTTCTTCTACATAGGGTTCTTAAAAATGAAATAACATGTTTCCCCTTGTTATAATAATTTTCCTTTTGTAACAATCAAGTATGAAATATACCACATTTTGTAAAGTAATAGTAAACAATAGAAGTTAATCTTAAATGCAAAGGCACCGACAGATGTTAAAGTGTAGACCACCTACAAAGATGACCGAAGATATTGATGCCAAAAGTAAATACTGGTATTTGTAGCCGGTTTTTGTATGACGCAATGAGCCATATATTTTATTGGAAAGGCACTGACTAGCACAAGCATGTTATTTGCATAAGGAAACATGCTAATAGATACAGTAATCTAAGGAAGTATCGTAAGGATTTCCTTTTCAAATAACACAACCTATCATCTGCCTTACACACATCAGTTGCCTTTTTAAAATAACATAGTTGACTGTCATTAGAGAAACCTTATCTGAATGGTGCTGGTAAATCACAAAGAAACGGGAAAAACATGCAAACTAACAGAGGTGCAATTAATTTTGCTGTCTTGTGATACGTTAAAAGAACTGTTTCACAAGGTAAAATGCAAAAAATGAAAACGAACGTGCAAAAGGTCTTGGGCATTTTCTCGATTACAGACGTCTAATGAACTGAAATGTGTGGTGTAGTGATTTTTTTATTTAAATTTTAATCTTGGTAGCAAATAACAATGGGAGGAACTAAAGTCTGTCTCACCCTTAGATGACAGTATGGAGTTAAATTGGGTATATCTGTCTCTATCTAGCGCATACAAGTTGCCATTAGCTTCGTCCTTTTCCACTCTCGCACTGTTTCCAGCTTCCTAATAGCGTGATGTAAATATTTAGTTGTTATACATTTCAGGTTTTAACACATTACTATGCAGGATTTTTTTCTCTATCAGGTTCCTTTTTAGTCATTATATATTTCTATGGGCCCTTATTTCCACAGAAAACGTTTTTTTTCAGTATTTGTTGTTTCTATACGCATCACGCACTAACTGCCTATGCTTTCTCAGTTAAGTGTTAAAATTGTTTTTAATTAAATGCTTTCGGAAAATTTTATTACTGTACACTATAGAAGTTGCACAGTGGGAAACTTTTTTGTTATTGAGTTTACATCGGGGACCAAGCGAGAGCGAATGTTGAGAAGGGTTGGAGATAGTTTCTAAAATAAACCAGAAGCCTGTAACCTCTTTCTTTTATCGTGTAAGGCAAACAAAGGGTATTCATCTATTCTGTTAAAACGCGCGTGACACAGAAGGCAGTATAAGGAGCAGCAGTAACAGTTCGAGAAAAGTCGCATGTGTATATTATGTGGAACCTGTGAAGTGTTATTGTGTTGTTTATTTAACATTTTCCGTAAATATTTGTACTTTGGAAGGGGAAGCTAGGAAGTGACGATATATTGGCAAATTAAGAAGTAAGAAACGCCAAATAATTATGAATGTGTTAGATTATTTTTCAAGTAAAATGAGTGTTAGTAAGGCAGTAACAGCTAAGGCTATCGGGTGTTCAGAAGCAGTAGTATATAGGATTAAAAAGGAACTACTGAAAGGACCTGCACACCATCGAAAAGAAATAAAAAAGGACGGGAAAACAAAAAACCGCTAGGTTAACGCAATAGAATGGAATAGTGCAAAGCGGAGTACGGCGAATTGTTCATTCTTTAGATACTGTTATGTAGGGTGTTGTATGTTGCGTAACTTTCTCATCAGGTTTATAATATATAGATATTTAAACTGAATAGAACTTTGAAACATAGAGCCAAAAATATTATCGGCGGCGCTTCATAGCGAATTTTTCTCCCCATTCATACAATCGTTACCCAATCAGTATTTGAAATGTAGGTTTTCATTAGGTATTTGAGCAGTTATGGCGTTAGTTATGGTAGGTTACGAAAAGACTCTACAATGAAATTATATTAAAGGATGTATAATGTTCTTGCTAATCTCATTTCTGCTGGTTGTATTTTAGCTGAGTATTGTCGTATATGGCATGAAATTAAACTCAGGGGCAAAATTGACTTTCTGTAGTAAAAGGTGTATTATATATTATTATTTATAACATAATGAAGTTTTCTATCTCACACGATGTAGGATATAATAGGCACATAAGAAATAAACTTGATTGAATTTAAATGTAGTTCGCTGTAATCTTCTTAGTTACTTGATTACCCTCCCCTCATGTAGGACTTACACCCCCTAGCACAGGAACCTATGGACCGGGCAGAGTGAAGACCTGGAAGCGGATGGTTAGCCAAGCACCAGATGTGATAGTGAGGAAGAAGATGATAGGAAATGCAGGCGAAATCGATGATTTCAAAGGTAACATTGGAGCAATTGGTGGAATGAGTGGCGGGGGAACCCGGAGAAAACCCGCCCTGACGCCGCTTCGTCCACCACGAATACCACTTGCGGGTCTCTGGGATTGAACCCGGGCCGCCTAGGTGGATCTAACCGCTCGGCCACGGTGTGGTTCTGTATAATGCGTGATAATACTCTGATAAATACAGATAAAAAAATTAAACCTGCACGGCTCACGTGCTCCTTACCGACCGCACGCCCACATGCGCAGAAGTTTTGTACCCCACGCTTTATGGTGTTAAACATCTGTGTTTAAAAATTTAATTTAATCGCTTATCAAAGCATTCTTTCTTTCCCTTTAATTTATTAACTAGGTATATACTGGTGTATATTCGAGTGCACGGAAACATAGCGTTGCTTTTGATTTCTTATACCTATTGCTGCTTTTATTTAATATTAATTGAATCTTCTTATCATTATGTTCCCCAGTAGCCTGAGTGAGCCAATCTATTATTGGTTTATACGCAAGCGGATTAGCCTATGAACAAAGGTAAGACCTAAGTGAGCGGCGAAAGGGGAGGAGTACTTAAGCATTTCAGGTGAGTGGCTAGGAGGACCAATTCCATCTTTAGTATTTATTCAACATTTCTCTTTTTAGTAATGCTGTTTTCTCAAACTTAGATCCGGTGCACTCGCGCGTAAATTCACTGTGTTTTTGTTTATACATTCGTGGTAAAAATGTTTGGGTTGAATCTACATTGCTTTTTCTACCAGTTTAGATAGGCGGTAAATAAGGTAACGAAAACTGATTTGACTTTCACTTTCATATGATTTTCTCTGCTCTTATAGTATAATCTCTTGTGATAAATACTTATTCTTTCCTTCTAGAGAAGTCGTCCTCCAGGTCTAGTGGTAACATGCTAGCCTCTGATTTCTGTGGTCACGAGTTCAAACACGCCGGAGGTCGATGGATTTTTTCAGGCGTAAAAGTTCTTAGTATGACTTCTTTCGGAAGGGAAGTAAATCCAACCTCAAGTTTGCTAAAGAGGTCACTGAGTAAAATTAAGCAACATTTCACGCCTAATATAAAATGGGACGTTGAAAACCATAGCAGTTAAAGAGCGTCCACGATAGCATCAGCGATAGTCGGATCTTTTTTAAGAGCTGGTCCTATCTGATTGCTTTGACATAAAAACGAAAGACTTCCCGCTTGAGAAAAACTATATATACCTAAGTATTTTAAAAATTCACATCAATAAGAATCTGGAAATAATTACCTTCACAAAATAGCTTTAACGAGATTTACATTTTTGTGTAGTAAGATTTTGTCTGACACTTACAGATTACAGTAATGCAGCAGTCATCCAAAGTTAAAATTACAATGGAAATACCTTACGCATTTAATATTTTAATTAAAATCTTTAGAGTTGTTTTTGAGAAAATCAATGTTTCAAAAAAAGAAATCCATGTAAGGAATGATTAGACTTGGGGAATTTTCTTGAAAATCTTCGTATCGTATATCTTAAAAGTGCTGAACGTAAATATCCAGTTTGGTATTAAAACACTTTTCGTTTTTGAGTTACGCTGTTCGCATACACATATGCAAACACACATAAACGCCTGCAGCCTTTTTTCTAAAAATGCTTTTTTTTATTCAGCGGAGCTCAGAAAATGTATTTCAGTGAAACCTCAGTATCGAGATTTTGGCTGGAATGGAATAACTCATCTACCTCTCCCGTGATAGAGAAAGTAAAAAAAAAAAAAAAAAAAAAAAAAAAAATCGGTAATATTGCTATAATAACATTAATGAATAAGTGATAAAACTGTATTGTTGTTAAAGGAGTGAAATATATGTGCCATTTTTTAAATAAAATTGAATTAAATAATAGTATAGGAAACTAAACAAGTTAAGTTGCAAGTGAAGGTAAAATTAAACTAATTTTGAAAGTTTTACATGAATAAATAAGGGAAGCTTAAGTAGATTTAGACAGGAATTAAATGTTGAAAACTTGCATTGTATTTCATTACCTCTAACAAAGAATTTCAAATGAATGAGTAGTTAATCTAAGCACGGAGATAGATAATGAATTATTTTAACGCCAGGCTTAAATCGCTTCGTTTTTGTTGCGAAGCGGTAAACAGGGCTTCTCGGCTATCGCGTGGGGCGCAGAAGGGAAAGTTCTGCCGGTAGACCGCATCAAGGGAGCAAAAACCCACCACCTGTAGGTATAGCTGCCGTCCGTAAAAGCCACGTTATCGAAGTTTCAGTGCTTCGATTAAATATCCAAAGCATGTTTAAAGCGTATTTTATAGCAAGAGAAGGAAATGCTTCTTCATTTCTGATTTCATTGGGACTTAAGACAACAAACATTTATTATTCTCTTAAGTGATCCAAGAGAATTGTTTAAACACCACTAATCTGAAGCAATAAATAGATATGAATATCAATTATGCAACGAAAGGAGACACTGTTTTCTTATATAATTACATTTTAGGATCTACGATCTAAAGCCCATTATTTATACCACATTTACGAGGATCGTACGTTCAGTTTTTCAAAAATTTATAAAATACGAAGGTAAAAATACGTGCTTATAAATTAAGTATTCATGTATACATATATCCCGTATTTTTCATATTTTTACACTTTTATTATCTTATTAAAAGCATTAACTTCGCATATTTTTAAGTTGAATATTTGTTGTGCATATCTGAGTAAAAGAAAAAGTAAATATGAACTCCTGGAAATTATTATATTCATTTATTTAGTTTATTAAAATTTCAAGTTATATGAAATGTTTAAAACCTCTTTATGTTTTATCTCACGTTTAATTAGGAACGGACAGAAAATAACATAGCAGTTACTTTCATGTAACGGTTACTGAAGTAATAAATGCAAGGTAAGCAGATGCCCATCAACGGTTCCAAAAATAACGAATAAGAAGTAACAGTTATAAAGTAACGAACACAGTAAACTGGTCGTGCTTACTATCCCTAGATGACATCACTGGTATCACGTATTACGAACTAACTACGTCAACCCGTTATGCAATATTGATATCTTCCGCAAGAAATCATCAGTGGTATTATAGATCTAATATATCTGGAGAGAGAAATACCTAATAATTATCCACTTTACTACATATTCATGAACAATTGGGATTATTGGCACATTTTGTTATTTTTTATGTGTGTTGGCCCTAAATGTTTCTTTTTTATACCAAACTTGCGTTCTAAAATGGTACAAGCTTTATCTACAGTCTTACCAGAACATTTAAGTTATTGATGTTGGCAATAATGCTATATTTTGATTAGCTGTATCTGCATCACGTGATGTTTATAACACCGTAATAGTGTTGAAACAGCTACAAACATTTATTTTTAGATTACATCAAATAACAGACCAAATTGCATTGGCATCGTTCATATAACCGAATAGGTAAACATTAATGTAGTGTAATTGCGAATGAGATAAACATGAAAACAAATAATTGTGGTAACCATTAACGCACTGTAACTGCAACAGTTAAAACAATTGCCTGAAAATAACTGTTTGTCACATCTTTGCACTGAATAAGCAAACACTCACAGCCTTCTGGGCGACACGAGAATAGAAATCTAAACCTGCTAATATTATTTCATAATAATATTCAAGGAATTTTTGCGAAAAAAGACGTTTAAGTGTAAGGTTCATGACGAATTGCACTTTTAAATAGGATACCAAAGAAAGAAGTTGATAGATACTTAATACAAATACAAATGGAAAATATAGTAGCCTTATTAAGAACCAGAGCAAACTTTGTTTAATAACGATCAGTGACAATTACATTTCAGGCTAGTATTAATTTATTTCCATATATATTATGAATTCACTATCAGTAATTATGTTTGGTTTCACTTCTTTGATAGTATGGTGGAGCTAGGGAATATGGGTCATAGGACCTACATCTGTAATAATGTTAAAACTAAAAAATCTGATGTGTTGCACTCACATGACATTCTCTACTCTTGTACTAACCATTCTTACAAACTCTTATTCCTATATCTTCTTCGTGTTAGTTAAAATAAACATTTGTACAAATTATCTTATTGCTTATTTCCTTGTAGGTGCAAGGAGAATATTGGAATACAGTAGGCTTTGTGCGATAGTCAAATCTTTTAAAGCTTTGAGATTCCGTTCTCTTTGTACACGTAACATATAAAAAAATGAACAACGATGACCCATTTCACGAAAGTTCCAAGTTTTCCGAAACTCACACACATAACAAGGTATATCGCCGAAATGGTTCACCCTACAGGAAAAGTTATTGAGACATAAATTGTGTATTTTAGCAAGATCTACATTTTTTGTATAGTATAATTTGGTCTATCTCTAACGGTTTACCAGTTATGCAAAAGTCGTCCAGAGTAAATACGACTACAGGGGCTATAGCCAGAAAATTCAAGATATACATTTCATTTGCCATAAAAATATCTCAAACATATGACATTTTAATCAAAATCGTTAGAGCCATTTTCAAGAAAATCAAAATTTTCGAAAAAGTTTCCATGTAAAGGGTAGTTTAGGGTGGGGCTATTTTCTTCAAAATCTTCGTGTCACATCCCTGAATGACATTAAACTTGAATACCAACTTTGGTTTTTAACCGACTTTTCGTTTTTGAGCTATGCTGTCCACAGTCTGACAGACTGACAGACTGACAGACACACAGACATACAGACACACACACGGACCTTTTTCTAAAAGGATTCAGGGGGCCTCAAAACATGTATTTCCGGTGAAATCTCGACTTCGAATTTTTGGGTGGAATACAATACTTCCCCTACTTACCAGTAGAGAAAGTAAAAACATGAGTAATCATACATATTTGGTATTAATATATTCACTAAGCTTGAGATAATCGGGATAAATGTTAATTTACCCTTAAATTATTTCACAAGCGCCTGTTCTGCGCCCCTCTAGAAAAACTAACTTCAAAAACGTTAAGTAGATATACGATATTTTAATAATACAGTAACAAACATATAAACGCAGCATTATATTCCACAGTTAAATGTATTTTTAACGGCTTTGCACCACTTATCTTAGGAGAAGATACCGCATTCCACCCATTAGTATTTAGAAATTAAACAAAGCATATTAATAACTAACCTTAGCTGGTATTTGTAATAACAATATTACTTTAGGTTCATATATTTTATGACTATCAATTGTATGAATGTGATGTGCATTCTGTATTAGATTTGTATAATTATCTGTAACTGCCGAATCATAAGAAATTGCGACAAACTTTACAAAAAATACAGAACAGATGGATAAATAAAATATATGTCAAATAGGCATTTTACTTCCTCTACAACGTACTTAGAGTGAATAGAAGTACCACCGGAAAATTCGATACCTCAACATGAATATGATTCTAGATTAGCTGATCTCGGAAAAAAGCATGTTTTTCTGTGTATGTGATATCTGTATGTGCGCAAGTCAAAACGAAAGTTCGATTTTAAAAGCAAACATGGTATTTAAGTTCTCTGTCTTCTCAGGATCCTATATGAAGGTTTCAATGAGAATCCGAACCCCAAACTACACATATAATCTTGAAAAGGAAAAAATTTATTTTCTCAATAACAGCTCTATTTTAATAAAAATACCACATGTTTAAGATATTTTCATAAGAAAACAAAATGTATATTTTGAACTTTTAGGGAGTAGTCTATGAAATCCATGTCACTCTGAAGGGCTTTTGATAACTTGTAAACTACAAAAAATAAGCAAAATCTTACTGCACAAAAATGTAAATTTAATAAAGCACACAATTATTAAAATACACTTTTTGTGAAGTTACCGTTAAGTTAAGTTAAACAGTGACCAGATTTAAAACATTTGGCTAACTTAAGCTTGCTGTACTCTATTATTTACAGCGTTACGTGTAAAAGGAAATATGCAACAAAACGATTACTACAAATGTTTGCTCTGATCGATTTATCAGCTCTCAGTAGCTAGGGATTATTCATGCATACGGTCGTTGCAAGAGAATTTCCAGATTAACATTTCAGTAACTCACGGCATCCTATGTTTCTCATCACGATTACGGAAATATTATTTTAAACCTTAAAATATTAATACGCCATAAGTTGTAATACATTAATAGTTACAGTTTCTCGTGCTAAGAGTAGAAACAGTTTAATAATTCTACATATATCTTCAAATAGTCGGAAACTCTCTTCAAATAGCTCAGGTATTAGCTTCCATTAAATTAATTAGCCAACTTGGCTAGTGTTCTCTATTTTCACACACACTCAAGCATATCCCTACCGGTTATCACCACTGGAGCAGGTGGTAGCAGATTCATCAGAGATCGAAGTATTGGGGACGGCATCAAATGTGCCACACAGAGAGACTTCATCAAGTTATAAACCCAGCCTTGGAATAGTATTTCCATTCAAGACACCAGTAGATAAGGTCTACCAACCTGACTTTCACAATCTATATATCAAAATTAGAATGGCCTTCGGTTACTGGGTTATTTCAGGTCTTGGTGGACATCCCGCCAAACCTAAAGTTACTAGACATTTTTGGGGAAATAACACAACGAAAACAGTATCCATGTAAGGGGTAGTTCGGGGTGGGGGATTTTATTGAAAATCGTCGTGTCCCATTCTCGAAAGATGCTGAACTTTATTATCAAGTTCGGTATTTAATCTATTTTTCGCTTTTGAGTTATACCAAGTTAGTCAGCCGCCCCTTAATTTTTTGGAAGGTAGACCACCCATTAAGCGTCATGTGCACTTTAGTCCAGTTTTGCGCTTACTAAAACGTATTGCATGAAGTTCTTTGAGAAACGAGTGCGCAAAATTTAGAGGAACAGCGGTTTAAGAAACAGAACGTATTCCTCGCTAAAGTACACCTCAAAAACATACGACTCGTTACCTAAGAGCGAATTCCAATTTTACAGACCTTTTATTAGAGTATACATAGCAACGCAGTTAAGCAAGAGCCTCTGGTAAAATGGACGTATCATATGAGTACACTTACATCATCAACTAAAAACAAAATGGTGGATTCTTGTACTTGAGCCTGGGCTGGTTGCAAGAAATTAGGGTACGCGCCCCATCCACCATGGAGGACCCGTACAGTCGGAACGCATATGTTATTCAATAACGGTTTCTTAAATTTTGGTATAAACTACGTCTCGCACATTTCAAATAACATGCATAGTAGCTTTTGCTATTTAATTAATAATATTAAAACTCCCGGCCAAGTGTTAAAACTGTCTTAAAGGGCTAAATGAGGCACGAATAGTCGCGAGGTGGCAATGGTATAGAACTCTGAGTGTGCTTTCAGTCAAGCAGTCACTTATACTCGTAACTGTGTCCTGTGCACTAACCTCAAGGACATGGGTCTCGTCACGACGTTGTACATTTTTTTCTGCTCATCAAAACTTGGAAACCAAATTCACATCTTAATTTATAAGTCCCTCATTTACGACATAATTTAAATCGGTTTTGGTTGTAATAGAATGGATATAATTACTTCAGCTCCATTGGACTAGCATGATGTACTGTGTTATTATGAACGCAGACTCCTTTCATTCTTCACGTGTATACTATCACAAAATATTTGGTGATAGTCCTACACAATGTATTCGACAGACGAGTACTCTGATATGCTTTTGATCCACGGAGAAGCAAGAACCAAGTACAAGCAGCTCAGCATCTATACCAGAAGAGATATCCTCATATACAACAATACTATAAAATGGAACTAAAAAATTACGAATTAAAATAACAGCAGTTTTAAACACAATATTTATTCAACCAACGTTATTAGTGAATATTACACGGTAAAAAATTAGTGCGCGCAGGGGATACGAACCGCCTCTACAGCACACGGATTGCTTACGAATCGTGCACTTGTTCCAACATACCTTTATCGTGCTAAATTTTGGATCCAAAAGCCTGAATATGTGTATTTCCCATAAAACATAGGTATTATGTAGAGAAAGTATATAATTCAATAAAATAAAACTTCACAACAATACCTCGGCTGTTTTCTAAGTGGAGATGTGGAGTGTTAAATAAACTCCTCCAGAATTACAACGCATTAACGCGTGAAGAATGATTCATAAAGTACTCTGAAAGTTGTACGACAAGTAGGTATGCTAAATTAATTTTATTCGTCTGTATATTCTGATTTCTATCCCGAATAAAATTCTGAACGGCATTCGAACCCACGGCAGCAGCAGAAAGGCAAGCACATCATCTTAAAGCCACAGCAACTGTCGCATGTGTTCACAGAGCTACACATTTAAATTTATCTTACAGCATCTCATAACGAACCTCCAGGATGTCTTTGCAATATTTTATAAAAGTGGTAGTACGAGGAATACTAGTTAAAACAGTAGAATGCCGATTTATGTAGCTGGGTTAAGGGAAAAAAATGCATAGCTACGCTGCATTGCACTGAAATGAAATAAACAAAAGAGCCCTGAAACGAAAGATTAACTGAAGACAGCGGTACCAACTCAACCACCAAATGGCTTAATTCTTGCTGCAGAAGTAGCAATGCGGGAATCGAAATACAGCTTCAAGTATCATAATAATTTAGTTCCTCGATGCGCTTGTCACAAACGCAGAATTGAAAATCTTGGCCGCAGTTTCAAAAGAGCATATTTGTAACGTTATAATGTCATAGCCTGGTGAATATAGTGTTCGTCGTTATGACAGAACACAGCAAATAATGTCTCCAACAGGATATATCAATACTTCAAAGTGCAAGGAAGGCTGCGCCGAACAGGTTTTAAACAACAATTTACCTGACCTTATACAGAATGGAAAATGGAAATTAACAACTGGGCGGTAAAGTTATAGCAAAGGAAAGATAATTAGTAACGTTGGAGGGTCTGTGTGTGTCACATTGTCTGAATATTTATGGAGAATTTCGTTATTAGGAAAAGCGATAGCTGCTGAGAGAAGTTTACGTGTTACATGTGTATGGCTGAAAGTTACTTTCTAACGCTGAAATTCATATTTTACTGTAATTATTGCCTTCTTTCTAACTTAGGAATACTAATTAGAAGTACGTACTCCCTAAAAAAATCTGATGCCGAGATTTCAACGGAAACGCACGTGAGATACACCCTAAATAGCAATTTTAAAAATCTGATGTGTTGTGCTGACATGACTTACTCTACTCTTGTACAAACTATTCTTACAAACACTTAGTTATTCCTCTACTTCATGTTAATTGAAATAAACATTTGTACAAATTATATTACTGATATTTTCCTTCCAGATGCAAGGAGAATGCGGAAGCTTCAAACGAAAGTCAAATGTTTTAAGAATGGACGCTATATGAAGGCTTTAAAATTCTGTTCTCGTTGCATAACCAAGAGATAACAAATTAAAAACGATCTCCCATTGATCACGTCTGTAAGTATTACAAAATTCTGACAAAAACAATGAATGTGTTATGTTTTCAATCAAATCCATGTGATAGTGGTTATGATTCTGTGGACTAGACAGCAAAGCACATGAAACTGGCTAGGAAACAATAGTACTATGGTAGACGCAAATTATAATGGCGGCTGGCAGCTGACTATTAGCATTCTCTTTTCTGTTGTGTGAATAAATTTTGTGGGCGCAAATGATATTTATGTCATAGGCTATACAGTGTGATTTGACACTGTCGAGCCACCCGCCATTAAATATTGCGTCAGCCATAGTGGAAGAGGTCTCTCGCGATGAATTTCAACCTAGACTATCTACTGTGTCCTGGACCACTTGTTCAGCATTTGGGAGTTTGTCTAAATATGTAAAAGGAGGGTGATGAAGACACAATTACAGTTTAATTTTTTTGCTTCTTATCAATTGGAATTTTCTCTTTAATTTATCTTTTTATGCGCATTACAATTATTAATGCCTGTATGTACTTAATATGGTATGGTAATTATAATTTTTTCTTTGAAATATTTACTACTTCCTAAACATATGGTATTAATATTTTGTTCTGCAGATTGTTACCGCTGCCAGAATGTATCTATGGCAACTTCTTGTGTCCCAGTCACGTGATTTCTTTCTTTGCATGTGCTAGACTTCTTTTCTCCGTTTTTTACATATTTTCAACGATAATTTTTTCATAAAAAAGATCTTTTTTCTCACGAACTATCGAAATTAGCTAAATGACATTTTATTGCATTCTTAATACGCCATATTTACTACCTGACCCATAAATAGGACATCCAAAGTGGCATTTTATTTTGCGAGTGTGGTTTTGTATATTTATGAGTAAAATACTTTTAACGCACCTTTCTTGAAGTATGTCATTGAGTAATAAAATAAGTTAGCTCTGAAGAATAGTTTTTCAATTTATAGTGCAATAAGTTTCAGCATTACACAAACAGCGAATTGTTTGTCATTTTGTTTCATTAAACACCAACGTAATGGCGCATCGATTGTTATTTTGGTTCAACAACAAAAGGACTGTTTGACACAACTTTAACTCAGGGAATTCCTCCTAACTGTTAAACATAAATATGTGAATATATATAGCATTTGCCACGTTTATATAACGGTTTATTTTGTGATCGCTTGAGGAATTTAAAACATGTATTATTTTCTTTAAATATCTAGTCTGTATCCACACAGATGTAATGGCCATTAGGTATGCGTGAAGATCAAACCTAATAAAATTTGAGTGTTTTAGCATTGAATGTTCGGAATATCGACATTTGCTTTGGCATTCTAGTTAGAAAATTCATTTTTACTGTGAGCTGGCCAAAGTATAAAGTAGAAAAGCTTAAGAAAACAAAATTAAACGTCAGAAAACAAATAATGTTCTATTCTGCTTTAGTAAAGCTAGTTTTGTTGCTTTTGTTTTTGTTATTATTGTTATTATTATTATTATTATTATTATTATTATTATTATTATTATTATTATTATTATTATTATTATTATTATTATTATTATTATTATTATTATTATTATTATTATTATTATTATTATTATTATTATTATTATTATTATTATTATTATTGTGAACATCATCATCATCATTGTTATTATGATACCTTTATTCTTAACAGCCACTCAAATGATAAAATTACATTTTTTTTTCAAACTATGTGCTAATTGTGCTAAATCGGATTAGAATTTCTTGGCTATATTCGTTTTCTACTCTATAAATACATAAATTAGTCATAATGAGTAACACGTGTTCTTTCCGCGTTCTTATATTTGGAAATATTGAGAAGTGATAGCTATCCAGGCTAGATCAAAAAATAGGAGCTGTGTATAAATGATCGTGGAAACTATTGTACACTTGATAAAGTGCGAAACGATTACATGTATATATAGATAGTGTTTAGTTACTAATATTATTTCATTACTGTAAAAGACATTATCGTTTATTTCGTCCTACAGATAAACACAGCTCATTTGAATATTCTTTTGTTGTTTTATTAATTTATTTCGTGCTGCAATAGTTATAAGCTTCATAGATATGGCAAATACTATATTAAATGTCTCATTTTAAAATACTTGGCATTTTTATATAAGGCGTATAATTTAATTATATCTTAGAGGATAAATTCCGTACTTGAATGTGAATTTTGGTACTTTATATGAAATATTGCTTTCTGTCTTTTCATTCACCACTATCCCTGCAGCTACAAAATTGCAGCACCAATAAATGGGCATTTTGCTGTTTTTATAAACATTTTATCTTTTGGGTTTTTAATCATCTTAAGCAAAATTCTGAATTTGTTCTTACGCTTTGTTTTTATTTACGAAATCGCTTTACTGGTTTAGTCCTATCGCATTTTGAAACTTCAGTTGTCATACTTTGTGGATTTTATTTACATTTCTATACAGATTTTGTTTTTGGTCTCACGGCAAAGTGCTTTGTTTGACTTTTCTTGCAAGGATAAACTCGCCCAGCTGTCCTCGGCAGCCACGACGTCATTCCTTGGTTCGGGAAAGTTCCTAGCTTCGGGGAACTTCGCAATCCCCTGTCGTTTGCTTGCAAAACTGACGACTTTCACCTCTTAGGTACTTAGGCTATATCAATAGTCAATACAGGAGAAGGTATCAAGCTATTAAACAAAATAAATTAAAATGCCAAATTTTATGTTTAATATTTAAGGCAGTATCTCAAACATTATTCAAATAAAGAATGGAAGTAACCAACCAAAATAAATCATGAACTAGATGAATTTTGAATATGTAAATAATTCTCAAAACATCACTTTTGACTGAAAATTTAAGTGCATTGATATATACTTTTGGAAATCCATTACCGGTATCTATTCTAAAAACAGATAAAAGAAACGTTGTTAATTATGTATAGTCCTTTTATAGATATGTTTAGATACATAATCAGTAAGAAATAATAAGATAGGATACAGATTTACTTTAGCAGCAACTATTCCGTTTTGTGTATTTATTAATGCCAAAGCGATTTACATTCATAAAAACAATTGTTTCAGCGAACAGAGAGGAACAAAACTAGGTTATTAAATTACCTTTGCCAATTTTTAAAACTACATTATTCTCAGCTGAAGTAAATAGTCCTAAATCTTGGGCCTTGCCAGTGCATCAGCTTTTCGGCAAAGCTTATCAGAACGACTGATTAAGTCTTATTCTTTATTATTGTAAACAAGCTTTTAAAAGTTGACATCCCGAAAATATATATCCCAATTTCTTTTTTGCCCATTGATTTATTTTAAACTAGTTCAAAACAAAGGTTGACAGCAAGTTCTTAAAATAATCCCAATTATAGCGTTTCATGGGTCACTTAGCTTCCCTTTTAACGAAGCTGATATGAATTAGCTAATCTCTGCCGAATAAGCTTATAATATTGTTAGTAACAGTATCAAGTAAATATGAATGTAGGAAAGCAATAATGGCAAATACTTTTCTTGCTCTGTAATTCTCAATTTCCATAGAAATTATTATTACTATTACTATTATTATTGTTATTATTAATTACGATTATTATTCATTACTCATTATTATGAATTATTGACGTTAGTATATAAATTATTTTGCAGAAAAGAAAAAACATAAAGCAATATTTACTCTGGCCAAGTTCAATTACAAATATATAAGAAAGAACAATATTGTATTTTAAGTATTACGATGAGATTGAAATAATCATTGCATTGCACTGAAAATGTATCCTTCATTTCTTTAGATGTGTCATGCTTATTAGTTAAAAAAATCGCAATATTAATGACGAAATCTGAAATGCACAAGTTAATATTTACAAAGCAATACAAAAGAACACATTAACGTAGCAAATTAATTTGTTTGATTTGTTTATAAAATTCATTGATGATTTTAAGCAAAAAATGTACATTTTGCACTTTTATTGTGATTATAACTTGTACTTTGACATTACGCAAATGGGATTTTAAAATAAAAAATTTAAAGACACAAATGACTAAGCAAGCACCATTTTTCTCAATCCCTTCTCTTCAGCATTTCTCAAATTTCAAAATGTTCGTTGGATTACACTTGGCGTTTTATTGCTTTAAAATTTTCAGGATTGCATCAGGAACTAATGCATTTAAAATTTGTTGTGTACTATGTAAAAGTATAAAATGGTTCCACTGAAATTAACAATTCAAAACATATTAACCAAAAACGTTTTTTCTTTAAATTTATTAACATAAAAATGTTTAAACAACAATTACTTTACATTTATTATTAAGCTCGAATTAAAAATTTGGGAATGATAGGATAATCCGTAGGGTACCTGGAAGATTTCATATTGTCATATCCAAAAGCGATTAATTACGAATAAGAAAAATTAATATCTTACGAAGAGATTCTTATAACTCCTTAAAATTTTGCGTGTGCTGTATGTTTTATCTTCCAAACATATGGAAAATCTGCAAATAAATTTGGTATAGCTAAAGTGATAACTAGATTTTTTAATATTCACAATTGCATTACTTGAAAATACTGGATAGCAATAATACATATTCGTATCTCCAAATTTTAAAAAGTCTGAAAAGATGCATTTCAGACTTTGGATATAAATAATCTTATACAGGCATGTTGGTATTTGTCTACACTTTGTTAAATGAAATAGCATTCTATGAAAGAATAATGACATTAAGTAAAGTGCAGAAGCACCTGTCTCATGAAAAGTCAGATAAGAATATCACATGGAGATGTTAGCAAATTATCCTGTGCGACTTCCCAGTAAATTGAATGAGTAATTAAAATGAGTAATCCCACGATAGAAATAGTGTTTTATTAACATCGTCATAATTTGTAGTAATGAAGCAATCATGTCATATTACTCTGTCGTTGTACAAATAAGAAATACAACGTGTACAAAAGAGTCTGAAATGGTATTTTAAGGGGGAGGTAAATGATATTAATTAAAACTAATATATTTCAGGATTACCAAATTTGATTTACTGGCAGATGTGAAGATTAATATCTAAGAGACTTGCATTTCGATGTAATAGTGGGTAATTTGGATGCAATAATTATGAAATTTGAAGAACCTGCCGAAATTTCACATGTAGCACATACAGTAGCAGAATTACTGCCTAAAAAGTCAAAAAAGCATCACTAAAGTTTGCACAATAGTGCAAGGCAAGAAATGTACAGACTAATTATTATTAATGGCAATAAAAACGTGCTAATTTTAAATATTTTGTTGTTTAACGACGCTATCAATCGCCAGGATCACATCAGCGTCGCCGGGTGCCGGAATTTTGTCCCGTAGGAGTTATTTTACATATATTGATGAAATGGTATCATCATTGCATCATCAGCAATGTAGGCAAATTATTCTATAATCAGACAGCAGTGTCTCAATGTCAAGGACAACAAAAGACATTAATACAGATTACTAACTAATCGCTTTCTTGAAACGGATGTCTGAAGGTTAGAAGCCCAAATATTCCCACAGCCTTCTTTATGTACCTACAATGTCTTTCTTTTGAATTTAAGACTTGTCAAGAGTGATGCTAGTGTCGCTCTGTGCATTAGAGATACTAAATATAAAACAATAAATTAATAAATAAATTATTATTATTATTATTATTATTATTATTATTATTATTATTATTATTATTATTATTATTATTATTATTATTATTATTATTATTATTATTATTATTATTATTATTATTATTATTATTATTATTATTATTAATACTATTACTATTATTAAGGAAAAACTTCGATCTAAATATTACAGAATACCCACAAATAAGCCTGAGGATGTAAATAAAAATACGAAAATAAATATTTAAGAGTTATTGTAAAATTTCATTCAGGCTCCGAGAAAACAAATAGTGGGAGCATTAAAAACCATTTTGAAACATGCTTGCGCACATCGTCGAAAATCTATTGCCTTTAACAATATGATAGTTGCCGAAACTATTTTAAAGATAATAATTTGGACAGTTACTCGTTTTTATGCCTTCTCTCCTCAGCAGTCGACTTATCAACTTCATCATTATCATCGTCATTGTTATTGCGAACTAAGTAAACATACCGTGCGAATACTCGTTGAGAATATTTCTAAAATCAGAAGTACTATTGACACACTAGGATTCATAAATGTAATTCTTATAAAGACTCGTTTACTATGTATCAGAGAACAGAAATAATTTAAACCAGAAATTGCATACGTTCTAGTCTTTAATTCCTTTGTCAACGATTTTTTTAGTATTTTCCAAAGCGTAAACGTAAAACTACATACCATAAGAAGAGCCAGAAAATAGTACCTTTAGGTATCTAGTAAACTGTTTGCACCTACCATCGCTTGCAATAGGCAGGTATTCGTTGTACTTTTCAAGCTCAGAGCACCAAAGCAGAAAGCTGTCATTTAAAACCACATATTTCAATTACAATCACCAAGAAAGAAAGAAAAATATCTGGCTTTACTAGTTAGAGCCAACAGGAATATGACAGGAGTTAGAACTCTTACTGTTCAAGGCGTTTGTCTGAACTTTAATTCTATGAAAATAGCGTATAAAAACACCCATTTTTCAGCAATTTGCTATAGTAACTTTCAATGATTCACTCAGTACATAAAATTTACTTTGCTATACATACTTGTTTTTAGATTTTAAACTGTTTTATTTAAAACGTAAAATTTTGGAAAAAGCTTTATTATTATTACTATTATTATTACTATTATTATTACTATCATTATTATCATCATCATCATTATTATTATTATTATTATTATTATTATTATTATTATTATTATTATTATTATTATTATTATTATTATTATTATTACTATTATTATTACTATTATTATTAGTATTATTACTATTATTATTACTATTACTATTATTATTGCTATTATTATTGTTATTATTATGATTATGATTATTATTATGATTATTATTATTATTATTATTATTATTATTATTATTACTATTACTACTACTATTATTACTATTATTATTTACAAAGATGAGAGCACAAGGAACAGTCTTGCTTTGAAACAAAAAATTGAGGAAATTCTCAACTATTATTTAGCAAATTTGACAGGTGGGTGATATGAAATAAAACCTTCAATCTCCCCCTCCGTGTTGCACTAAGCAATGCCGTTCATATTTCCCATCTCCCTCCCCCTCTGTCTCTCCTCTCTCGTTTCCCATGCCATAAAGCCGTTTGCTTTAGGACTCTAAAAATTTTACAGGGTCTTAAAATAGTTTTAAATGGCCTTAAATGTCTGCTTAACGTCCTATTTGGAATTAACTTGCGGTTGTAGCTAAAGGAGTTAGCATTTATTTCCAGTACAATATATTTATTGCCGCATTACTGCAAATTTGTATTCGTTACGTTGTGTAATTATTGTGCTACTGTAAGAAGCATCGTTTGAATAAGTAACCGTTCTTACGGTCACAAGAGAATGAGCATGAGGTCTTAATTTCGCATGAAATGAGATAATACTTCATGCACATCCTGTATGTTGCCTGCTTCCTTACAGTAGCATTATGGTGTTATACAAATAAACACAAGGTTTGTACTCAAACTTATTATCAACCAAAACTACCATTTGAATCTTATTACTATGGAAACTGTGACATTAATATTAACAAAATGAAGTAATTGGCAGTAAATACTGTTAAGAGACTTGCAGGTGGTTGAAAGAAATGATTAGAAGACCAAGCACTTGTACTACCCAAGGCATAAACGTGTTATAAAAATAGTATTGCATTTTAAGGGCAGAATCAAATTAAGATTTTTAACTGTTTTATGCCTTAGATGATAAGTATTGCTGACTTTGCTTTAACCACTTGCTTTTTACACTAATTTAGGAACAAAATATGATCACGAAATCGTGTTTTTTACTTTCATTAGAGGTGAAGTTTCCAGCAATTTGTGCCAACAATGACAAAATAAATAACAAGATCTAACATGTTCAATTTAATTTATCTTTCTAGACTTTGTTATCTGTTTAGGCAAGGATATTTTTCTCACAATGCCACTTAATGTTATTTACTGCCCAGATCTCAACTGCAATATTGTATGATTATAAAGCTTAATAAAATATGTTCAACAGCTAAAAAATGCAAATGCAACAGTGCTATAATTATAACATGCATAGGTATATTATCAAAGTAGTTTTGTGGCATGGAATATTTATCTCTAAAAGTGGAATTTTTACAATTTTATTTCAATGTTCTCTAACATACTTAACTCAACATTCTAAAGATTACTTCAGTAAGCAAGGCTTTAATTACTATGGGTCTTATAAATACACAGTAAACAATATCTCAATCAATTTCATTTCCAGCACACAAAGCTGCTTCTAAAATGTTTCCATTCTTTTAAAGGCTAAAATTAATTACAGTAATGGTTAGCTGTTCTATTTCCAAACTTTATGATAATTTTGTTCATTATTATCTACACTTATATGTCAAATATGTTTGTATTGTGCGTTCCTTTATCCTTTATGATTCACATTTAAAATGGCATTTTTCTACAGAGCTATTAGCTCTTTATGACAACCCTAAAATAGGACAGCTATCCGACTACTGAATTTTTTTTCTGTTTACAGTAAAGTATTTGTAAGATTGGATGATACGAATTTAGCTAGTGTTTGTTAATGGTGACATGCATTGATTTTTCTTTGTATTTTCTAGAAAACAGAGAAAAGTGAAGACTTACCAGTAATAGACATCCAGGGATAGCGAGGGATGTCAGGGATGGGCTGGCCGGCGGATGCGGCTCCTGGCTGGGAGCAAGAGGACAGCGGATCGGCGGCGGCAGAGGCGGCTGCAGCCTGGTGGTAAAATTGGGCGGCGGCGGCCATGGAGGCGGATGCTGCCGACACCGTGGAAGCAGCAGATGCCGCCGAAGCCGCGGCGCCGTTCTGGTGATGGTGGCCAAGGGTGTAGTTGACCATGGAGTCTGGAGGCGGAGGGACGTTTCCTGCGAGACCCGCCGTGTAGCGGCAGGATTTGTCTGCGGTGACGGCGTCGACCGCCGCTGCCGCCGCCAAAGCCGCCGAGCTCGCCGCGGCTGCCGTTGAGGAGAAGGCGGCCGGGACCATGGATCCAGAGGCAGCTGCCGCCCCCGCAAACGCCGCCGCCGCCACTGCCTGCTGCTGCTGGTGGTGGTGATGAGCGGCGGCAGCCGAAACGTAAGGGTACATCCTGCCCAGCGCAGCCGAAGAGGATGACGCTGAGGAACCGACGCCCGGAGACGTGGACGCCGAAGTGTGATGAGGCGAGGACGAGGTGGAGGAGGGCGAGTGCTGGGCCCCGCTGCCGCCCCCGAGGAGGCTCGAACTACTATAATTGACTGCAGAACCCGCGGTCGTGTTCAAAGGATTGCTGGAAGTTCCACCTCCGCCGTTGCTGGTAGCCGTCGTGCTGTCACTGATCGGGGTGGATGCTGCCGACGAGGACGTCGCGGAGAAGAGGGAGGAGACCGATGAGGGATGGTGATTGCCGGTGGTACTCGCCAGTAACTGCTGCTGGTGGTGCTGATACAATTGATGGTGGTACTTAGGAAGCATGCTATCGAGGAGGAATTTTGAACTCATTGCTCCTCGCGGCTGGCACTGACAATCAGCTGATTTAGTTCACTCACAAGAGGCACGAAGCACGTGGTGTCTGTAGATCGCTTTCCTACGTCAGGGTGCAACCCTTTAGAAACAGTCTTCACCATCATAGCGGTGCAAAAACCACCCCCGCGTCACCACACATTAAATCTGCCTGTTTTTGTCCACCACGATTTAACACAACAGCTTCGGCTGGCTATACCTCCCCTAAAATACAGATACTTTCTCCCTTATTGTCTAACTGCTGACGTATTTCCTTCTATTCTTCGTGTAGTTACACAGTTCCACAAAAAAATGTGTCCACTGTCACCACCACCATTGAAAAACTACTACAGACAACAAGTGCCCCTAACAGCTGTGACGGGGCACGTCGATGTTGATGACGATGATGATGAAAGGATTTTAATGCACCTTTTTTTCTCCCTTTCTCCTCCCAAAGCCTGATATATCTTTTTATGGTCTTGTATACACAAACGGGCGCGGAGCAACAACAAAAAGAAAGAGGAGGAAGAATAAGAAGAAGAATGAAGAAGAAACGTCCCAAGTCTGTGCCGCGTGCCCGTTAAAAAACCCAAGTATCGCATCAAAAAAACGTCCTATTCACCCTCAAAATTTCTTACGCGTTGTTCTGCTTTACTTCTTCGAATCCTTTATGGCCTGTATGTAGAGGCTATAGCCCCTATACCCTGCTTGGAGTACACCAACTAAATGTAACCCCTTACAATAATGGCGCTAGCTGTTTTTACCCCCCTCCCCCTCACACTTCCCTCCCACCCCTCTTCACTCCTTATCCCCCTCTCTGCCCACCTCCATCTTCTCTCTTCTTTCCGTTGACACTCCCTCGGTATACCTTTGCTTGCGGTTTTCTCTTTTCACTGCCGTACACGTCAGAGTAGCACACGTGGTTGTGGATGTGTTCGCGTATGTGTGTGTGTATTCTAGTCGAACACACTAACGCACACGAGAACTTCAGCACACATGGCGAGATATCTCCGTCTCTGTTGCACTCGTTGGCAAGCGCCGGTAAATAAGGCGGGCCAATGGGAAGTCAGGTGTTGTCAGGGACGACCAATGAGGATGGTGCACCTTGCTGACGGGCCTCACGGGCCTCAAGATGAATGGGACTGCGGCTGCAGCGGCTGCTGGTGTAGGGTCGTGAATCACGCTGCGACTAAGATATCGCTGGTTCGCATCCCTGTAAGGGACTATCACTTTTTCTGTCTCCTACCTGTACGTCATGTCTTTTTCTCAAACGCGAATATCACTTGCACATTCCTTCAACTCCATTCTGCGAACTGAGATGTTGACAAGTCTTGCTTGAAGACGGGACCTTCACAGTCGTAGAATTAGAAACATCACACACACACAGACATACGCACACATAGAACACAGAGAGGGGGTTTTCTGCTGGTCTATCCCTCCCCCCTCTGCACCCCTTTGGTTCCCCACCCCTCTCTTTCCCCTCTTACTTCTATCAAACTGGTCCAGCAAACTTTTGTGGTGGGAGAGTTCAGATGCTGCCACGCTGCCGCCATGCTTTCCTGGTCTATGTGGTGATGTCACCGCCATCTGTCGAAAACACGTGTCAACTACAACAGAGGAACCTCGTCCTGAACGTGTCAGACAACAGCATTTTTTGTTTGTTAATGGTGCTGTTGACGATCCCATAAATACACAGACTTCATTAATGAGATTTGTACATCACTGCCTCAATATTTCTGCATGTTTGTTATTATTCCTGCTATCACGATTTAAAACGCAGTTCAGCTGCAGAAATTTATGGCAGGCATTAGACTTTGCTGTAATATTTCACGCAGTTATCTCCCTAAAACAGTTGCAAAATTTGAATTGATGAACTGTGGCAAATACAAGCAAATGTGGTATACGAGTTGTATTTAGCATTATGCATCTGTTTTTGAACGTCTGTATGCTACTCACAACTGAAATAATGTTTAATTTTGTTCATAAACTTGTGTTAAAGCAAATGTTGACATATTTATGCATTTGCGCAGCTAGAAAACACTTAGGAAGCAAGATTGGCATGAAACACTTCCAAGATTCACATGGCTGAAATGGAAAACATAGAGAATACTGTTGAACAATTAAACGGAGTCACGTGCACCTACAACTAAGTTTTTATTTTCACAAATACAAAAATCTCAAAAGCAAACGCGTATCACAAGGTAAAAAAGAAATAATATCCCATTTGTTACATTAAAGGACACTGGGATTAAAGCTTCTCTTTTTTAATTTTAAATACTTTACTTGAAAAGTTGTACACCCAAAAAAGAAATTACGTGTTGAGTTCTAGCTCAAGCAGTGTCTGAGAAAATAAATAAATAATTTTTAATTAGCGAAAACACATTATGTAAAGCTGTCTTGCATATTCACTTTGTCGACTATAATAAAGACACTTTCTGATACTCAAGTGGGTATAGTGAAAACAAATTTAAGTATTTAATTGAAGTTCATATTATTAGTTCTAAGGAAATACATTTGTGTATCTATTTATGAAGCTGGTGATATTAAAATTTTCCTTGTTTTCCAGTATAAATTCACTTTTCAGCCAAGGAATAGCATTAATAAAAATGCATTCTTAAACTTTTAGATACCAAATTTTACATTGTGTATGCAAATTTGGAAATAAATCAAAACAAAACTGAAATGTAGGGAATAAATTTCCTGAACAAAAATGTAAAACCAAGAAGAATCATACAAAAAGGGTTCCAATGCGCTTAAAGCGGGATGATTGAAAGACATAGTTGGGCTTTTAAAAATGGCGAGTGATGAAAAACATTTCACATATGTCTGTTGTATGGTAGAATTACAATACCCATCGAAAATTTCCTCATTTTTACCTAAAAGCTCAATCAGTAAAATATTCTTAGAAGGCACGTAAAACAAACACCGAAAACAAAACTTCTATACTAGTTAATGACACAAAGGGAGTGAGAATAATGTTTAATGTGTTGTTCAGTAGACGAACCTATGTGTTGATGATGATGTGATGAACTTCTTGCTGCTAATTTTAGTATTATTTAATGCTATGCCTTAAACTATCACGTATAATCACTTATGCATATTGCAATGTTTTAATTAATGCCTAGAACTCAACACAAGGCACAGTGATCTAAATGTTGGCTAAGAAGAATAAATTGAGCTTTTAACTATTTATTACATTTCAGTAAATATGTTGCTTAGATGTACATTATCAGTCTATTGAGTGATAACCATACCAACTCAAAATACATATATTGTCTGATAGAGGAGTTACACCCTTTACAATAAACAAATACATTGTTGTCACTTTAAGATACTTGCCAATTTCACATACATTTGTCAAAGTCTAAAAATATTCTCCTTCAATTAGCTTGACATTTTTACAATCTATAGAAGTGAAGCTATTGGAAAATACAAAACTTTCCTGGGCGATGTCAAATATTTTTTGAATATTTAGATATAATTTAGAATCCATTATTTGATAGGCCAATGAAACATACTCCTTGCAAACAACATTTATTTAATCCGTCCTAAACTTTTACTTTAAATTTAAAACTAAGCATAAAAAAATTAGCCTAACAGAGCACAATTATTCTGAATACTTTGTTTTCTTTGAATTTTTCAATGTTATGTATACGAATTACAGAAAATGTTTAAATACAAGTTAATTACTTAGTGTTTTCAATATAAGCGGTTAAATTTACTTATTTAATGTACGAAGCTCTTCTAAACACTTCAAGATTTTAAATTAAATTCTAAAATACTTAGAGAATTTTAAATATGATAAATATATGAGAGAAATTAAAGCTGTGAACATGATGAAGTTTTTAGCTTACGTAATGCAGTCATTTAAAAAGGTAGCAAGGATTTTTATAAGTGGACAATATTAAGTAAATAATATATGCTAAAAGCTCTGAATGTTCTATTTTTAACAAATTTCATCGATTCACTTCTTAAGGTGAACTATTTTCAAGAACTCTTTTCACAGTTTGGAGTAATTAAGCTGGCATCTTCACCAACTACCTTCAAATGTAAGATTATGCTGTTATTTATTATGAAATTGTTAGGAATCCATTCCCCTGAGATCTCTCAGATAAGGATCTGAGAATTATACAGAGTAAAAATCAATTGCAGTGTACACTTAATAAAGACATGTTTGGAACAGTAATGATAAGCACATAGGTCACCCTAGAAAATTGTTGTGAAAGTAATCTTATCAGATTAATTTGTATTTGTATTAGAACAAGTTACTGTCTTTGAGAACTAAATTTGTGCAATTGGCACTGTCACTGTAGGAACATCAAAAATAGTTACAATTCTAAATTAAGTGCACTGTGGGAAAGATTTTTTAATAGAATAAAAACCTTATTAATGAGCCAAATAGAGGTAAACCTTTCAAGTGCTATCTTTGTTAATTGAAATATATTGGCTATTTTACCTAATAGCCTGAATTGGATGGTTCTGCATGGTTATTGTAAGCCTGCTGAATGGGATATTGATATCGTCTTGATTTCTGGTAGTATAAGAATGCATGTTATTTTCAATCTCAAATGCATTATATATTTTTTTTTCAAAATTAAATGTATCAGGTGCAGTGGAATACAGTTTTCATCATTTAATACATATTGGTCTATATTGCTTATCTATAACATCTAGTTACAATGCTGATTGTGTTTTCTCTGAAATAGAAATACTTAAGTATTTTAAAGCTTTGGAGAAAATCTCTACTTGTAAAAATAGATAATACGATATATACAACTTTGTTTTTATATAGTCATAGGGAAAGAAGGGAGATAAAAACGAAAAATAGAATACGAGAATTAAATGCATAATTTCTTGGAATTTTGAAGAAATATTTTCTCTAAATAACGTGTTGAGAGCCCTTGAACACCGAAATCCATATACCTAGTTGCTCTGGCCCTAAGATATAAAAATTTAGAATGTAACTTTAAACAGAATATTTAGAATGCTGATAGGATAAAATCTTCCCTCCAAGTGTTGTAGGTATGTGCTTAGTTTAAAGGTTAGAAGTTAAATGGCAATCAAGACATAACTGAATGCTTAATTTAAAAAGCTTTGCCATATTTTTATTGGAAGCACACAAAGGTTCACTTACATAAAATTAGGCATGTTTATTTCACTATCAATCCCTTGCTAATAATGGCAGTGAAAAATTAGAGATTTTTGTCACATTTAGTCTTCCTAAAATATGATAAATTTTATATTTTAGTTACTTAATTGCTTTTATTGCGAAGAGCAATTTAATTTACATGGTTCAAATACAACCCAGAAAATCTGCATTCCCTTCCGTAAGAGTAAACTGTGCACCACGAAATTTATTTAAAATTAGTTTAAATAAATGCAACTAGAGTATGCTACGCAATTTTCTTTTGTTGAAAATATTAGTTCTATCATATTTTTACAGTATTATAACAAGTCACAATTGTCTGTATGTTAATAATTTTGATCTTTCCATTCTTATTTTAAAAATACCTACCACTTATCACTTTTGTTCCTTATTTTTGCTGTAAAAATATCTTCACATCCTAATATATTTTACAAAGGCAATAGAAAACAAAAATTAATTTTTAGGTGGTACATACAGCTTGCAGCAGCAAGTTTCTACAACATTCCAATAATTTTTCTCTATATTATTGTTTTATCTATCCCAGTAACAGTTGTACTGCTGCTGAGAAAAGTATTTTCCATGCCATTTTAGAAAGTAAAGAAAGAAAGGAAAAATGAGGAAAATACCATACCATACAGCGGTTTCCAAATAATTCAATTATTTTTATTTCTATTTTATTATATATATTTTTTTTTTCCGTTTATATGTGACCGCCTTTAACATCTAATGTCATACGGCCGTCTTACCCATGGAACAAAAATTACACTTTGGTGTTGTTCACTCGTTTACAATTATGTTAATCTTTGGGATTGTTTACGTTAGGTTTCTTTCTGTATGTGGGTCCTAATGACCAAGTTGTCGACGGGCCCTTAAACCCAACACACTCACTCACTCTTTCTGTATGTATTAAATTCACAACGCAGTTGCCATACTTGTACTCATGATTCCAGACCCTAGCGACGATGGTGAACAATTCTGGCTAAAGCAAAATTCACGTTCTCAAACAGGAGTTGAGCCTGCGATCTCTGGGTTTGGAAGCTAGGCACCAGATCACGGAGGCAGTCTGTGAAAGACTTTTTGTGTCAAATTGATAATGTTCATGTTCACATTATTATGTTCTTTTATCCTAATGCAGTAGTGGTACCTTTTAGCCCTAGAAAATTATTTTTTAAATTATTTTTATATACCAAAAAACTTATCATGAGAAGTAGGTGAAGAGAGGAGAAGTATCTCAGTAGGTGGAGCACCCCTCTACCTGGTGTGTGAGGAGTCCAGGTTCGATTCCGGCCGCAGAGTGGGAATTTTTCTTTAACCAGGATTATTCCCAGCCTCTCTAAAAGTGCGTGTATAAAGACAACTCAAAGATTAACACCAATAGTAAACAACTGAACATCATTGCTATAAGCAATTGTTCCAAAGGCAAAGATGCCAATATGACTTCAATATATGAAAGGAAACGTGAAATGTATTGCTTATGAAGAGAACGGTATGGAAATGAGGAATAATAATTTGGCTATATGTGCTGTTTACCTTTGTTGCTCAAGAATATATAACGAAACCGTTCAACTCAATAAAATCAACATTAATTAAGAACATTAAAGAAGCTAGGGACAGTCAATTTTAAATCGATCATCATCCATTCATAAATCATAGAGAGACTGAACATAAAATGTAACATAATACTGTTATAAATCAAACAAATTACTGATATATGAGAAAAAATTATCACTAGCTTGAAAAAGTTTTTTTGAATATGTTAAGCTGTGTATGTCCCTTAAGCAAAAAGTGTGATATCCAGTGGCTTAACACCTTCACACTGCTATTTAAGAGTGCAAGGATTTGCTTATAATTTCAAAACCTCACTGCGGATTATTTCGTAAGTTCAATATTTGTAAAATACTTTAACCAAATCGTTGACACAGAAAATGACCTATTTTAATAAGCTCAGACAGATATGCCGTTTTAGCAGTTTTAAACTAGAATGTTGATCTGTTGTTTAGATTTACCTATGGCTGTGTTCTGCTAAAGCTGAGAGAATGCTGAAAGTGGGAGGTGGACGCAAGAGTTATGGGCACACTCTCAATGGTTGGCGATTTGACATGGGCAGGTCTTTCTTACCTGAGTCCTGCGTCAGATTCTTCATACCTGTAAGAAAAGAAAAATAGCGGTTTTAGAAATGGAAGTTTGGAGCCCTGAAATGAGAAAGTATAATGGTGCCGACTGTGACAACAACAGGTGTAATTATAGGGCACGAAATTGCATTCTACCTGCACTGGAAACAACCATTTGGGGCACTGTATTGTGTTGCATTTAAACGGTTTCCTTTCAGTGACCCTTAAAATGGCTGCCCTTTTTCAAAACTCAAAATAAACAAACAGTATTTGGTACTTAGGTTTACGGAATACAGAATAACTCCAACTAGCCGAACGACCCAATTATCTTTAGGGGATAAATAAACATTTTTATACTGGAAATTATTTTATTAAACCGACAAGTTGGTGTTGTTCGATACTGTAAAATATTGTAGGTTTCTTTATCGTTATAAAATCAACATTTTACATAGAAAATGTAAACATTTCTTTGTAGTCATTAAATTAATGTTGCAATATACACAACTTTAGTTATCTTCAAACAGACATTTTATAACGATTTAAAGAAGCATACGAATAACTGATTATCCAAATCGTGTCTCATCCCAATTAATCTGGATAAAATTCTACTTATCTGGTTTTCCAGACAAGCAAGTTTAAGCAGTGTGTTTGAAGATGGCTCTTAAATAGTTTACAATTAATCATGTACCTACGTAAAATTGCTAAAAAATGAAGCCTAGTGTGTAAAATAGGTATATTTATTTACAAACATAATAAAAACATAGCATAACTAAGAGTTTCATTTGCGAAAATTATAGATTTTTAAATAGGTAAAAGGAAGAGCATTATTGTTAATATTGACTTTACGAGCAAACAAAGGAAAAGATAATAATTGAAGGAGTCAGTTGACATGGTATATGCAACATTATTCCAAGACAATGCACTGTGTGTATAAGAAGAGCTTATAGTAATAGATAGTACTTGTTTTTGCATGAACCAGGCTGCGTTTAGGGCTTAGAGTAATCAGTCCTAAATACTTACAGACTGGTATCAAAATGTATGTTTTTGGCAAAGAATGCAGTATACCTCATCGGGGTGCCGAGGTACTTTGGGGTTAAAGAAAAGAAGCAGCCAAGGAACTAACAAAGCAAGGCCAGGCGCAACCATTGATTGGTCCAAAAACAGGCTCACGACATACCTGTCTGGTGAGAGAGAGCTAAAGGTTTCACCAATCAAAGGAATGAAACAGCTTGAAGACAAGACCAGGTTTCAAACACTACCGGCTCAGTAGAGACCGGGTTAAAACAGAAGTGGCGTTCTTACATGCAACCGAGTGAGATGGCTCCGCGGAATCGTGTGAGGCTCACATTCCAAGGTCATGGGTTCGATTTCCGTGACCGACCTTGCTGACCCATGGTATTTTTCGTGGGTTTTCCGAGTCACCAGGCAAATGCTGGGTAGCATTATTAATTACATCCCTGAATTTCCGTCCCTCCATTCATCTCCACTTGAATCTGGTCTTTCAGGTTTGGAAGTGTTAGCAATGGACAAGTTTTGCGCTTGGTGAGGACAATATATGCAGTTCTCGGCGGACTAGTGGCGTTGTAATCGCCTGACCGTGGCTGCTTGGCGAAACCTGGTGTCAGGATGAAGAATCTTCAACACACATTAGGAACCCTTACACTAGATGGCTACACACGGGTTCCAAGACGCCCTAAGCGCTCTCACTTCATTCCTTCCTCCCGGGGTCTGACATATAATTGGCTCAGTGTAGAATTTCCTCCGTAAAAACTCTACTTCTCTAGAAGACATGAACAGTCAGGAAACACCTATGTACGACCCTGGACTGTAGATTTATGCGGCAGAATAAAACTGTGGATTTTCAGCAAGTGTGAAGCATTGCTCACAGTTACCTACCTCGGGTTCCATTTTGGTGATTCTATGAAAGGGAAAGACTGGAGAATTAAAGATAGATGACTGATGGAATAAAGCTAATAATTTATTAGCCAGTACATTAGGCCAATGATTACAGTGGACACGGGAGCTTCAGTAGACGAACCCTTTGGGAAAGCACAGGAAAAGAAAGAGAGAAATTCGCAGCTGAATTTCATTTAATTATAGCACAGGGCCATTACCTTCTATACTCTTGTACAAACTATTCATACAAGAATAGTATCCATTACCTACTTCATGTAATCGATGTAAATATTTACAGAAATTATTTCATTGGTAACTTTTTTGCAGGTGCAAAGGACTACAGTAGACTTTAAATGATACTCAAATCCTTGAAGATGTGCCCTTTTTCTGAGATGGCTTTGAAAAGCCATTCTCCTTGTATGGTAAAAGATAAAAATGCCAATAACGCATTCCTATATGAGAAAACTATTGTAAGATAAAAATATTGGAAAATTCAGACAAATAAGGAATATTTCAGAAATAAATCACAATCAGACATAAAGTGTGTGTTTTAAACGAAACGTCCTATCTAAATTTTTGTGCAGTTGCATTTTGTCTCAACATATGAATTTCATTTGGAATGAAAATATCTTAATTATATGGCATTTTAATCAAAACCGTTAAGAGTTATTTTTGAGAAAATGAACATTTTTGTAAACGGTAGTCCAGAATGGGGAATTCTCTTAAACATCTTAATGTCGCATTCTTGGAATATGCTGAATTTAAATACCAAGTTTCGTATTTATCCACTTTTCAGACTTGAGTTGTGCCGTTCACACACAAACATACACAGGACCTTTTTCCAGAATGCTTCTTTTGGTTTCCGGATTTCAAAACGTGTATCTCAACTGAAACTCGCTATAGAGTATTATATAGAAATTTAATATTTAATATAGAATATCATATCAAAGTAGTCCACATGCTGTTCCTGATTGTGTTTAAAAACGACAGCTCCATGTCAGTAGATTTACTGACATGTAAAAGAACTCCTGCGGGAAAAAATTGCGGCACACCGGCTACGATGATGTGATCCTAGCAATTGACAGCGTCGTTAACCAACAAAATAATTTAATTTAACCTGAACTGATCGATCTGGGTGGCTCAGTTGGTTAGACGCTAGCCTACTTTTCCCAAGGTCGCGGGTTCAAATCCGGCCCCAATCGGTGGTTTTTAAGTGTGATTTACTGACATGTAAAAGAACTCCTGAGGGACAGAATTCCGGCACACCGGCGATGCTGATGTGATCCTGGCAGTTGACAACGTCGTTAAACAACAAAATTTACATTTTAGTTCCCTGAGCTACACATGGGAAAACAAATATTTTGATCAATAACCACTTATAAACACAAGAAGGTCGCGCTGTTTAAACCTAAAGGCCTATTTTTACTTTCTCTACTACGTATAGATAGTAGAGGAAGTATTGTATTACAACCAAAAACTCTATGTTGAGATTTCACCGCAAATAATATGTCTTCAGGTCCCCTGAGTACAAAAAAGGCATTTGTGTGTGTCTGTGTGTGTGTGTGTGTGTGTGTGTGTGTCTGTGTGTGTGTATGTGTGTGTGTGTGTGTCAACCTATGGGCAGCATAATTCAAAAACGAAAAGTCGGTTAAAGACTAAAGTTGGTATTTAAGTTCAATATCTTTTAAGGATGCTACAAGAAGTTTTTGAAGAAAATTCCTCCACGCTAAACAACGCTGTATATGGAGAATTTTTCGAAAATATTGGTTTTCTCGAAAACAATTATGATTAAGATTCTACAAGTTTAAGACATTTTTATAACAAATGAAACGATATTTTGAATTTTTCGTAAGAGATAGACCAAATCCTGTTATACAAAACATGTAGATCTAGCTAAAACACTATTTATGTCTAAATAAACTTTTTTGTAGAGTGAACCATTTCGGACACTCCTTTTTTTTTTTTTTTTTTTTTTTTTTTTGAGTGAGTTTTGAAAAAACAAACTTTCGTCAAATGGAACGTAGTTGTTCATTTTTGTATGTTAGCCGTGCAAAATGAAGGGGATTTGAAAGCTTGAAAAGATGTGACTATCGCTCAAAGCCTGCTGTATTCCCATATTCCGCTTGCACCTAAAAGGAAATAAGTAATAAGATAATTTCTGCAAATGTTTCTCTCAACTAACACGAATAAGATATACCCATGAATAAGAGTTTGTAGGAATGGTTAGCACAAGAGTAGGTATAGAAACTCATGTGAGTGCAACACATCACATTTTTCAATATTACTTCACAGAAAAAATAGCGAAATTAATAAAAAAAACATTTCTAAATTGTATACACTTGAAGCTATTTTCCCTAATACGTATATGCAAATGAGGGAGTGGTCACTCATTCATGAGAAACTTCATAGAAGTGGAAATGAGAATAAGCTTTAATATAAATGTTCTCAAATTAGAAGTTTTATGTTCTTTTTTAACTGTGTCACAAATCATTAATTTGCTGGAAGATATAAGCACGTGAACATAAATTGAACAAAGGAGGTATATAACCACGTTTTAATCTATTAGTACATAGTAGAAAGGAAAATACACAGTAGGTGCCAAGTGTTAACAATTCAGTAAAAAATGTAGTTTTTAAGAGTATTTCAATCAAAATTCATGATTGCCTTTGCAGATAAAGATATAAGTTTGATAAATCTAAAGGTTTCAGTGTACTGTCAGAAATAGATTTTAAGAAAAACTACGTCCTTTAAGAAATTATAGAATATTCCAATTTGGACAAGTGGTTTGAGGTACCCCCAAAGGATTTACTTGATAAGAACTACACGGTGTTACCACCTCTTATTACCTTTTACTGCAAAATAGCTCTTATAGTTATAAGTTATGCCAACAAGGAAGGGGATCACATGTGCACTGCGTCTAAGCTGTGGACAAACGTGCCACAGAGACGTGCGGAAGTCCCTCATAGTTCTAGGATCGAAGACCCGTCCCACTGCTAGAGGTGTCTAGAAACCAAACAGTCCTGTAATGTCCACATATATTTAGTTGGTGCCTTCTATACGCCATGAAATATAGGAGCACACCTCTTATATAAGAACAAAACGTCAGGAAAGGTCGATGAAAGGTGTGTGATCAATTTTGAGGATGTGGGGAGAAAACGTATTGCATAGGCAGCGCCTCTCGTAGCTTAAAATCGCACCGGGTGCATTCCAAAGTGCAGAGGTTCCTTGCACCGTGCATCGTGGTGACTCGGTTAAGCTCGGCTCAACTCGGCGCTGCAACGAAACGAGGAAGCGTGTGTTGTAAACCGGTTTGCTTATCAGTAAATAGATATGTACGTAGAACTACCTGATAATGGAGAACCTGCTCCAAATAAAGCAAAGAATGCCGAAAGGCCATTTAAATAATAGAGCGCGAGCAATCCCTTATTACTTTATTTTATTTTTAAGCCAAATGCTTTCTCTGTGGTACCATGTGTAAGAATCTGTTGAAAGACACCACTACAGAGTACACCAAGAAACATGGTGAACTTTCAGGAAACGCTAGAGAGGAAGAATTATTTAAGAGGTTGCTACATTTTGCAGAACATTATTTGTCATAAATGGGGTTTGTATCAGTGCTTTAGAATAAAATACCAAATGAACCAGTTTAACATTGTTCACACACGTAAACATTACGCAGTGAGGAATAAACGCGATGAAAGTGAGGAAGGAAGAGCTAGTGGAGTCTGCACCGAGGTTTGCACCTTGCACCGTGCAATGCACTGGTGCATGTACCTTTAGAGGCCCTGGCATTGTGGTTCACATATTTCAGAGCTTTTGTTTGCTATGTAATCTCTATAAATCCCAAGTCTCCTATACCGTTCTTATTCATTGCTTTTCCTCTTAGAACCTTGTTTGAAAACTCACAATAGTGAAGTAGATACCTAATTAGTTTTAGCAGAGCTATATAATAATGAAAAGTCAGGTATTTAAACAGACACACAGTCAAAATGGCTTTAAATTCGATACCTTGGCTCAAACAGAAAATAAAAGTAGTGTAACGTAATCATTTTTTACTTCCACTTAAACGTGTGGAAGTGCTCCTTTTCGCTTTCACAGTTTGATTTAAACAATAACTGTTGACAATTGCTGGATGGGAACGTTTTCTTGAGATCCTCTCTGAAGCTGATCTATCCAGTAAGGTGCCACCATTTTCCTTTCCATTTATCTACAAATTTAATTTTGAAGGTTAGCAAGTTGCCATATTATACCACAATACTGTAAGCACAGAGGTATTTTTAGACTGTTGAATGACCTTGCTAAGATTTGCACGAGAGGCGTCATGCAAACTGATGGTGGGGTAACGTCTCTATTTCCTTCCTTGAAATAAACAAGACGTTCGGGCGCTGTGCTTAATCACGCACTGTTCCCGATGCTTACTGCACGGAAGTCGGAGAAATACTCTTTGGGAAAGCGACGAGGCATGTTGACCTTGGCTGTCGATCGCTTCTTATCTTGTTATTAGAACAGCAAACTAATATTATCTTGGCGTATAGTCAGTGATAAAACACAAATGGATGATTTCTCGCGCCTACCGATATATGAGACGTTGCTGTCCTGAAGATATGATTGCATCTAAACGGAGTGCACATACCATGACTCGCCTTGTTTGTACGATAAGCTCGCGTAAACAACTCGGCAGTTTCACATTCTTTCCGATTCGCTTTCTGGGTATGCCAAGTGGTACTAACCTGGCACTCCTATGATCTAATAAATACAAAAGTGAACTCTACCATAAACCACTGCGCAACTATTGGCCATTCGCCACGTGTAAAAATATCTCTGTACGTGGAAGACAACTCTTCCTGCTCCAAGATAGCTCTCATAACAATAATCTGTCTCAAACTAGAACGATGCTGTTGTAAACGTATGGGAGGAGATAAAGTGAGAGACAGAGATACTGCAAAACGAAGCTTTAGGCCGTTGGTTACTGAAGGGAAGTGCATGGGTTTATAGAGGTGGTTATTGTACAATAAAGAATAAAAGAAAACATCCATGAATTTCCCTCCTCCAAACAGCGGTTTAACAATGTTGCATTATAGTGTCTGTCTTCTTTCTCCCTACCATATGTTCACAACAGAATCATTCTGGTTTGAGAAATATTACAGCTCCTTGCTTTAAGTGATAGCATTCATTCTTACTTCTGCCATTGTGCTTTCCCTTCTTTTAATAGTTTTTAATGACCATTCTTATTACATACGGCACCGCAGTCGGTGGGTACTGACTATGCACGAAATAAAATAATAATTACCAAGGAAGATCAGAGAACCTCCAAGATTGAAAAAAGCTAGAAAAAAGCCCACTCGCGTGGATTATCCTAGGCATTTCAACCAGGGCTCTCGCGTTCTAGATTCTGTGCCACTCGGATCATAATCTTACAAAAGTAGAAGAATAGGTAGTGTATTTCAGCCACTTATGCTTTTTCTACTACATGAAAATTAGAATCTAGATTTCACAGAAAATAGATGTTATGATGCCTCCTGAATATAAGAAACACATTTATATAAAAAGGTCCAGGTGTATAGGTGTCTCAGTGTGTGTCTGAACTGCAAACTCAAAAACGAAAAGTCCTTTACATGCCAAGATTGGTAGTTAAGTTCAGTACCTTCCCAAGGATGCGACGATCAAGACGTTTCGCTCAAAAATGGCTGTAACGATTTTGATTACCCACAAACATGCGGTGCCGTGGAGAGCCGTTAGACAGTTCGGGTTTATTCCCAGGGACCCACATGTGGTATTCGCGGTGGACAAAGGGGCGTCTGGGCGTGTTTTCTCCATTTTCTCCGGTTTCCCCGCCACTCGTTCCACCAATTGCTCCATCATTACCTTTCCATTCATCACTTCCGCCTGATTTCATACGATCTTCCTCACTATTGTACCTGGTCCTTGGCTGACCACCCGCTTCCAGGTCTTCGCTCTGTCCGGTCCATAGGTTCCTGTGCTCCCCGACAGGCGTCTGACCCCAGGCACTGGCTTGTAAGCCCTAGGGGATGTGTTTCCTACATGAGGAGCGGGTACCAGGAAAAGAAGATCTTTGAGTTATCTTTATGAGAAATGAAACATTTAAAGTTTGAATTTTTTTTGGGAATAGCCGGAATATCCTCTGAAGTGCTCCTCATTCTGAATGACTTGTGTAACTGGTAAAGTAAAGAGATAGACAAAGTCTTACACAAACAATGTAGTCATCATTAAAGCACACACTTTATTTCAAACCTGCATAAGGGTATATTTTTTGTGAAATATACCTATTCTTCGTTATTTCTTTGAATTTTTAAATACTTACCTTTTCTCAAATAGGAAGTCGTAATTTCTTATGTCCTGGCTGTGATGCCAAATCTACCATGTAGCACTCGTCTACTGGCACGGTTGTAAAGTAGCCGCTTACCAACCGTGAGGCCCTGGTTCGATTTACAGTTCCAATATGGGGATTTTCTCCGGCAGAGAGACCTGATCCGGGGTGCACTTAGCCTCGTGTGGACTTAGAGTGACCAATTAAGGAGCTACTTGTTTGAAAGATAGTGCCTTCATGTTACGAAGACCGCATTCACTGGTCGGGAGGGACTCGGTGCGATAACCATGTCTCATCCTCCAGTACTGCAGCCACTCATGACGCCCACTGTTGACAGAGGTGCGGGACACAGCGGTCGGGCGGTTGGCCTTGACCTGACGTCGACTTCAGGGCCGCGGAGCTTAGTTTAGTTTTAAATCTATTGTGGCTACTATCCTCCAAGTGGAAGGGATGAGCTGAAGGAACCACAGAAACTATAGGCCGCAGGCAGATAAGCTCAAGAAATGCTCGGAAGTCGCCAACAGTTTCAGGGTCAAAAGCCATCACATTGCTAAATCTTCGTACAGAGGGTGTGCATGGGGAACATTTTTCGTCTGAGCAAGCATCCGCGCCATCTGTCCGGCATCGCCCTACGCTACTAAACCTAGAAGCGCACCTGCAGGATGAGAAGAAAACGTAATTAAAGGGCAATGATTGAAAGGAAATTGAGATAGACGAGAAATCATATTAAAATTTTCTTGATGACCAAGGAAAACCATGAAGAACCCAAGGTCAGTGTGAGTTGTCCACGGTAATCAAACTAGGGACCTCCCACATGCAAACGTCACACATTGCCACGAAACTATCTCAGTTGACTAAAGCATACTCCAGTTAAAAATCTAAAAGAGACGAAATATGTCGTTTACTTCACTTGATTTATTCGGTTATGGTTGTAGCTGTCGCAGTTACAGCGCACAAACAGTTACATGTAACTGCTACCAGTAGCAATGCTATTTGTTTTCATGGTTGTCATCTTCGAGTACATACATCAATGGTTACCGGTAACGATTTGCTCTTATGTCGTTTTAAGACCAACGGTGCGGATACAGACAGTTTCTTATTTGAAAGCAATCTAAAAAGGCGTCTTTGTATGGACACTCAGATTACTTCGGTAGTTATAGTCGCACTTGTTTCTATCCATTACATATTACACTGTTTTTACATGTGAACTGAGTTATATGGCCACCTAATATAATCATCACGTGATCTAGATACAGCAAAAGAAAATACAGTACTATTGTCAACATAAACAAGACTGAATTTAAGAACTTAAATAATTCCGCATCAGATAAACATTAGACAAGACAAACATTAACACATTACTGTGTTTAACATTATAAAGGAAGCAGATAGTTCCAGTGCGTTATATATATATATATATATCAAAGCGGATGATTAGTAGATATTTTTCTCCCCAGATGGGATATAAGAACCATAAAAAGTTGAGTTTCTTCAAAGAACGGTACTGGAGTATACTTGTGTACTGGAATATATATATCTGTGTGTGTGTGTGTGTGTGTGTGTGTGTGTGTGTGTGTGTGTGTGTGTGAGTGTGTCAATACCTAAATTCTATATTACATATATCTAACAATAAATTGTAACGCTTTGAGGAATTTGGGAGTAGCGATAAACTTCGATTTGGAAGTTCTCCACAACTTAAATGTCGAATTAAGGAATACAAGAAACACCACTTTGAGTGCCAACTATGCAAATAATTGGAGGATGGAAGTAAATAAGAGTGAAAGTATAATAAAATGCAAATATATGTTTCAGTGGAACGACAAGTAACAACCAATATCTTGCTGTACATAAAACTGTTTCTTTTTCTTTGTTCAATTAGAAATATATCTAAGAGCTGAAGCTTTTATTGGTACAGAAAAATTTACACTTCCATCCTTATCTGCTCCCGAGTCTCATTTAAGTCCTTGATTAAAATATTCTTGTTATACTAACGCTACTCTAACCTAAAATCTATAATAAAACGAAACTTAATGAAAATAAATGTCCAAAAATTAAAATGTGTACCATTGTTCTTCTGTTTTAAGTACCTCCTGGATTTACGTAAGTAATTTTTCTGATTTTGATGAAACATTTTAAATGTTCATATGACTTTCCAAAATATACCTGTATAAATATGTAATGACAGTAGATGGCAGCAAACACACACCATTTTAAACACATTACCATCTATTTTATATCCTATAATAGCCACCTCCTAATCTCCCTTCATCTCCATGTGTTTTGCCAAAAATAAATTATATGCAAAATAGTATTTGACAATATAACCGTACCAAAGCACATATACACAGAGCGCAAATAATAATAGACATGGAATTTCTGAATCTGTAGGGGCATTTATAGGGCGTGTCTTCTGATAACTGTCTCCAACAGTTTGAAAGGGGACACGATACCTTCTTTCGTTTCCAGTTGAGGGAGGTAGCTTAACCTATTCGTAATTAGCCAATGAGTTGACAACACCAGCATGGGTAAGTTCAATTGGTTTGATATATAACACGAACCTGCGAGGTGTGACACGTGAAATCATGACGTAATAAGGTCATGAAGTGTAAGGAAGTGGTAAGGAATGAAGTGTCCGCAAGAAAGGAGTGTCAACTTCCTTCCGTGCCGGCTGTATTATCCTACTAATAGCTGTGTCTACCACTCCTCAAAAGAAAGGGATACAGTGAAGGAATCACAGCAGAGTACAGATTTCAGACACCAACAGCGGCTCGGAAGTTACTAACAGTTCCCGTCTCGAAGACCCTTCCCATTACCGAAGCTGCCTGGAGAGGACAGTGAACGATCAAGATTTCACAGGAAATATATGTTTTGCGCTCCCCTGAATCAGAAAAAGCATTTCTAGAAAAAGGTCCATGTGTATGTGTGATTGTGTGTGTGTGCGCGCGCGTGTGTGTGTATGTGTGTGTGTGTGTGTGTGTGTGTGTGTGTGTGTGTGTGTGTGTGTGTGTGTGTGTGTGTGTGTGTGTGTGTGTACAAACAGCATAACTCAAAAAGGAAAAGTCAGTTAAAAGCCAAATTTGGATTTAAGTTCAATATATTTCAAGCATGCGACACAAAAATTTTGAAGAAAATTCCTCATGCCTAAACTACCCCTTACATGGAGAATTTCGATTTTCCCGAAAGTGGCTCTAACGATTTTAATTAAATTGTCATATGTTTAAGATATCTTTATGACAAATGAAATGTATATTTTGAGTTCTCTGGCTTTAGCCTATGGAGTCCTACTTACTTATGATGACTTTTGAATAACTCGTAAACTGTAAGACATAAGATCAAATCTTTACAAAAATTGTAAATTTCTTTTAAACACACAATTTATACCCAAATGAATTATTTTGTAAAGTGAACCATTTTGAAGATATTCGTTATTTGTACGAGTTTTGGAATACTTAATCTTTCGTCAAGTGGAAGATCATTATTCCTATTTCATATCTTAACTGTGCAATCAAAACGGAGTTTGAAAGCTTAAAAAGGTTTGACTGTCGCTCAAAGACTACTGTATTCCCATGTTTCCCTTGTACTTACAAGGAAATAAGCAATAAGATAATTTCTACAAATGTTTATCTACACTAGCACGAAGAAGATAGAGGAATAAGAGTTTGTAAGAATTGTTAGTCCAAGAGGAGAGGAAGTTATGTAAGTGCAACACATCAGTTTTTCTACTTCTTTTCTACTTGAGGGAAGTGGTCATTCCTCCCCTACACATTTTCTTAATTAACTATTGAGTTGAAGAACTAACATAGGCTAACGTACACAGCACAAGGCGTGATAGAAATTACAAGGTGACAGCACCAAACAATAAATTTAACTCATGATATCATAAAGTACCTAGAACGTTTAGAAATGCCCACCAAAACTTCGATTATGATAAACATTCAGTGATACACTGGTTTTCTTCTATAGAAAGCAACATAGCTTCGAAAGACTGCTTTGATTTCTTCTGTCTCTTAAGCACGCTTTATTAAAACACCTCACCAGTGTAGTGATGGAATAAATATTCTATGCACATGCGTAATCAAATTCTCCGAAGAAAATATCTGATGTGTTGAACTCGCATAGCTTTCTCTACTCTTCTTCTAGCTATTCTTAAATGATGTGGGATTTTTGTTTAGGTTTCTATTTTCCAGTCTTAGTGAGGAAATGAAAAGGCATGGCTGTTTTCGGGTAGAGTCGTTATAGCAGATTACATAGGTACCTAATTAAGCAATAAACTCTACTCTCAGGATATGAGGATTAAAGAGAAAGTGGGAAGAATTTCATTCTCCTTCACCGCCCTCTTTACAGTGAAGATACACACAAGATACGGTATACTTTCCGTTCCTCACTCCTGTCACAAGATTTTCTTTATCGCATAATCAATAACAGACTTTAAAGTCAAATTTATTAAACGCTATCTTGCCTTCGCAGTTGAACACAAGCATCGTCAGTTCTTAAGAGTGGCATATTACTCTTTTATTTCTCCTTTTTCTCTTCTTTAATATTCTGTCGCACACGGCTTTATGGTTCGGCTTTTAATGCAAATACTAATAGCTAAATTGCTATTTAAGAACTAAATTGTTAAATTTTCATAGGAAATAGCCTTTTATCCTTGACAACGAAAATGCGACTTCACTTGTACCTCGAAACGACACGAAATAATACATAAGGGAAGCCCCCAGCCCAGACAAATTTTGTTACACGACTCTTTATATTCTAGTTTTGCTTGGCTGGGTATTTCAACTTCATTACAAACTCTTATTCATCTATCTTCTTCATGAGATAAACTTTTTTAATTTTCTTGTATGTAGGTGCAAGGAGAATACGGGAATACAGTAGCCTTTGAACAATAGGCAAATCTTTTAAAGCTGGTCACTATATGAAAGCTTTGAAATTCCGTTCTCTTTGCGCGGCCAAGAGATAAAAACTCATAATAAACAAGGAATATCTCCAAAATGGCTCACTCCACAAATAATGCATTTAGTTATAGCTTGTGTGTTTTAACGAGACCTTATATACTAATATTTGGTCTATCTCTTACGGTTTACTAGTTACCTATACAAAGGTCATCAAGAGTAAACAGGACTACATGGCTATAGCCAGAAAATTCAAAACATACGTCTCATTTGCAATAAAATAATCTTAACATGTGGCATTTTAATCAAATTCGTTAGCGCCATTTATGAAAAAACTCAACTTTCGAAAAAATGTTCTATGCAAAGGATAATTTAGAGTGGAGAAATTTTCTTTAAAATCTTTGTGTCGTATCGTTGTTCACAAACAGACACATAGGGACCCGAACCTTTTTGTAAAAGCTTTTTTTACTCAGGGGACCTCAAAACATGTATTTCCGGAGCAATCTCGTCATCGAAATTTTTAGTACAGTAAAATAGGTACTTCTCCTGCTTCCTATAAGTAGTAAAGAAAATAAAAGGGCTACCGAGGTATTTCATTCACTTAACTAATGTGATCGAGTTCGACTTTCGCTGTCATTCAACTTTTCTTTATGACGTCGACGCACATCTAATGGAGTAGGTGTAAAGTAACCTCTTCTTCGATGATTCACTCACTGGAGGTGAACAAAAGACCTCTCAAATCTCCTGCAAGAGCAGCAGTTTTCATGCACTATAACAGATGTCAAACTCACTCGGAGAACACACTCAATTACACTACTCGACATGGCACTAGAAACACATTCGCCATCTCACTAACCTAGTGACATATAGCCAGTGGAATTGTGCACAGAATCTTTGAGAATGTTCTGGAGGCAGGGAAAAGGGAAATTTCCCGAAAATTCTGGTTGTCTGTCGATAGTGCTTCTGCTGCTTACGCTGGGAGGGAACGCTGGCGCATCTATTTATCTCTTTTTATTTCTAAACTGACCGGTACCAAGCTCCTGATGAGATTGGGCCATAGTCATAATATGTGCCCAAGGTTATACTTGTCAGTACATTTTAACACGCGAAACCGCAAGAAGTAGAATACAGCTTGTAGAGTATTTGTATTAAAATATACAATTTGAGTAAATAACTTCTTTCTTGGGCAGTTTTGGGAATACTCGCAGCTTTATGTTTCTTTTACTCTGGTTGAAGTTTCAAGAATCATCTGAGTTACAACACGACAATCTTGTTCTGCAGTGTTCGACTGACAGCAGCTCCAGTGAAGAACTTTGAGATCCTTTCTCTGGGCATGCATGAACGGATGTGACGATAAACAATACCCACGAGTTAACTTGACGATAAACGTAATGGAGGCTAAAAGTCTATTTGAAACGTGTTACCAAACGTTGCCATTGAAGAATTAAACTGTTTGTAATCTTATCATTCGAAATGGTAATATGAATTGTATCTGCTAGCTTCTGGCGCATCCAGACTTCACAGTTTAAATAATAATGCGGTTGCATTAGTTGCAGAACTGTTAGGCTGAATTTACCGCTAAATCTATAGTAACTCAAGCGCGGCCTTTATGAGCTAGGGGATGCCGACAATCAGTCACAGTTAACACTTCTAGAAGACGGTAACACTCGACTCAAGTTTTAGCAATATACGCTCTTTTGCTGACTTAATTCCAAATAGTAATAATTTTTCCCACAAACAATCTTGTGGATAAAATTGTCAAGTGTACTGCTACTAACATTGAAGCTTCCTTTTGGTGCCTAAAGCACTACTGTTAATATAATAGAACCCTGCTAATCGAACTAATTGGGAGTGTGGTGAGTTTGTATTAGGAAATGTTCGGAAAATCAGCTATAAGATCAGCAGCTACATGGTAAGGTACGGTACCGATGTGAGGAAGTGACAACGTTGCGTCTATCTCACACAATATAACGCCAATATATTTAACATAACCACGTGGTATTCATCTGACCTGTGGAAATAGCCGATCGCATGCCACAGTGATTGGATCGGATTATCCAGAACTTCGAATTTGTGGGGTTCCGATTAGGGGTTCTACTGTATATGACTTCCTCAGTTCAAAACTTTCCTTCCCTCGGATTTCCAGGTATACCTTGAGCTAGTGGTATTCTGATTTTATCGTAACTTTAATATCCTATCTACACTAGCCTAAGTAATTGCCTTTACATGGTCACATAGGTAACTGCTAATGGAAACATCCGTGGTCTAGGATGGTCTAGGAATGTCGTTCCCGAGGTGTCGTGATTAAACCCGGCGAAGGCGATAAATGGCTTTCTTTGGAAGGTAGTAAAGTTGGTGGTCTCGGATCGTAGATTTACGGCACGTAGACTGACCTCAAGCCTGAGCAAAATTAAGTGATCGCTCACGCCCAATATGAAATTGGACTCCGAGAACCATGGCAGTGAACAACCATGCAGAAATAAAATTAAAAGAAAAATAGTAATGACCTCTTGACAAAATGTTACATAACCTAATCATTGATTTTAACTCATGCTTACATTTTAACATAAATTATTTATTGTCTTTATTATTTTTATCTATCTCTCTATTATTTATTTACAGACTTATAAATCTAGCTCGTCAATAATTGCGCTATAAGATGTAAATAGCTGACAGTCTTCATATTTTGCGTGTAATAAATTTCGCGTCACCAGGAGAGTAAAAAGTTCTTACTGCAAACTTTTCTTATGCTAACACCTGTCTTGTTCTAGTAAACTGACTAGATGGCCTGTGAATCGGAATGAATAATGGATAGAGAAGTCGTGTGACAGTTTACTATAGGCTACTTTGTTCTCTTTCCTTTTCTTTAGATTTTCTGTGAGACAGATTAAAACTGACACTCTGCAGACATTTACACCATATAACGTAAGAAACAAAATCTTGATAATTCAATTGTGTTGTATCACCGCATTATCCTGTAAGCAATTTAATGCTTTCGTAAAGCAGTTGTAGTTCAGAAGTATACTCAAAGATACCCCTACTTACAAGCACAAGGTTCAGATGGAACGTGGTTAACGTGCGTTTCTTCTGGTTACCCAGCAATAAGCCAAATACACGAATTTGTATTCTAGGCATATGTGTTGCGAGTTGGATCAATAGAGCCGTGAAGAGAATGGATTTTGGGCAGGAGGTAGTTCATTCAAGTCCTACAATAAGTTGATTCTTGTTTCTTTGTACCTTACGTTTTCAAACTACTACGAACAGACGATTAAAATAACACATTCCAATATGTACTGCATAGAAACATTACAAACAAAGCATGTTGTTCTTGTATCAGCCGCTAAAAATAGTTTTTTTAATTAAAACTTTAATTCAACAATGTAATTCAACTCGAATTTATCACTTATAAGATGAGTAAGATGATAGGTCATAGTTGTGCTAATAACACGATTTTAAAATAACTAATCACTTAAAAATACATATTCCGAACACGTTTGTGCAGACATTAAGTTGCTGTGGACCTCGGCAATATTGCAAACAGATCGAGGTAAGTCAAGCTTCTCCTTTATCTGAAGAGTTACTAGAGATTTTGCTTTCCACATGACCCTTAAACCAAACAAATGTTTTGGGAAATAACAAGTACAATTGGCATAGTAGGTGTACAAATACTCAAAATACTCAATTCTCTTCTCATAAAATTATTTGGGCGCTGACATAACTTTCCAGTATTTTAAAAAGCATATCTTTGTGTTTTGTTTTGAGTGACCTTAGTGTACTATAGTTTAAATATGTAAATGATTCTAGTTATTTGGTCCTCTCTAAATTTCTACCCGTATTTGAAGTAGGTATAACAAGTATTTAAATTCATTAATTTATTCCAGGAATTTACTGTCTGTAATAATTTTAGGGAGTAAATTTTATGTAGCACGGAAAGAAAAAATGTCATATATGCTCTGGTAATATTTTAAAATCAATTTTTAAGCCACTTGGACAGCTTTCCTTTTTTTTTTGTTTTTTTTTTAAACTTCTTGCAAGTACAGTGCTGCATATACATTTTGAGATTTCCTGATTCGATAATAGGCATATTTGGAAGAATATCTTTGTGTATGTGTCTGTGCGATGATCATTATAAGCGAAGCATAATCGAAAAAGGCAAAAATATTTTAAAAATATCTGGTGTTTACAGTCTGCACTTCACTCGGAATATTTTTCAAAAATTTTTATTAAATTATTATATGTTTAAGATATTTTCATTACAATTTAAATAATATCTTGAATTTTATGGAAATTACCTCTGAAGTCCTCTTCATTCTCAATGACTTTTGTATAGGTAGTAAACCATAAGAGATAAGATCAACAATGTAGATTTTGTTACACAATGTACTTTTCTGTGGAGTTACTCCTTTCCAACTCACTCTTTGTTATTAGTCAGAATTTTGAAATATATGTGCTTTACTCAAATGAGAAGTCGTGGATCGTTTTATTCTCATACTAATGCAAAGACAATGGAATTTGAAAGCCATCGCTGAACTACCAGCTTTTAAAGGATTTTCTTATCGTTTAAGCTTTATATATTTCCCTTCTTCCATTGTATTTACAAGAAAATATATAATGAATAATTTATGCGAATGATGACCTCACGTGATATGAAGTATGTACCTAGAAGAATAAGGGTTTTAAGAATAACGTGTACAAAATACACAGAGAAAGTCATGTGAATGAGTCATCAAATTCTGTTCATTGTGTAAAAGGAAATGTTATTCCTTCGGATTTCCAATTATGGGCCAACCAATCACAAAGCTTATTAAACATAGATCAAGTGAATGTAATAAAAATGACAGTTACAAACAAAAAGAAAAGAAATCTGATGTGTTGCACTCCCAAGACTTTCTCTACTCTTGTACTAACCATTCTTACAAACTCTTATTCCTATATCTTCTTCGTGTTAGTTGAGATGAACATTTGTATAACTTATGTTAGAATACACTAGGTTTTTTGCGATAGTCAAATGTTTGAGATTCTGTTGTCTTTGCACACTTAACATATTAAAAAAATGAACAACGATGATCCATTTCACGAAAGTTCTAAGCTGTCCAAAACTCACACACATAATAAGGAATATCTCCGAAATGGTTCACCCTACAAGAAAATTTATTGAGACAAATTGTGTATTTTAGCAAGATCTACATTTTTTGTATAGTATAATTTAGTCTGTCTCTAATGCTTTGCCAGTTATGCAAAAGTCGTCCAGAGTAAATACGACTACAGGGGCTATAGCCAGAAAATTCAAGATATACATTTCATTTATCATAAAAATATCTCAAACATATGACATTTTAATCAAAATCGTTTGAGCCATTTTCAAGAAAATCAAAATTTTCGTAAAATGTTCCATGTAAAGGGTAGTTTAGAGTGGGGCTTCAAAATCTTCGTGTCGCATCCTTGAAAGACATTAAACTTAAATACCAACTTTGGTTTTTAACCGAGTTTTCGTTTTTGAGTTATTCTGTCCACAGACTGACAGACTGACACAGACTGACACACAGACACACACACGGACCTTTCTCTAAAAATGTTTTTTTTTTTTTGATTCAGGGGGCCTCAAAACATGTATTTCCAGTGAAATCTCGACATCGAATTTTTGGGTGAAATACAATACTTCCCCCACTTACCACTAGAAAAAGGAATAAAACAAACGTAGTTATAAAAATTTAAAATGTGCATCCGTCATTTCATGTTTATTAAACTAACTTGGTATAGGTATTTTAGTACCACATGGATAAGGCTTCTTAAAAAAGTGTTCAAAGTTATTAAAAATTCTTGAATTACACTTACCTATTCACTAGAAATACGTTCTACAGTTAGGTGATCTTCATTCCTATTACAGCATATCTAGGCCAAGTTCAAGCAAACAGTCGCATTATTTATTTCCCTTACTGAGTCCGTTATTTGTACTTTTGGGTTCAATCCTGTGTACTTACTAGTCCAGCATGGGATCATACAGTAGAAGCAAACGATTGGGTGTCGAGAAAGAAGTGTACTTTTAGAACAACCGATTTCTCAGTTTACGTTTTGGAATCGATAGTAGTTTAGGAGTAGTCAGTATTAGGCCTTTGTACTTCCAACGTAACCTCTGGGAGGAAGGGAGCAACGGATGAAGAGAAGACCTGAAAGGTGACCAGAGTCTGACGACGATGTGCACTAACAAGGAAGGGGGTCCTTAACAATTACAATATGGCATGATTATGGCTAGCTTTGCCTTATCCATTCGCAAGCTAAGGTTCCCGGGTGTACACGAGATACTCCCAGGAAGAAAAAAGATCTTAATAGTCCTGCCAAGCGTTATGGACAAACATTACCAGAGCCCAAATCCCTACATCCCAGTACCTTTCCGGTCCCACAAGAACACTGCAGGTTACGATCACACGGACAAGGGCAAGGTTAGGCACAGCCGCTCCAGTATGCATGGCACAGACGGAGCAGTAGTTGTAAATAGGGAACCTAACTCTGGATTAATTTGCAATTACAATAAGTCTTAAAGAATACCTCAAGTGCAGGACTCTAATTATACGTAAATTGATGTATAAAATTGTGGACTTTGATTCACGTAATTCTATACAGGTGGAGAAAACGTTATATGTAAGATGTGTTATACAAGTATTCTATTTTATTCGAGACACTGAAAATGCATATGCTCATACAGTGCAACAGATTACAAAATAATAATGTTTATGTACGAACCTAGGTATTGTAAATAATTCAATCAGTCATATAATTCAAGTTTTATCAAGTGGATTTTAATAGCTACGCTGCATATTATTTCAGATTAGCTGCTCATCTACAGGTAGGTGCACTTTACAGCTTTGTTTATACTGTCGCTGCCCGGTATTTCGTGGCCTATGCCTGCGTACGCTAAACTTGAAGAGGTAGGCACCAAAATGCCTTATCCTTCTGATAACACATTAACCGCCGTCGTCTGGTCTTAAAACTTTGAAAAGGACGAAAGTAAATGGCAGACAGAAAATTTGTGGAAGCAGAGGAACTGCCCATCGGTATTAGCTTACCGCTCTGGGGAAACCAGGTCGTTTCGGGAATCGAACGCCTGTGCTGAATGGGAGCCTCATACGTTAACACGGAACCACCTTCTTCGTTTTTGAGTTCCTTACTCCGTAATATCTAGTTTTTCTATTAAGCTCGAAACATGCATTAGGTTTAAAAAACTCTATGTCAATAGTTAAGCAAAGAAGTGTGTTTGGAGTTCCGAGTGTGACACTCAAATCTCCAACGATAGCAAACTAGTATAAAAGGATAATTTGTCACCAGACATATAACCTTAATATTGCGCTCAAGTAGAAGCCTGGGGGACTAAAATTACTGCAAGATTGCAATTCCCCTAGCCACCATATAAAAAGTAACCACGATTACCTTGAAGGCTTACCGGGGTGAATGAATCAGATGAGAGAATTCCAAGATACGTTCGAAGGTACAGTTCTTGGGAGTTGAAGGGGAGGGTAGTGATTAATCCCCATTCTTACTACGAACATAAAGTACCAACGGGGGTGGACAATGATGGTACTAATGGTGCAATAAACGAAATGACAAATGTCCAGTTCTTTTCTCACTCAATTTTCTTTCAGGACTGAATACACAAGTCATTCGTGGTATTATAACTCACAACTGTTTTCTTCTTGTAACTTTGAGTTAATCCTTTTTGTCTTTCTCTCCTTTCTCTCAAACAGGTGACTCTCACGAATGGGTTTACTTCAACGCGATGTATCTCTCATGACGACTGTACACACACGCATACTCCCAGTACTGCATGCTGCGACGTCTCAGGTCTGTAACTGCTATTAATCTCGTTGCTTCACCTCCTTATATAGTGAGTATGACGTAACACGATGTATGACGCGAACTTCACCTTTTCTAAAATCTCTACGAATACGCTGACCACCGGACGCCTTGCGAATAATCTCGAAAACCCTTTGTCCTGTCGCGGTCATTGTCGTGTGTTCACAAACAGTGGCGCGACGCAGTTTGAGTTGAGCGCCTTTGAATAGGAGAAACAGCTTATCGGCAGTTCCCAAGAATATATATATATATATATATATATATATATATATATATACATTGTCGATATTACACTAAACTGCACTGGACATTAATTACACCAAAAAGTAGTACGGCTAACCTAAATAATAACAGTATTCGTCTAACCTCAAATATCTCAAGGTTAAAGTAGCATGATTTCAAACGATAACAATGCTTGAACAGCGTTATCACACAACACACACACACACACACACACACACACACACACACACACACACACACACACACACACACACACACACACACACATATATATATATATATATATATATTGCACTACTGTGTAGGGAACAGAAAAATGACAGTAATTATAACTGCATATGGTACTCCAAAGCAATTCAAGGCAAAACGATGCACACATGAGCAATACAACGACGTCCACAGAGTAATTAATACGGCGTCTAAACAGAATATTGTTTTAAAATCTATCGGTTGGTTTCTCTGGAAAATAAGGTTAAAAAATAAGGGCTTCTGTGCCAACATAACGTATGGAATAACACTAACTATGCCTGTAGCTTTACAATGGTTATATTTTACGAATAGTTAGCGGTAGTAATGCAACCTAACAAATGGAATATCACCAAATATAACCAGACCACGCCATAATGGGGGAAAATGTCAAAGTTAATTTTTGGGGCATTCCAACAAGCTGTTTTCTCTATACACGCACCGCCAGTGGTGTGAGGTACTTCACCCTGGACGTGCTATGATGTGCGCCGCGCAGTCGGAGTCACATTATATTTGAAACGGCTAACCTTAGGGTACCTCTTTTGTATTTGCTAATTATGAGGACTGAGGAATACCGGGAAAAAACTAAAAAAGGAAATGTGTTTCCTTGCGGGATATGAACCGCTGACGTTCTGAATACGAGCCTTATGCTTTGTCGCAGTCACATAGCTGAGTATAGAAGCTCAATGGTAGAATGTCCGCATGAATAGCTCACATGTTTGAGTCCTTTCCGTCGTAATGAGTTTTTCTACTCTAATGCGTGGTGCTAAATGTGTTACAAGCTAGCTAAGAAAAAAAAAACTGTGTTTTGGCATTACTCCCGTAAAAGGCGCTTTATTCCTTGTTTGAGAACCAAGAATAAGCAGCCGGAACAGTTGACTTCCTTGGAGAAAACTGAATATCTTACTTGCAAAAGAGGTCAAAAAGTTAGTGGAGAAATGAATGCTCCCTCAGCAGTTTGGCCATTGCCAAGCTGCACAGTAAATACATGTTAAGAAACTGTCATTAGAGTTATTAACTATCTTATTGCGGCAGAGCATACGTAGCTTGCAAGTAATTTTCTTTTGACTATTCCACTCATACGTGACTTGGTTGAAATCAACCAATCATGTGCACCACAATGTCAGGCTTCACTCACGAGAAATGTATCAAATTTCACCATCACCTCCTCTGAACTTTAGTTATCACCTCCTCTGCCTTTATTATGTTATGATCATGTTAGAGAATCTAACTACACTGTCCTACAGATGCGCAACAGCTTAGTAATTTGATGCAACAGAGCCGCTAGTTTAAATGTCAAATATCGCTGACTCTCACTTTGGTGAAGCGTCTAATGCTGAAATTGATGAAATAATTCGAAAAGGGGAAACTTCAGAACACAGAATACAACAGGGAATATCTTTGGCAACAATTGGACCAATTTTGAATAGAATAGACTAACAGCAGATAGGTACTCCAACTCCTGAACATTTTAAAATATTGAAGCGTGAATATGATAATTTTGTAGGCCGTGCCAATGGCTACCGTATGCCTGCTACATGTTTATTTTAAGAATTTAGATTATATCACCCTTTAGTTCGTGAAATAGTCTTAATAAATGCAATTTGCGATAGTCAAATTCTCTAGGTAAATTTTCTCGTCAATTCGTGGCTCGAGAACTATCGAATTATTTGACGGTCACTCGTGCCATTGCTTATGATAATGAAATGAACAGTGGTTAACTGAACGTATTTAGATTTGCTATTGAACTATGCTATCTCAAACTACATTTTGGAATATTAGGAAAAACCTGACGTGCATTCACATGACTTTCTCTACTCCACTGTACGAAGTAGGTATTCTTAAAATCAGCTCTCTTCCATGTAGCTCATATTAATCGAGATAGACATTTGTAGAAATGGTTTTATTAGACTGATGTTTCCCTGTCAGTACAAGGAGAAGGAGAGAATAATCCTAACTGATAGTCAAA